>CAUJCB010000391.1:0-270000 GCA_963082715.1 Harpalus rubripes
TTTTACTATTACTATTACTATTACTATTACTATTACTATTACTATTACTTTTACTATTACTATTACTATTACTATTACTATTACTATTACTATTACTATTACTATTACTATTACTATTACTATTACTATTACTATTACTATTACTATTACTATTACTATTACTATTACTATTACTATTACTATTACTATTACTATTACTATTACTATTACTATTACTATTACTATTACTATTACTATTACTATTACTATTACTATTACTATTACTATTACTATTACTATTACTATTACTATTACTATTACTATTACTATTACTATTACTATTACTATTACTATTACTATTACTATTACTATTACTATTACTATTACTATTACTATTACTATTACTATTACTATTACTATTACTATTACTATTACTATTACTATTACTATTACTATTACTATTACTATTACTATTACTATTACTATTACTATTACTATTACTATTACTATTACTATTACTATTACTATTACTATTACTATTACTATTACTATTACTATTACTATTACTATTACTATTACTATTACTATTACTATTACTATTACTATTACTATTACTATTACTATTACTATTACTATTACTATTACTATTACTATTACTATTACTATTACTATTACTATTACTATTACTATTACTATTACTATTACTATTACTATTACTATTACTATTACTATTACTATTACTATTACTATTACTATTACTATTACTATTACTATTACTATTACTATTACTATTACTATTACTATTACTATTACTATTACTATTACTATTACTATTACTATTACTATTACTATTACTATTACTATTACTATTACTATTACTATTACTATTACTATTACTATTACTATTACTATTACTATTACTATTACTATTACTATTACTATTACTATTACTATTACTATTACTATTACTATTACTATTACTATTACTATTACTATTACTATTACTATTACTATTACTATTACTATTACTATTACTATTACTATTACTATTACTATTACTATTACTATTACTATTACTATTACTATTACTATTACTATTACTATTACTATTACTATTACTATTACTATTACTATTACTATTACTATTACTATTACTATTACTATTACTATTACTATTACTATTACTATTACTATTACTATTACTATTACTATTACTATTACTATTACTATTACTATTACTATTACTATTACTATTACTATTACTATTACTATTACTATTACTATTACTATTACTATTACTATTACTATCACTATTACTATTACTATTACTATTACTATTACTATTACTATTACTATTACTATTACTATTACTATCACTATTACTATTACTATTACTATTACTATTACTATTACTATTACTATTACTATCACTATCACTATCACTATTACTATTACTATCACTATTACTATTACTATTACTATTACTATTACTATCACTATCACTATCACTATCACTATTACTATTACTATTACTATTACTATTACTATTACTATTACTATCACTATTACTATTACTATTACTATTACTATTACTATTACTATTACTATTACTATTACTATTACTATTACTATTACTATTACTATTACTATTACTATTACTATTACTATTACTATTACTATTACTATTACTATTACTATTACTATTACTATTACTATTACTATTACTATTACTATTACTATTACTATTACTATTACTATTGCTATTACTATTACTATTACTATTACTATTACTATTACTATTACTATTACTATTACTATTACTATTACTATTACTATTACTATTACTATTACTATTACTATTACTATTACTATTGCTATTACTATTACTATTGCTATTACTATTACTATTACTATTACTATTACTATTACTATTACTATTACTATTACTATTACTATTACTATTACTATTACTATTACTATTACTATTACTATTACTATTACTATTACTATTACTATTACTATTACTATTACTATTACTATTACTATTACTATTACTATTACTATTACTATTACTATTACTATTACTATTACTATTACTATTACTATTACTATTACTATTACTATTACTATTACTATTACTATTACTATTACTATTACTATTACTATTACTATTACTATTACTATTACTATTACTATTACTATTACTATTACTATTACTATTACTATTACTATTACTATTACTATTACTATTACTATTACTATTACTATTACTATTACTATTACTATTACTATTACTATTACTATTACTATTACTATTACTATTACTATTACTATTACTATTACTATTACTATTACTATTACTATTACTATTACTATTACTATTACTATTACTATTACTATTACTATTACTATTACTATTACTATTACTATTACTATTACTATTACTATTACTATTACTATTACTATTACTATTACTATTACTTTTACTATTACTATTACTATTACACGAATGTGAGTTTAAATTTGATTGTAATATAGATGAAGTTTGGATGAAATTTAATGTGCAAAAGATGTTTGTGGTGCAAGGAGATTGGACTCTTGTCCAAAAAATGCAGGGTGGAATGATTAGATGAAAGAAGCGATTGCTGAGAAGAAGAAGGCATATTTGCAGTTATTAAATATTGAGGATTCGCCTGGACGTTTTCGAGAAGAATGTTAGAGTATAGAAGGAAGAATAAATGGGTGAAGCAAGTGGTGAGAAAAAGTAAAAAGCGATTTGATGACTTGCTAAGTAAAAGATTGACAAATGATTCTAGTACGACTACGAATAAGCGACTGTTTTGGTTGAGTGTGAAGAGACGGCGGAGTGGAATTGGTCGAGTTGTGAAAGCTGTGAGAAGTGCAAATGGAGAGTTATTGTGGGATGTATCAGATGTGAGGAATTGATAATTCGAGTATTTTAAATGTTTGTACGGAGGTGAGATTGAAAGGGACGATTGTAGTGAAACTGGTAATAAAAATGATAATGAAAATGATTATAATATAGATGAAAGTGATGCATTGGGGCGTGTAAGAAATGGTAAGGCCGAGGGTTTGGATGGGATTACAAATGACATATTGAAATATGGAGGACAGAAAGTATTTAAATAGTTCATTTATTTATTTAATGGGGTATCGCGGCCGCGTGCCTGAGTGTCAGGTCGTGAATCTGGAGAACCGGGTTCGATCCCGGCCGACGCTAAATATTTCGAATTTAAAATGGCATATAATAGGGTACTTTACCATAGTCAAATTTTAACTATTTTAAATAAGAAGACGATAATATACATAAATTGAAGAGTATTAGTGAAATTTTTTTGTTTCAATATTGATTAGGTTGCAAACTACAAGCGATTAAAGTTGATTACTAATTAGTTATGACGCGTTAGGTCCTAAGAATTTGATTGGTCGCCTGATTTTAAAAACGAGATTCGCGCGTCTGCTGCGGTCACCTTTGAAAGACTATGCACTGTCACGTTGTTGTATAACTTAACAAAAAAAATTACAATTTTATGTTTCGTGAATTTGTTTAATTATAATATCTCGTAATATTAACAATAATAATGTAATTATAATTAAATCAATTTGCAATATTTAATTATTAAATTAATAATAATAGTAACTAATCAAACCAAGCAAACACTAGCGCCATCCGCCGTCATTTTTTGTGTCATAATATTGTCAAACTGTTTCAATGTTCTATAATTTATTAAGAAAAAAATGCTTATTATTTATGCATAATAATAATTTCTTCGTGAATATAGCGTATAAGTTTTTATATAAAAATGTTTCAGCTATGCAAACATGAAAAAATCTGTTCTCTCTAGAACTAACAGTTTGTCGCCAACTGGAAGTACCAGATACGACACGCAAGAAATTCTTAAATTTAAAAATTCATATCTCGCTTATTATGTAAAATTTTTAAGCCGCGTGTGCACTAAAATTCTTATTTCATCCTGTTCTTACAGAAAAAAAATTAAAAAATTATGGTATAGGATCCTATTGACTCCTGTGGTGCACTTTCCACGTCAAAAATGAGTGGCCGTGAGGTGACGCCTGGTAAGCGCCCGTACGGTGCAAATATTTCATCATTACCGATATCTGTGTACAAAGCAGATTGGCACACCCAGCAATGGGTAGTAAGCCGTGATGATATATTTATTTATCTTTATTTATTTAGATTTTGTTTGAAACCTTGCATCGTTTCAAAGGCAAGGGCAGTTCGAGTGAATGTACGAATTTTTGCGTGATAAGTTTGTTGAGTGTAGTCGGAAAACTTTTTGGTAAGGTTTTAATTCATAAGGTGCGAACCCTAACATTTTCAAAAATTATTGACGTTCAAGGTGGTTTTTTGCCTGAGAGGGGATGTGTAGATCAATTGTTTGCTCTTCGTATAATTGTTGAGAAGTCAGATGACAAGAACAAGAAGGTGTTCTGTGGCTTTCTTGATTTAAAAAAGACGTGTTCTTCGAGATACTTTGTGGGATGTATTCAGGGAGTACGGCGTGAATGGAAACTGGCTGGGAGCGATTCGAGCATTGTATGAGTGTAGTGAGGCTGATGTAAGAAAAGATATTAGGTTGAGTGATTAGTTTCGTATACATGCTGGTGTGAAACACTGTTGTATGTCTCCGTGGTTGTTTAACTTGTATGTGGATGTGTTGTTGCGGAGAGCATTGAATGAAATGGATAGTGTGCATATTGGTGAAAGTATTGTGCCTGCGTTAGCGTATGCGAATGATGTAGTTGTTTCAGGTGAAAATGAAAAGTAACTCAGAAGAATGATAGAGAGAATACATGTAGTTGGAAGAGGTATGAATTTGGAGTTGAATGTTGATGAATCCAAGGTGTTAGTATTTGAAAAGATTAAATTGGTGACTGTGTGCAATATGTTGGTGAATGGAGGGAAACTGGAGCAAGTGAATGAGTTTGTATATTTGGGTAGCATGATGTCGAAGGATGGTCGAATTGATAGAAAAATTGAAAGGAGAATGAGTGTGGGGTGTAAGGTAATAAGTGCTCTGGGCACGTTTGCTCGAAACGTAAACGTATCTACAGAAGCTCGGTTAAGTGTGTATAATGGAGTGCTAGTGCCTGCTTTGATGTATGGAATCGAATGTTGGGCATGGACGGGAAAGCATAAAAAGAGAGTGACTGCCGTGAAAATGAGGTATTTACGTGATGTATGTGGATATGTAAGACGGGATCGCGTGAGGAATAATTTGATGTATGAAGAATGTATGGTTAAGAAGAATGTTGTTAAGAGAGTAGGAATGTGTCAGTTCAGATGGTTTGTTCATGTAAAAAGAATGAAAAGCGAACGGCTTGTAAATCGTATATATCTTAGTGAAGTTGAGGGTGTTCGATTGCGTGGCCGTCCAGTGTGCAAGTGGATGGATGTGATTGACAAAGTGCTAAAAGAGAGAATGTTTCCGAGTAGAAAGAGAAGAAGAGTGTGTATGAATGCGATTATGAATGTGGCCGAGTCGAAAGAAATGTGCTTAGACAGGAATGTGTGGCGAAGGATGATTGTTTCGTACCTATTATTGTGGTCCGGATGCGGTATCTTGCTTCCGAAAATCGGTCACTATAATATGTTAAGAGTGAGGAATATTTGTTGTATGATGTCAGGTTAGTAAGAACGTTGTTGTTATTTTTGTAATTTATTATTATTATTATTGTTTTGGGTTTGTGCTAACCCACTAATTGGGAAACGCGTGATTTGGTATATGTATGTATGTATGTATTATTATTATTATTATTATTATTATTATTATTATTGTTATTATTATTATTATTATTGTTATTATTATTATTATTATTATTATTATTAATATTATTATTATTAAGAATTATACACTAAATATATCAAACTGACAGATAGCAGTTTTTGTTTTTCGTGCATAGATTACTGAAAAATAACTATGAAAACGAATTTATTTAAATTTCAATTCAATATTTCTCAATATTTTTGTTATGTAAGGATATAAAATGATTATATGGTTAATTATTTCCAATTTTCAAATATTAACACAAACGTGATATCTGTGGAGTTCTGTGCACGATAGCATTGAGAATCCATGAAATGACGCATGGTAAGTGTCCTCAGCGGTACATATACTACTGATATGTCGTCATTAGCAAAATCTGCAAATTAAAATACTGATTGGTACACTCAGGAATGGGTAATAAACTTTGATGATGTATTTAAACAAGCCGATAACATACAGAATTCCTATGCTTTAATGCATACGGCTACTGCTTTTTACTGCATCGTCTGTAAACGAATGAAAAATGGTTGGATATCACTCTTGTACACTCACAATTTTAACACACTCCGAGATTTGCTAAAAGTGATGCATATCACGTTATTGCAACTATTATAATTGTTTTACAATAAGCACGTGAAAGTATTTATGTTAATATAAATCGTCTTACAGATCTACAAACAAGACTGTTAAACCGAAAATAGAATGTGAAGATGTAATTATAAACTTTAAATTATGATTTAATTTCTATTATACGTAAATGATTTATTTATGTAATTTTATAACGCAGAAAAGTAGAACATCCCTAAAAACCTACTACTTGTTTTTTTTTTATTTTAAAAAGAGATCAGAAATGCATAAAGCTATTCAGAATATATGTAATCGAATGTTATATAATACTCGTTAGACATATAGATAAGTAGCACAGTTCCTATTTGTTTTTATTTTTTTAGAAATGCATTTTCAACATTGCATATTAATTTATAACATTAACCGAATTTAAGTTGTATGATCTGATTTACATATGAGACGTATTGAATATCTAATTTTAGTTCATATACTTACTAATTAAATGCAATATTTAAAAATATAACACTTTCTACATTGCAACGTGGTTTACATACATAAATATAGGTTTATTTTAGATTAATATATTCTATATTACTTCACAAGAAATACGACGAGAAGAAAGTTTAGAAAATGCCCGTAGGTTTGTACTTGAAATATTTTTAAAAATTTCAATAAGTCAGCGTTCACTTTTACTTCAAGATGTTATTGATCTTGTCTTTAACTTCTCTGTTCGTAACACCAAATATTTAACTTCTCTTTGCAGAGCTTAAAATTTAGATTTCTTAGTTTGTGGTTTTCAATGCCGTACACATTCTATTATTATTTTATGAGAACTAGATTACGAAATTTTATTACCAGTATATGACCTACTGTGGGCCGAACGTTCAAATCGGGCCGGCCGGAATAATTATTACTTCCTGTAATTTTTAAATAAATAATCAAAGGAATTAAAAAAAAAATAATTCTTTGAAAAACAATAATTTCAAATGATTTTTAATTAATTTTGATTCGGACCGGTCTGCCTCTATTTGTTCGGACTGGCGTTAGACCTCATATCTGGCCCTATCTAAAACCTATTTTTAGGAAGCAAGATAAATATGAGTGTCGTTTAACTTTAACAAATTTAAATAAAAATCGTTAGTATGTAATGTACACTGATGCAATTATTAGAAATATTAGTTTTCATTGACTATTTTTGTCAATATCGACATATTCTTAACTTCTTAAATTTCAAATAGTAAATAAATAAATGAATGTGGTATTTTTTTAAAAGATATTTAAATCAAAGAAATTGTGAAAAGAATGCTAGTCGGCGAGATTTGAACCCGCATCCTTAACATTTGTACTGTTACGTGCTACCAATTGCACCACGTCTGGGCTGCAAATCCGCTGGCTTATACAGTCTTTTCGTTAGTTAAACTCATAGGCTTGTATGAGATCCGCATCACATGTAGGTGTGGAGTATTCTAACCACTACATTTAAACACCTGTGAATTGTCAGATACATTCGCACAACCTTGTCAGGAGTGTATGCAAATAGTAAATAAATAAATTAATGTGGTATTTTTTATGCGGATCTCATACAAGCCTATGAGTTTAACTAACAAAAAAACTGTATAAGCCGGCGGATTTGCTGCCCAGCCGTGGTGCAATTGGTAACACGTAACAGCACAAATGTTAAGGATGCGGGTTCAAATCTCGCCGGCTAGCATTCTTTTCAAAATTTCTTTGATTTCTTAAACTTCCTACATATCAAAATTATAGAAATATTGTATCTTCAAACAAATTCATAAAATTAAAATAAATATACCTATAATTACATATTTACCCGTTACTGGCAGTTGGCAGTCTACGCTGATTTCGGTTTTTGATATATATTTTCATCGTGAGAATCTTTGTCAGATGCATGAGTTCTCATAACTGTTATTATCCAAATACAGGATGTTTCAGTAGATACGTCAAGAAAAAAATTAAATGGCAGATATTGCACGAAATACATATAAGTTTTTAGTGCCACTGGATACAGAACATATAAATAAAATATTTTTATTGAATTGTATGCAGAATTTAATTCTCTAAAACATTTATTTGAAGCATTATTTTCTAAAATTAATAGGCCACTTTTGGGCAACGAAAAACTGTTTTCCCATTTTAAAGGCTTATGGCCTTGTTTTCGTGTTACACTCTGTATATATTTTTCTGTATTTAACCATGTATTTATTTTATATCCTTACATAACATAACTTTACAAATAGTATTCTATTTGTTTTCTATCCTAAATAATTCAAATTGCTAATTAGCAGTTTTTGTTTTTGAATTACATGGTTAATTCCGAAAACTATCGACTGGACCTAAAAAATATATACCATCCTATTTGTAAAAAAACTTTGTTCTAACTTGAAAGCCACCGGTTTATAAACATTTCTTTCTCTATTCGGATGTCCTCCTTGGTCAATTATAATCTTGTCACATATTATTTTACTGTATCTTGAATAATATACAAATTATTTGAGGAAGCTCGTTTAGCTGTTATGTAATATATTGAAATGTATTAATTTACACTATAGCACTATGTAATGGCCAAAAACGCGTGGCCTGTCAACTTTACTCGATGTTTTCTGTAGTTTTCCTTACTGTCAAAACTGGTTTCTCGGGCGCCAATCGATCGATCGATAACACAGCACAGAAGAGGTGGTAAATCTGGTGAAGGACGCTCTTAAAGCGTCGATGAAAAGAGTGGCTTGAACGCCAAAAGGGCTCTGGTAGTTTAGTGGAGACAGAGTTCAGTTTTTGACAATGAAATCATAGTGAATTTTAATATTTTATTAAAATATATTAAAAACTATAATAATAACAAAACAAACAAAAGTAGCAATCGCTAGCCTACTATAGGATAATACAAATGAACCAGCGGTACTTGCAGGATTTGTTCATAAAAATGTACGGAAACATCCGACTACGGCCGTGTCTGTAGCCGTGCGATGCACCTTCTGCACTCCCTCACGAGCTGCCTGCACACGCCAACAGCATTGAGTCAGAGGCAGCCAAGGTCCTAACAAACTGCTCGCCCGGCACTCACCAGGTTCGCGGAAGACGGCACACACCGTCTCCCCGAGAGAGCATACAACCTCTCCAAGACTCGATGAAGAGCTAACGCTCTCTTGAGAGAGCACACACTCTCTGACTAAAACTGTCGCTTGGGCCCGTATTTATATCCCGAAAATCCGTTAAAAATACGAAAATAAGTTTTAAATTAAAAATATAAGAAATACAAACTCATGTGGGGCCGAACCCACGATCCCCAGCGCGCTGGTCGAGCATGTTAGCCACTCGACCGCGCGGTACCATTTTACAACAAACGACATACAATTTAACCAAACAAATACATTGTATGCGTAATCTCAATCAATACAAAATAATAAAAATGTAAACAACATTTTTGCTGGTAGGATTTGAACCTCGATTTGAATTTATAAACTTTAGCAAAAAAACTAACTTGTTAACCACAAGACTACAATGCTAAACACAAAAATTAAATCCAAATCTAGTGACCATCATCACAACTAAAACTGTAATGTAAAGTGCAATTAATTTTGTGAATATAAAAAATAACTTATTGATCAGTAGGTACCTATATCATGTAGTATCGACTATTTATTATTTTTTTCCTATAGTATTTGAACACCCTGGTTATTAATTCCGTGTGGCGTTAACAAAAACGTCATTTTAAAGGGTATTTAAACGTTCAATAATATTATGCAGTACTGAGGTTTACTATATTAATGTTCTCTATAAAATGTCTAATAAAAGGAACTAAATTGTACATTGTTTTACTATCCGGGGTCCCTTTTTAAAATACACATTTTTCTTATTAACATGCTTCCACCGTTAAAAAATTGTAATAAAAAAAAGGTTTTGATTGACACCATATATTGCAAAAACGTTCAATATATCCTACAGCTAGATCTAGATTCTACAAGACGATTAATAACATGATTTAATAATAGATATTGAGCAAATAATTATTGAACGCCTAGGTCGCTTTTCGAATACTCATAGTCATATTGTTGTTAATAATGATTCACAGGTGTCACAGTATATAATATTTAATTACAGATGAAATTTAATTTTGGGCCCAAAAACTCTATTAAATTAAGAAAATTTTCTTTATAGTATATTATATGGCTGAACTATAAACATATAGTGCATGTAAATCACAAAATAAAAACTCATATTTCCAATATAAATACATGCATAATTGTATCACAATATAGCTATTCTGAAAAATCTTAATATTCGCCCCATAAAACAAGCATTAAGAACGTGATGAAAATGTAAACTTGTGTGATATCTGAAAATTCTGAAACAAACAATTATGTAAGATATAGAGTTCATAACAAATTAAATTGAAAGCAGTAAAGTTAGCAGTAACGAGATCTGTCTGAAACTGGATATTATCTGATGTAATCACTAATTGTTTTCGGTTCTGAAGATGACATTTCGCGTGGGGTATCTAAACAATTTACTTTTTTTTTTCTATGTATTTAATTCTTTTCTCAAGATTACTGCTACATTTTACGCTGATGATGGTTTATTTATAAACACGTTATATAAATGTGTACACAACAAATCATTTTTTCTCTTCTTAAAATGACGCATTGAAAAAATAACAAAGGAAGTTATTTTCTCAAGCTCAAAATAGATTCGTTCATAAATTTGATTTGTAAATAGAAATATAAGAAATTTTGCTTGCTTAGGTATATAGACTACATTTTTTATATTCAATATATATATATATATATATATATATATATATATATATATATATATATATATATATATATATATATATATATATATATAAAGCCTTTTAAATAAATAAACATTTCATTACACCTTTGACTCATATTTTGAGATGCGACAATAAAATTTAAATACACAGTGGATAATACATCATCCTTCATCAAATTAATTTTTACTACTTTTTAATTAAAGAAAACAAAATGCTATTAATAACACATGATAAACTTTTCTTGTATTCTAACTGAATTAATGTCAACATATGGTGCCTATACAAAGAACAAAACAGATCGAATTTGAACCCGATGTAAATACAAGCTATAACTTAATAGAATATCAATACTAAAGCCACATAAATGAAAAACGTTCTAATAAACTTATGTCCGATCTTACCTTATTTTATAATATAATTGGAAACTATATAAGCAATAAGAAGCGAGATATTTTATTTAGTATATTTATAAACTAACACTTGTCATTAGTATTAACCAAGTTATACTTGGTTATACACGTTTATCGTAAATAGTGTTTAACAAACGTCATGGACACGCATAGCTATTTCACAAGATATTTTTAGCTCAGTTTTAAAATATAAAGTTTATAAATATTATAATAAATTTCAAGATTATTAACTTAATTAAAATTTAATAAATATTTTCTAAAATTTATATTTTATTTAAAACATAATAACATTTCAGTTTTTATTATTTAAAATAAAATCTATAAAATAACTATAAAGCATTTATCAGAACAAAAGTAATAAATATAAAATCAAAAAATATTATTATAATATCTTGAATTTTTATTGTCATGGTATGATACGCTTTACAAATATAATGTACACCGCGGTTTATTATTACCTATTTCTAGATATGCTAATCTGGTTTTATTTACAGATTTTGGTAGTGAATACATACATATTCTGTATGTATGGATAATGGCGTTTACTTGACGTCTTCACCGGGCTCTCAAAGCTTTGTGGAGAAAATTTTAAAATAATACTCAAATTTCAAGTTTGACGTCATTTGACCAGCAATGAGTGCCCGTGAGGTGACGCCTGGTAAACGCCCGCACGGTACAAATATGTCATCATCATTACCGATATCTGCACACAAAGCAGATTGGCACACCCAGTAATGGGTAATATGCCGTGATGATATATTTATATATATATATATATATATATATATATATATATATATATTATACGTCATTTAGAATCGAACCCGGGCCGTTCCAAATACAACCGGTCACCTGTCATGCGTCTCCTATCTACAAACATATTATTTTACTACAGTTTCAACGTATTTGATAAATATTTGATCAAAAATAATCACCCATTATTTTTATTATTGAGAAATGATAATGAATTTAATATAAGAAAATTTCTTTGTTAAAAGTTTTAAAAACACTGACACACCAAAAGAGAAGCCGAGTGACTCAAAGTCTCATGTTGTCAAGTAAGACTGGTAAACCGATATCCTAGCACACAAATTTTGTTCTAAGCAGAATTACAAATTCTGTTTTTATTCTATTATGTATTTAAGTTTTTTTTTATAAACTCTGCAATGTTATGGAGGGATTTCCCATAAGAATCGATCTATTGAAGTTTCCAGTTTATAATGTCATACCTTCATTTCCGGTCGCTTCACATTGTGGCAACAAAATTTTGTCACTAACAGCAAACCACGAAAAATATAAATCTGTGCATTTTTAAGTCTACAAGAACCAATTAGCCCCCTCTTTTTGTAAAGGGCTTGAGATTTTTTTACAAACTAATGAAAAATACACCTAACTTTATTTTTAATAATAATAATAATAATAATAATAATAATAATAATAATAATAATAATAATAATAATAATAATAATAATAATAATAGTAATAATAATAATAATAATAATTATAATAATAATAATATTTATTTAAATTAGCATATAGCTAGTATTTACATGAAATATACAAGTAATAATTACAAAAAAATATTAAATGTGTAGTGTTCATACAATTCCCTTAATTTTTTCTTAAAATTTTGTACAGTTTTACAATTTTTAATTTCGTCCGACAATTTGTTAAATATAATTAATCCATTATGGAACAGTGAGTTATTTGTTGCACTTTTTCTTTAAGTCGATACAAAAAAATGTTCTCGTTGGCGTGTGTTGTAATTGTGTACATCTTTAGCTACATAGAGATTATTCAACATATATTCCGGACAAATTTGTTGTGTCATTTTATAAATTATTACCAAAGTATTAAACTCACATAACTGCTTTACATTCAACCAGTTCAGAGTTTTTAACATTTTGTCTACATTAGTAAATCTATTACAATGCAATATTATTCTCATTGCTCTATTTTGCAGTTTTTGTAATTTATCGAGGTCTTTTTTGTACAGGAAAACAAAATTTTACTACAGTAACTAAAATGAGGGTGAATAATTGTATTATAAACTAATGTTCTACTCAATAACGATAAGTTTTGAGAAATTCTATAAAAGAAATTTAGTTTTTTTGCAATTTTTTTACAAAGATATTGTACATGTAACTGAAATTTCAGTTTTCTATTAATTACTACCCCCAAATACTTAATGTCTTTAACTATCTTGAGTTGAAATATTTTGAATTTTTACAATTTGTGTTCTCCCGGATAAATAACTTTGAAACCAGCGGTAAACTGTGTTTTCAAATCCATAATTGTAAAGTTTTTGTAATAAAATTTTTCGATCTACTGTTTCAAAAGCACGCTTAAGGTCTAAGAAACTGCACGAACAGCATTATTATCATCCAGTTTAAATTTCCAATCATTAATTACAAAATTTAAGGCTGATTCACACGAATGGTTTTTACGAAATCCTGACTGTTCTAGTGCTAAAATATTGATTTGTTCAATATATTCCATCATTTGCCTGTACACAATAATTTCCAGTATTTTTTCTACAGCTGGTAGCATATTTACCGGACGAAATTCTTCTACTTTTTTAGTATTATGTACTTTCGGGATAGGCATTATTGTTGCCAGTTTTAATTTATCTGGAAATATTCCATGTTGTAATGAGTTGTTAATTTTGTTTAGCAAAGGATATCCAATTACATGAAAATGACTTTTTATAAATTTCATTCCAATACCGTCTGTACTATTTTTATTTTTTTGGCTAAAAATTACTGATTTAAGATCATGAATTGATATCATATTAAAAAAATTAAAGGAAACATTAGGTTGCACAATTCGTTCTAGGTGAACAACATCAATAATGGGATCTATAGATTCAGTGATTTCTATTATACTACTTACATAATAATCGTTAAATGTGTTTGCAATTAAATTAGGATCTGTAATTTTGTTTTCACCCAGAAAAATTTCATTACAATTGCATTCTTTATCACATGACAACAATTTCCCTAACGTATTCCACATTTGAATTGAGTTATTTTTACAATTGTCTATAAGTGAATTATAGTATATTTGTTTTTCGTTTCTAATAACTGATACAGTTAAATTTCTAAAATATTTGTACGTACTCCAGTCATCCATCACCCTAGTTAAAATAAATTTTTTATATGACTCATCTCGTTTTTTTACTACATCTAAAACTTTGTTATTATACCACTTATTTTTATTTTTTACAACTTTTTTTTTAATTGTTGTGCAATTATTTAAAGAATTCAGAATATTCTCGTGAAACTTATCAAAACAATTATTAACATTAGTGCATTCATATTTCCAGTCGCATTTTAGCAAAGAATCTTGTAACAATTCATAATTCACATGCTTATAAGTTGTAATCTCAATTTTTTTAACTAAATCAGGAAGACAGATGCTAATAATATCATGATCCGTAATTTTTGGTGTTCTTATCACTTCACATTGTACAGTATAATTATTAGTAATGACTAAATCAACCATCGTTTTAGACTGGGCCACTATTCGCGTATATTTTTTGGAACGTTTCTCCATCGGTTTCAATTATTAAATTATGTTTCTCATATATTTTTTTGACATTGAGAAGAGATGTCTCCAAAATTATTTCTTCATTTTGCTTTCTTAAAGAATTTACTATTTCTGTTTCTTCAATGTTATTATTAATACCAACTATTTTAAATAGAGGGTTTCTAAGTGCGCTTAGAGTAACATCATATTTAGTTCCGAGTTTCTTGGAGACTTCTCCTTGAACCTTCTTAATGTCATTTTGTTTTTCACAACGTATAGCAATACCTCCGTTTTTTACATTTTTTAGTCCTGATATTCCAACAGACAGTTGCGGTGGACTAATATTTTGTTTTAAATCATCTCTTGTTTTTGTACTTGACTGATCAGATTTGGGTTTTACAATAATAGATGGATTATTAGTTACATCAGAGAATAATTTTTTAGTGCTTTTATTATTAACTTTTGGCTCAACTTAATTTTTTTCTAATAATTTTGTTCATTTTTTTCAAAATATCAATCTCTTCCTTATACTTTTTGAATTCATTATTAATTAATTCTTTAACATCCTGGACAGGTATTAAAGTGTTGGTTGAGCAAACACTGCAACACCATTTAACTCCATCAATTGCATCAATTACTGTAAAGTCTTTGTCTTTAATACCCACACATTTAATGTGGAACCATCTCTTACAACTTCCATCACATCCTATTATTTTACTTTCATCGAACTCTTTATTGCATTTTGCACAACTTTTAGCTTCTAAACTGTCTTCAAGGTTTGTCATGGTTCCCACTTTTGATGGTCACTGGTTTTTTCGCCAGCGTACATCTAGATGCGCAAACACTTACGCCGGTGAACTTGTCCGCACCCATTTAAAAAATTGTTTATTTAAAGGTGGCATTCGTTTGTTTATCGTTTGTTTAGGATTGTTTAGATAATTTTTTCGTTTGTTTAGGTTTTATTATCTCATTTTTTTAAAAATTGTTTGGGCGCCGACAACTTAACATATCCGCGCCCATTTAAAAAACTGTTTATTTAAAGGTGGTATTCGTTTATTTATCGTTTGTTTAAGTTAGGTTGTAGCGTAGACTGCTACTTTTATTGACTGCACCTAACTTCATAGGACGTACAACATAGAAATATAAAAATAAAATGAATGATTATTATGCAATATTATATAAATAAATAAAAGTATGGTATCTTATGTTGAATACCCTTCGTTATGCTATACACTTTTAACCCTTCGGCGGACGTGCTTATGAAAATCATACGTGCGGGCGCACTGCGACATTTTATGCCACAAGTGAAAAAAGCGTCAATTCAGTATAAGTAAACTATAATTTAATCTTAAAAGTGTACAAGAAGAAAATAAATTGTATTTTTTATATAAATAAAAAAAATAAATAATTTAGGTAGTCCTCATCCATGGAAGAGTTCCAGCATGTATCGCAGCGCACTGTTGTACCCTGTGGAGATTAATTGTTTATTCTGTAATTTCTAAGTCTGATTGACTGTCATCACTAATGTCAAAAACTCCTCCATCGACGTCTGACAAATTCTCAATAATCCCTTCAAATTCTCTTTCTGGAAAGTACTTTCTTGATCATTTTCATTTTTTCTCTTATTTTACAGTAAATTAATTTTTGTCTACAAATTATACGTACACGACCGTGCGCAATTTAAGACACTTTAGCGGCTTTAATACAACTGACACTAAAATTAAAATGCATAATTTTTAATATGATGTATTGTTATAATGGGGTCCTGCAGTCTGATTTTTTTATTGTTTTAAATGAAAGTTCTTTTAATTTTGAAGCAATTCGTAGTATTAAAAAGTCTTAATTGTTTTTAGTTTAACTGCACTTGATTTTTAATATCAACATGACGTCACGGCGACACATATTGCTATATCTTTCTCTCGCATAAGCGCTATAATAGACAACAAGAGAAAGGTAGCACTAATGTGACGTCACAGTGACACTGATAACAAACCTCAAATATCTCGCAAAGTAAATATAAAAAAATGTTGTTTTTATCATCTTAATCGCTATTTATTGAGTGATACTTTAAGTATAAAGTGTACGTTTTATTATTTTTTGTTATGGTGCAGAACCCCATTGTCATTTGAGAATACCTGAAAGCGTATGGTTATATCAATAATAATCCAGACACCACATCTGCCAAGATACCTGACTGAGGTGAAGAACAAATACGACATCCGCACTATAGCAAGATTTCGATGTGGAAATGAGGAAGCAGCGAACTACTACTGGAGACCCGAAGAAAACAAAAAACGTCGCATTTGCTGTGAAAGTGATGAAACATTAGAACATTTGTTACAGGTTTGTCATGGCATTGAGTACCAACACCAAATCATTACAAAGCAACAGGTCTTAGAAGACGCCGGGCAAGGCCTACAATGGATGAAGAAGATTAGAAAGTTACGTGAACAGTATACAATGTATTAAATTCAAAATATTGTGACTAAAATGTAAATAGATTTAAAACCGAAAGGCATGAATTAATAAATAAATAAATAATAATAATATATAAATGCAAATGAATGTGATACATGTAACATAGAAAAATTGCGGCATAGAATGCCGCTGCACACTCGCCGCAAGGTTAATGTATATAGAATAAAATTACATTAAGAATGAGACGCTAATGTCACAACATCTGCGCGAAATTCACGACGTGTACATAACGTAAGGTTTCAATTTCAACTTTTGGTGTGAGTGTCTCATTCCTAAAGTAATTTTACTCTATGTATGTATATCACGTTAGAAGGCATAACACTTGAAATCAATCTGAGAGAGGTTAGTATTAGATTTATGCTAGAAATCTGATATTTGTTCTCTATACTTTTATGTTATTAACAAATTTACGTTGAATAAATTAAATGTTACATTAAAAACACAAATGCAATGTGTATATATATATATATATATATATATATATATATATATATATATATATACATAGGTAATGCTATACAGAATTTTTGACAATATAAGGATAAGAATTATATGGCAGATACTACATGATTATACTGATCACGAATCCAAAAAAAAACTCTTCAAGCGTCTTGTTTCATTTTTGTTATTTAGGATATCCACTGCAAGGTTGTTTGGGTGCTTACTCAGTCGGTGTTTATATTTATCCGCGAATATATTTTTATTTGTTCTTTGAATGTTTTAATTTTTAGGTCTTTATGAAGTGTGTCATTCGAGACGTACCATGACATTTGTTTTGGACTCGTTAAATTATGTTTTAATTTAAAGATTTTGCGCATCCCCACAGCTACATGCCGTACGTACATAGATTTTAGATTTTCTTCCTATCAGCCAGCATAGTTTTTTTAATTTTTATATCCTTTTGTTATTTTTTGGCCAGAATATGTTTTCTCCAGTTAAGTCTTCGTTCTAGGTGCATTCCTATATATCTAACATGTCCTGTTTTTGTTAGGGTTTTGCCGTTGATTCTTACTTCCGCACATTCTATATGTTTGTTAGTGAATGTCACATGCAAAGATTTACTGTTGTTTATTTTTATTTTCCATTTCCAGTTTTCTATGCTGTCAAGTGAAGATTGGAAGTGTAACGAGACTACAACAGGGTTAACATTTGATGAGAGTATGGCAGTGTTATCTGCTACTTAGCAACTGTTACGTTATTCATGCAGAGCAGATCAACAGTATATATCTGATAGTGTTAAACCAACAACACCACCTTGTGGAACTCCAGCTTTGATTGGGAAGTCTTTGGAGACCATATTTTAATAAATGACGTGAAACTGGCGGTCAGAAAGATTTGATTGATGTAAAAGATAACAACTGTGAGGTAACGCTTTCTTAATTTTATATAAAAGTGCAGGATGCCAAACACGATCAAAAGCTTGGCTTCAAAGTCTTCTTCTATCTCTTTAACTATCTTGTGATCTTGTTCTATCATGGAATGTTTCGCTCTAAACCCAAACAAATGATCTGGGAGTACCCTGTTGCTTTGTACTACTGGTTGAAGTCTCTTAAGGATCGGAGCAGTAAGGCTATAACAGTGAGATGGGTCTGTATGATGACGGCTAATAAATGGATTTACCTGGTTTCAATATCATTGTGACTCTGGATGCTTTCCATAGTTTAGGAAAATATTAAAGTCTGCGAACTGTGTTAAAGATCTTATTAATAGCAACAATTCCTTTCTTGGTTAGATCTTGAAGTAGAGTAGCAGTTATCATGTCGCGTCCAGGGGCATTTCTTGATATTAAGATGTTTAATTTCATCACGAACTTCTGTCGGCGTACAATGTTTTAGTGGTAACGAGATTTGTTATGGTCTATAAAGGAAGTTAAAAATGTCATTATCATTATTTGTTGTGTGTTGTATATCATGTGGTTGTTTTTCTTTATTAGGGCTATATGTTGTTTTGGCCTTTTATGTTTTCTCGTTGCTTTCCACAGCGAATAGTCGGTGTCAGCTGTTGCTGATAATTTGTTAATATATTCTTTATATGTGTCATTTTTAATGTTAGCTATTGTTTTATCTTTTTACTAAGATTATTTATGTTTTGAGAATGTCTACTTTTTCGTGCTTTTCTTTTTTCACTTATTAAATTCCTGATGAGTTTAGGGTAATTTATAGTAATGTCATCTGTGTTGTTGTTCTTTGGAGTAGATGCTTGAGCTGTTGAATATCAGATGTTAGCCTATTAACAGCTTGATCTACATTGGTTTCAGTTTTCAATAATATCACTAAATTTAATTTTTCATCTAAATAATTTTGAAATTTTTCCCAGTCAGTATTTTTGTTACATAACCTAGGCTTCTTTTCTTTTTGAATGATTATTGTTCTAATGATCAGCAATACGAGTGAATGATCAGAAAATAGATCGAAACATTCTATCACCTAATGTAATTTGAGGATATTCCTTTGGTGATAAAGAAATCGAGTAAATATGCAGTTTTATTTTAATCAGATGGCCAGTCTGTGAGTTTACCAGTGCTAAGCAAGGAGTAATTTTTGGCAAAAACTAATTTTGTAGTTCTCTACCTTTGGGGTTAATAAGCTTTGAACCCCATTATGGGTGCTTAGCGTTGTAGTCACCTCCCACTATGAATATGTTTCCCAAGTGATTAAAGTAGTATTCGAATTGGTCTCGTTTAACCGTAAGTTTTTGTGGACAATATACAACTCCAATTACGAGTGAGCCCTGTGAATCTCTTATCTTAATATTTGCGGGTTAAAGGATATCATATTCATACTTTTCGATTTCATAATGTTTGATTTTTTCATAGATGATAATTGCATTTCCTCCGTGTGCGTTTCCATCAGGGTGATTTGTGTGGTAAGTTCGGTATTTGTGTATTTTGAAATGATTTCTGAGGGTGAAGTGTGTGTCAGATGTTAACATGATATCAATTTTTTGTTGATTGAGAAATAGTTCTATTTCTAGTTGGTGTTGTGAAAGCCTATTGGTGTTCTACAGAGGTATTCTTAGTGAACTATGCATTTTTGGTGATATATTTAATTAGCGTGAATAGCATATTGATTATATTAGTATTTTGATTCATGAGTTGCATGAACATTTGTTTCGAATTTTACTAAAAACTGTTGGATTGTAGTATTTATATTCGTGTCAGTTGTTTGTTGTTTTGTAATTCTCGAGTAATGTGACTGTTGTCATTGAGATTATCTTCTGTGTTCCTTTGTATATTAAGGTTAATTTGTCCTTCCATTGAGGATGTTTTATCTTCTTGGGGGACTGATATTTTGTATGGTGTCTTGTTGTTTCTGTTTCTCCTTTGGTAAAGTTGCCAACTTTTTATGTTAGATATGTTACGGATTTTAAAAACCCTTCTCTTCTTAAACTTCCTTTACATCTTCCATTGGCATTGTGGGGTGTAGATTTTTTATTACAACACTATATTCATGTTCTTTCCTTGGTTGATAAGTATGAAAAGAAATTTTGTATTGCTTCAATAGGTAAATAAGTCTTCGATAAGCGTTTGGAATTTTTTATTAGCTTTAACTTCATTTCATTTACAGAAGAATTTGTTATTATCGAGTGAAGTTTGTAAACAAGCAAGCATATTATAGTTAACAACTTTTTCAGACATTTTTGTATACCCTACAAATTTATTAAACACTTACCCGAAAAACTAATAAACCATATACTAGATATATTTAATCATATATGGAAAACACATTCCTTTCCAGATCAATGGAAAGAGACCATTTTGATACCTATCCATAAAAGCGAAAAACCAAAAATAGACCCTCTAAACTACCGACCGATATCCCTCTCGAATGCCCTATGCAAAACTATGGAAAAAATGGTCAATAAGCGAGTCATATGGTTTCTGGAAAAATACAATTTAATAACCCTAGAACAATGTATTGTGACGAAATCACATTCCCTGGCTTACGGTGATGAAGTCGATCCGTTTCCACAGCGAGAGATCCACGATTTTCCATAGACACGAGTTGGTCAAAACTCAAAGTTCACAGTCTTCACAGCGATTTCCATTCTTCCTAGCTGGTCCATGGGCTTTGCATTCAGGACAGGGAACATCATTCGACACTTTTCTTGAGGTTTTGCTTAGAAAACTTACAGGAACTTGGAGAAAATCACTGAGAAATCCATTTGACAACTTCCACAGCTGAGCGATGCCAACGCTATACGACCAGCCACGAACTTCACGTGAAGCTGAGATATAATATTGAATATTTATTGTATTCTTATAATATTAATTTGTATATTCTACCTAATAATAACTGTCTCGGAAAAGCTGGAAAATTATTTTTGCTTGTATTTTAAAATCCTAAAATAACCATTTTACGAACCCCGGTTATCAGCCAATCAGACATCGCGACACTACTCTGCCTCCGCACCAATCAGATGGCCGGTAACATCTCCCTCTTCTAAACGCGCAAATTTCAACCGAATCTACCCAAATCTGGGTATAAATAAATACCACTCACGGAGCTTCAGAAGGACTTCTTGTGACAGCTGCTTCGGCTTAACAAGGAGACTAGTCTGCCTACAGCATGTAGCCCAGAACTGCACAACACGCGCTTCGCGAACTGTCCTCAGCGAGGTAGTCGCTGAATCCGAGAAAGAGTGCGTCATCTCACGGGATTCCATTCGAACATAGTAAGATATATCAACTCTAATTCAAAGCAAACTATACTAAGTCCGCGTACACAGTTTGTAATTTAATTCCTGAGACTAACTTTAAATTGTCGTACGAAATAAAGAGTCCGTTTTCTTTAACTTCGCTTCACGGAGTCTAAGACACAATCTTTCAACAAGTACGCGGTCAGATTTCAGCTTAAAACTAGAATCAAATATAAAAAGAAAATCTCCAGCTTTTCACGACCAATTTTCTTTATTCTTTATTATTTGTACATATTTTTTTAACCGGAACTCTTCAGAGGAACAGCGCTGCTATGGGTCCGTAACAACCGCGCACAATGGGGCTCCTAACAAGATTTCCTGGACGATTTCCAGTTGTATTACATCGGCTCTGACTACACCCTAAGGTTGGAAGAGAAAGTAAATCGGCGCAAACAGAAACCAGGAGAGAAGGGAAAAGAATATATCACAGATATACAGACCCTCATCCGCCGACAAGAGAAGCTGACGGCCGAGGAGGCACTCTTCCGCATCCGCCAGAATATGGCCCCGGAGTATCGGCAACACATACAACGCCGCGATTTTTCAAACTTACGTGAGCTCATAAAGGAGATCGAGGAATACGAACGGTTGCAGCGGGAGCTAAAATCACAGTCAGCAGCAGCACGTTTCAACGACGTCTCCACCACGGCCGCGCCGACAGAACGCAGTGCACCGCCACGTCCCAAGCAGAAAGCATACATACAGTGTTGGAGATGCGGCCAGCACGGCCACCAACAGGCGGATTGCGACAACGAATGGAGGGCCTTCTGCTAGAATTGCAACAAAGCAAGAGTGCTAACGCGGAACTGTGACTGCCGCAAGAAAAAGCCGGCGGGAAACGCTCAATAAGCTGGACTGCAAGGGGGCCAGCACAGCTCACCTACCACCAGCCCCACACAAAAAACACAGCCTTACCAGTTATGGAACAAGGGGACGCTTAGGAGAACAGACTATTCCTCGACGTCCAAATTCACGGCCGGACTTTCCGTGCGCTAGTGGATACTGGAGCAATGTGCTCCTATATCAATGCACAGACGGCGACAGAGCTCAGCGACTTTCGCACTCCGGTGCAACCATCACTCCATCCTCAGGCACAGCTCGCCGACGGAACGATGGCCCAAAAGAGTGGCGCCATAAGCGTCGGATGTATTATTGGCGACATATAGAAGCGGCTCTCTTTACAATGTATGCCCCAACTCACCAGCACTATCATACTCGGAATGGACACCCTCGAAATGCTGGGGGCAACTATTAGTGCACGTCTACGGGCTATCACGCTGCAAACGGGCTCGGCAAGGGCAATGCAGGTAAGCACGATTCAGCCTCAAACTAGGGAGGAACAGCTAGCAGTTAGCTTCCGAGCTCCCAGGGTTTGAGCAACTGCAAGGGGTAACGCCAAAAATTAAACACCACATACGGCTGAAGGACACCATGCTTATCAAACAGCGGTACTTACCTCGCAATCCTCGTATGCAGAAGATAATTAATGAAGAAGTAGCCACGAGGCTGGCCGACGACATCATCGAGAAGTCACAGAGCCCCTAAAGTTTTCCAGCAGTAATCGTCCGCAAGAAAGATGGACGACCAAGGTTCTGTATAGACTTCAGGCAGCTCAACAAGGTCACGGAAAAGGACGCCTACCCGTTACCTATATTTCGGCGATCCTCGACAAACTAAGAGCAGCAAAATACTTCTCGACTATTGATCTGAAGAATGGGTATTGGCAGGTGGCCCTAAAAGAAGCCAGTAAACCCCTGGCCGCCTTCACGGTTCCCGGGAAAGCCCTTTTTTAGTTCAAGGTGATGCCCTTTGGCCTCCACGCTAGGGACGGCCTCCTAGTACCGCCGGTTTATCCCACACTTGACAGCCATGGCACCGCTGACGGCCTTACTAAAAAAAATTAAACATGGAGATGAGGGCCGGAACAGACCAAAGCCTACCAGCAGCTCCAAAAGGCAATTACCACCGCATCAGCTCTTGCTTGCCCTGACTTCAGCCAGCTGTTTATTCTGCAAACAGACGCTTCTGATGTCGGGATCGGAGCCGCTTTGGCTTAAGGCAGCCTGGAGGAGCCCCGAGCCATTGCATATATTATCCGCACACTCCAAGCTTCCGAGAAGAACTACTCCGTTATGGAAAAAGAATGCCTGGCTGTTGTCTGGGCTATAAAGAAATTACGAGGCTATTAAGAGGGATATCACTTCATGGTAATGACCGATCACCAAGCCCTTAAATACCTAGACTCTTTGAAGGAGCCTACAGGACCGCTGGCCCGCTGGATCGTTAGCCTACAGCAATATGACTTCCAAACAGAGTACCGGAAGGGCAGCCTGAACCACGTAGCCGACTTACTCAGCAGGAAGCCCTTGCCGTCCCTCCAATCGGTAGCCACCACCGGCAGCTCTAGGTACAAAAGAATGCTCCAGGAAGTCGCCGTACGGCCACAGGACCACGCAGATTATCAAGTCCTGGCAGGTAAGCTTTATCGGCGATTCTGGGATTCGGCCGATTTATTTTACACCGAGCCGCAACGAGAGTGGAAGCGATGCATCCCCGAGGAAGAACAAAAGCCGATTCTGGCCGAAAACCACGACCATGTGGCCTCATATGCCCACCAAAAGTAGGCCAGCCCTGGGACATCGTAGCCGTAGACATCATGGGGCCGTTACCCCATCCACCAAGAGGACATCAATACATCATTGTCTTCCAGGACCGCATGACCAGGTGGGTTGAATGCCGCCCCCTCCGACGGGCCACCACCACCGCCGTCATCACTGCGTTCCGAGAACTTATCATGTGCCGCTTCGGCTGCCGAAACGTTCTTATCTCGGACAATGGGACAGAATTTAGCAACGGCACTGGTCGGCGATTTCTGCGGGAGAACAACATTAAACAACAGCTGACGCCCCCCTATACACCACAAGCGAATCCTGTCGAGCGAGTTAACCGAGTACTGAAACTGAAATGCTAACATAGTTCTGCCAAGATTCGCAGCAGAACTAGCATGGACTCCTGCCAGAGTTCATATTGGCCATTAACAGTAGCCGCCATGACTCTATAGGCTACTCAGCGGCTTACCTGAACTTTGGCAGAGAACTGAACCTGCCCACAATCAGTGACAGTCCGGCCGACGACCAGGAGGACGCAGACACCGCAGTCTCCGATGATCATCTGACCCGACTAAAGGCCTTGCGGGCTGCACAAGAGTTGGCCAGAATCAACACTGTACATGCTGCGACTAACCAGGCCCGATACTACAACTTGAGAAGACGGAACCGACGATTTCACTTCGATGACTTGGTGATGAGGCTAGAACATCCGCTGTCGGCGGCTACCAAGGGTATCGCCGCCAAACTCTGTCTCCGTTACTCTGGTCCTTGGACAATCACGAAATGTATCACCCCGCTCGTTTATAACTTGCGCAACTCCAACGGAAAACGGCTGAAAAACATTCATATTAAAGACTTAAAACAAGCATTTATAGGTCCACAACAGAATGAGTGGGAAATTCCGGCCGTGGAGAACCCCCACGCCCCAGCCACGCCGACCATCTCAGACCTCGATCCACCGGAAATCTCGAGATAATTGGACAAAACTTAGAACAAATTTATGACAATGTTACAACTAACTGGAAATGTCACTGACAGTTACATTGGTTTAAATATTAGCCTACTTCATTAAGCTAATTACAAAATTGTCGACATGTAATAGTATAATTATATGGCAAATTTATAAAATAGCTGTTTACTTGTTTTCTGTTGTAAATGTTTGTAATTTGATAGGAATACTTTTTAACCCTTCGTTTGCAAGAGATAAAAATTTAAAATTGATATCTCAATATACTCTGGAGTTATGGAGTTTCAAACAGGATTCGTTTTTTTAATAGCCACCCAGCACCTATATATTGGTAATATTTACTAGCATTTACATTTGTATTAGCTCAAGTTTTATTGTTATTATTATTTTTATTGTAGCATTTCTTAATTTCGTATATAGTATTTTGTACATATACTTTTACGTATAATAAAATCAAATAAAAATTGTCAACAGATAAATGAAAAGGTCTTTAATTTAACGATTAGAACAAGCCTAATATTCGTCAAGTTTTGAGAAAGATTGTACGCGTGGATTGGATACTACCATTCATCATATATTGCCAAGGACAGACGTTCAGAGCTAACCGACTCTCCAAAATTTTACTGACACTCATGAATGATAGCTCTTTATTCTCCAGAACCTTCACCTTACACACATAAAATTATGATGCAGACATTTTTTTGCAATTCCGTAATGTTTGATAATTGATAGTTTCTCACTAAGTATGCAATATAATTGAATATGGAATATTTACGTACCAACAATAACAAACTATTTATTTTGTCGAGAATATGAAGTAATTGAGTAAAGTATATTTTGACAACAGATTATATAATTAATTTCCTTTTTTCAATATATAAATTAAAAAGAATAAATATATCGTCTCATATATTTGATAAATTACAACATATTATTAGTAAAAATATAAATACAAGTAGTCATATTGCCGCTTCGCTGAATAGTGCATCTAAAAATTGAGAATTTTGATATATCCTCATTTTTTTGGTATATTTCGTGTTGTGTCGGTATATATCTGCTATTATACTAGGATAGTATTACATATTGTCTTGTGTCTTTTTTTATATAATCATATATGAGTAGTATTTACATATTGATGTTTCAAAGAAGACCATTGTATTTCGAGTTTTGTCAATGTTTGTACGATATTACCATTTACCCTCAATTATATTTTAGGAAATAATGTACTACTTAAAACGTTATTTTAGAAAAACAGTAAATCTTGTGAATGAACTATTTTTAAGTGTGACATTTTTTGTTCAAGTTCACTTTAAATCACAATTTTGTTGTTATTTCAAGTGTTCAAATGATAAAACTAAACATCTTTTTTATTTCCATTTATTTTTTACCTTCTAAGTACTTACTTACTTTAATACCTATTGTGAAAAGATGATATAGAAATACACAATGGTCTACTTGCACTACAATGGGAACGACACAATTACCCAATATCATATGTATTTATTTACGAGGATAAAAAGCAACGAGAATTATTAATTTTTAATTAAGATCATATTTTATCACATTTGTACTACGGTCTATGTGGTACATTTAATATGTAAAGTTTCATTCATATTGGACGCGTAATTTTCGTTTGACAATTACATATTATCGAAGCATTTTTACACGATCGGCGAATTTTCAATAATGACGGAACAAAGAATCTACATTAATAAATGTGTTAATAATGGTAAAGTACAGTGAAATGGTGCAAATATTGAAATAGGCTTTTGGCAAAGAAGCTATACTGAAACAAAGGGTTTATGAATGATACAAACGCTTTCAAGAGAACAGTGAAGGCATCGAAGATGACAAGAGATCCGGCCGTCCTAGCACATCAACCACCGAAAAAATGTGGCAGAAATTGACGACATTGTGCTTCATAAACGCCAAATCCCTGAAATTTGCACCACGACAACTCAACGGCTCACGGTACGCTACTCATTCGTGATATTTGGCCGAAAATAACTTCGTAATGCCGCAACCACAGAACATTGATAGGAGAACGCTCCAAGGCATTCCACAAGTGTTTTGCAAATTGAAAACAACGTTGGCGTAAGTGCATTTTATCTAATAAGGTATACTTCGAAACAGACAATACATATTAATAAGCATGAATAAATTTTTAATTTTTGAAACAAATGAATATGTATTCGTGCAAGATTTTTTCTTCGCTTTGATCGAAAGAATAAAAAAAATATTCTCCCCGCAGTTCTTATTTTCTTTCATATTAATCTTTATTAATGAGAAAATTGTATTTGAATATTAAAATAAAATCATTAATCAACCTCTTACTAGTCTTTAGTTTTTTGTGTTCTATTGTTTTATACTTGTATGGTACATTTTATATTATATTAAAATAACTGGGTATTTCTAAATAAAACCGTGATATAAGTAGGTATATTAAATAAAAATCGAGATCTCGAAAACACGAGATCCCAAAGCCCCACTGAATAAAAGTACTGTAACGTGAGAGAGTACCTACGACACTGAGTCTGCGAGCGCGCGAGCTCTGACCGGCATATGATGCCGACGCCTATAATAGAAGCGTCGAGAACATTGGGCGGACACTATGTAGGCGATCGACAACATAGACGTGGCGCGCGACAGGTAAGGGACGTAAGGTGACAGCTGTGTAACAGGGGGAGATAAACGTAAGTACTCGGGCATTGTTTATCGGTCGAGACATTGGTAGAATATACCGGTAAATATTAAAGCAACTATATAAGCGACATACTTGTGTGCGAAGAGAGTTAGTTGGTTAGTGAGTTACATAAATAAACAGACAGTTACATAGTAAAGTCCAGTGAATAAGAAAGTCAGCTAGTGAGAACGGAAGTGAATTCTGTCCGAGCAGTTGAACATACAAACGCTGTGGAATCAATTGAGTCTATAGACGCTGTGGAGATCGGAGGCCGGACAGTTGAATGTGACATAAGTAAATAGTGACATAAATAGTCAAAATAAATAATAATAATATCATATAAATAAATAATCGTGTTAATTGTTTAAATAAATAAATAATGTTAGTGTTTAACTACTTAATTATATTTTTAGTCTTAAATTAGTATTTAATATTTGTTTAACCATAGTGATCGTTAATGTTATTATATATTAATATTTATTTTTTAGACTACCATTGTGATGTGTATGACTTGTCAACGTAGTATCCTAACACTGAAAGTTGAACTTATGACATTAGTGTTATGATATATTTCATATCGTAATAGTTGACACGGTTTTTAGGTTACTATGTCATTATTTTATAGCTATACAAAGTCGTGTTCAAAATTAATTATTTATTTTTTTAAAATATTTTAATTAATTTTAAAATATAGTTATTTCATTAAATAAATACGTAATAAACATATACATAATTATTCAGTTTTGTAAATAAAGTAAAATTATTTATGCTCGTCTAAAGAATAATGTTCATAACCTATATGAAATTCAAATATCTTAGCTCGTGTGTACTGACTTCCACTCATTTTACACTCGCATGATATTTGGTATTTTGTATTACTTATTAGGAAAATAACTGTATCGTTTTAATAAGCCTCTATTTTAATTAATAATAATATTTTAATTTTTACACTTCACCCAAATAAATAAAAACGTTACAGTACATATTATTTTTACGTTTACAAGGCGTCACCTCACTGGCACTCATTGCTGGCGTGGAAAGTGCACCACAGGGTTCAATTTTGTGCCGTTTAAAATTCGAAATATTTGGCGTCAGTACGGATCGAACACGGTTCCCCTGATTCGCGATCAGACACTCAGGCACGAGGCCACTAGACCTCATAACAAATGAAGTACATATCGACTAGACAAAAAATAATCGCAAATATTAATGTACGAAGTCTGCCATAAATTTGGCCGTCTGCCTTAAAAGTTATTATTAGTAATTAATTATTCGGGTGCAAACGAAATGGGTTGTAGAACAATCGTTTACTATCGATTCATAAACCTACTAAGGAAATAATCATAAATTATAATATGAGAGGAGCTGTCGTGCAGGTGACCTCTCATATTAAAAATCGTTATAATTAATTAACTCTTAAATATCTTAAGAGTTGTACCAAACGAAATAGTTTGTGGTATAATTATTCACTTATGAATCACAATCGATTATTTATTTAATTATCACAAAATCTGAGGCGGCCACTACACGCAGTACATTTGAAATTAAACCTGTGCGTTATAATGTTCGCAAATATTTCTGAACTATATATCTAAATATCCTATATTTTAATTTATAGCAGTTTATGTTTCTACCAGGTATACAGCGACAATTTCTTTAATAAATCGATCAAATACGGTACAGTTGGGTGTAGGAATCTGCTTTATACAGACTTTGATACTGACGATTAATTTTACTGTATAAAGTGTTTACTCACGAGCACGAGCTGATGGAGAGCACAGAACACTCAGTACAGGAATCACTTTTATGCAATATATAATTTATAAATAGTATGCTTCGGACAAATTTAGATTTGGGTCGTGGAAACCACAAACGACCTACAAGTGAGCAAGTGACAAATGACCTTGTATAGTTTCGACAACTGGGCTTTAATTTGACATTTGACTGAAGTCAACTCAGTACTTTAAATTAATTATTTACAAAAGTAACTTTTTTACATAATATTGTTGAATGTTCGACATATTCATATCATTGATCTAATAAATACATATGGATGGAGTCTTCCCTATACCCGTACACTGTGTGGTTAACATTCGAGAGACTAATGATTTTTAATAAATAATTTTATGAACTATTAGTTACTTTTATACTTTAATAGTGTAATTAACAAATTAATATATTATTAACTGAGCAATGGCTACTAAACCGCTTTATTATCAAATTAACAATTTTCTTAATTATTAGTATATAATATTTATTCGATAATACCTTATATTTAGTTACTCTTTATATTCAAAAAATAAATTAAATAAAATACAAAAATCAATATTGAATACAAAAATATAAAAACAAGACTATTCATTATTTATGTTCAGTTTAATTTTTACAATTTCATTTCAATATAGTTCCTTTTTGTCATTATTTTAAATGTTAAAGTGATGACTAGTATGAGATTTCATACTGCAACTCAAGTGTTAGTGTGGAAAAAAAACCAATTTTTTAGCTTGGGGCAAATTTATTTAAAATAAATATTACAAATTTAAGAAATAAACACATGTGCGAAAAACGCCCTCACATTGCAATTTGTTGCATAAATAATTATTATTAGCAAATTACAGAAAAACTTACAAAAGGAATACCATAAAACCAAAAAATAAATTACTGAACCAATAAATGATTATAAATATTTATCTGTGGAATGAAATTCCGCCTTTTACAGCACGTTCCACGCAATTATATGCACAACACACCTTAACCATTTTAATTTATAGTATAGTAATACTATATTTATAATACTTTTCTTATTTAAAGAAATAAAACATAAAATTTCAAGAGCGCTATAATACGTTTCTAGGCGGCGGTAGACCCTAGTCACGTGGTTCTCGCTCTGTTTTTATTACACAATGTTAACCACAGACTATCCTTGTCTACTTTCCTTCCATTTACGAAGTATATATTAGTTCTATGATTCATATTTGTTTATGTATTTACATAAACATACTTATAGTGTTATAGTTAGTCATAGCTATAATGAAGTGTAGGTCTAAGAATCCTTACACATTATAGCGACAATGAGAATGAGATATGTGATCATGACCATGATCTAATTTCAATATATATAATATACAATTGAATTTTTCTTAATATTTTTGTGACGTAAGAATATAATATGATTACATGGTTGAATTTTTAAAAAATATTTACTAATGTTTTCTTCTCTAATCGCATGCCCCCCTTGGTCTTCTATAAGATTGCTTTATAGTATTTTATTTTAGCTTTAATAATATAAAAATTATTCGAGGTAGCTCGTTTAGCTGTTACATCCTGCATATGATTTAAAATATAAAAACTAAGCATTAGTTTGTAATAATATTGTTATTAGCAGTTGAATGTTCTGGAGAAGGGATATGAGACGTCATCACGATAGGATCGTAGAATGAGACAGATAGACTAGAAAAAGGAAGAGATAGATATAGATCACCGTCTTGATTATGTTGTGGTAGGTTATAGCATGACAAAACTGTCTATAACTGTCTTTCCCTCACAGTCTATCTGTCTTCTTTCACGATCCTACCATGATGCCATCAAATATCCCTTGCTCAAATTTTAATAATTATTTTCTCGTAAACTACGAATAGTTAATCGATTTAAAGAAAATACGAATATAATATTTTTTGCCTAGTATCACATTTCATGTAAAAATCAAAATTGGGTCACATACCCGATCTTGCATGTTAGATCTAACGACCGGCTATAAGTATATATATATATATATATATATATATATATATATATATATATATATATATATATATATATATATATATATATATATATAGGCTGTCCTATAAATAAACCAGCAAATATCTCGCTTGTTATTACTTTTAGCGATTTCAACTAAATAATATAAATTATAATACGTTAACTCCTCTATAAAATTTTGGAAGTAGATCAGTATTGTTACTTTCGGTTTTCGAGAAATTGATGACAACTTTTAAATTTCAAATGGAACAGCCTATATATTTTTTCAAATTTGAAAAGTACATGAAATTTGATATCCAACTGTATAAAAACAATTATATGTTGTATTATTAAAAATAAAATAGCGAATGATTAAAATATTCCATTTTTGTTAAAATTAGGAGGCTTTGCAGTTCATTTATTTTACATAGACCTTTCAAATATAAAGAAAATTAATTAATTATATATTTAAATTGATATACATTTACTTTAATACTATATTTAATTATTATATCTGTTATTTCATGTCATTAAAATATATCTTATTAAAAAATTGTACTACAATGCATTTTACATTTAATAAAAATGTAATATTTTAATAATTCGCCATTCTATTTATTAATAATGCAACATATGATTGTTTTTATACAGTTGTGTAACGTTTTTATTTATTTGGGTGAAGTGTAAATATTACACAATTATAATTAATTAAAATTAAGTGTTTATTAAACTATAATGAAAGTTACTATTACTAATATTAAACAATTATTAAAATCTAATTAGGACTAAAACTATAATTAACTAGATAACACTAACACTATTTATTTATTTAACCAATTAACACTACTATTTATTTCCACGATATTACAAATGAGTGCGTGTCGCGCAGTCGACAACGACGCCATCGAATAGCAGTAGCATCGAAAAACCGTTCCATCGAAAGTCGCCACGTCGACACATACCCTCCACCACAGGCCGTAGCTACGAAAACCGTCACATCGAAAGTCGCCACGTCAACATCACCCCTCACCACTAACCGTAGCTACGGTAGCCGTCACATCGAAAGTCGCCTCGTCGACATCACCCCCCACCACTGGCCGTAGCTACGATAGCCGTCACATCGAAAGTCGCCACGTCGAAATTACCCCGCACCTAAACGCCACTGAGTCTGTCAAAGCATCAATTCGGGAACACACATTGTTTCATAATGTACATATATAGCCCTGTACATGCCTTGCCTTATACATTTTCCTAACGTATAAATATTGTCGTGTACATTTCATGCCTTACACAAATTACTAATGCACTTAGATCGCCCTATACATACCTTGCCTCGTACATTTTCATAACATACAAATATTGTCCACGAAGTTGGCGCGGGTCCTACTTCGCACGCTCACAATTTAAAAAGTACATTCCGGTGTTCAGATATTTATTGAATCGAAATAGGTCAACAATTCTTGGGAGCACTAATACTGATAGATAACATGAGTAATAAATTGTAGATGTTAGAAAAATTAAAAATATGAATAATATAGGTTTTATATACAGATGTAACAGCTACGCGAGCTACCTCAAATAATTTCTATATTATTAAACATACAATAAAATACTATGAGACAATCTTATAGAAGACCAAGGGGGACATCCGACTAGAGGAAAAAATATTTTTTTGAAACTAGTGGTTCTCAAGTAACAACACAAAGTTATAATTTTTAAAATGATGGTATATATTTTTTGGCTCATTCGATAGAGTATTTTTTCTGAATTCAACCCTTTAATCATTTTATATCCTTACATGTGAAAAATGTTAAGAAAAAATCAATTGAAATTTAATTGAATTTGATTTTTATAGTCATTTTCAGTAGGCTATGTATGAAAAAAAAATGAGCTTAAATTGAAACGAAACATAAATATTTGTTAATAAGTTCATAAATAATGTTCTGCTCTATTTGATGTTCATCCTTAATAATTCAAATTGACAAATAGCAGTTTATGTTTTTCATACATAGCCTACTGAAAAATAACAAAAAAAAGTTTGATATTAGATATCATGGAGGAAAATCGTCACACACAGACACACTGACACATCATTGTAAAAATTGTAAAATTGTGTTGTGGGGTCCCTAATTCGTGCTTATTCACTGAAAAGCATTACCTCCCTTATACACCGGGTGCTAGTGCTACGTGAAAAATGTATCATGGTATTCCAAATACTCATCCTTGGTACTCACTATTTAAATACCCAGAAAAAAGACGATCTACCCAGCTGTGGGTCATAACCTAAAACTGTTTTAAAAAATATTTTAGAATCATAGATTTTAATAGGATTTGATCAAAACTGTCGTTTTTCGTTCTCAATTTAGAAAAATATTAGAAGTGTAAAAAAAAACAAGAGCGAAAGAAAGGAAGAAATATTCAAAATTTTTGTCGAAAAATATGACACATATATGAAATAAAATGCTGTACGTCATACGCCCATTAAATAATTTTTACGGTAGGTGCTCATTTCAAAATTCCTGAACATCTTATTCGTACAGTAAAAACTCTTTTACCAGACTTATAACATAAATTACTATAACGTTTTATTTTATACTGTATCACATTTTTCAATATAATTCGAACTTTTGATTTTGCTGTTTTCAGAATAATAAATGATTTCACTAAGTACTGCATATTATGAAGCGAGATTTTACATTATATAAGGTTAAACGACACCAACCAATCTACAAAAGGGGGTTCCTAGTACAGGCCAAAGTTTTATTTGCATTTTAATGAAAGTAAAGGTAAAATTTGTATAAATCAAGCTTTATGCCACAGTGCCATCTGTAATACAAATTATGATACAAACATATTCTAACCTCTACAGATATTTGAAACCATAAACAAATAATACATTTAGTATTTCGTAAGTTTCAGACGTTTTAACATTATTTATATTTAGCTTCATTATATATACAAATACTGTCATCATATAAAATAAAGTTAGTTATAAAAATAACGGCAAATACTGTAATATCCCACATTTGGTCTATTATTAAACATTCATTATAAGAATAATTATGGTTGCATTTGATTATTTCTCTTACCATTTACAGAGCTTAAAGGGGTGCAATGTGTTGTTTATAATTAAAGGGGCAGGATGCATCCTCACAAAAGGGGAATCCGAGTTCACGGAACGGCAGGTGTTCAGGGGATTGGGAATATTAGGCGTAGAAGTGAGGAATTATAGAGTTTGCGCTCCCATTTTTGGTGAGTTTGACGACGCTTATGGATAAAACGTATTTGATTGGTTATTTCACTGTGGAGACAGTAGTGGGGATTGGGCATATAAGCAGGGAGCAGAGCGTGCCTCGGGATAGTCAGTTGCATATCGGGTGAGCATCAAGAAGTCTGTGCTTTACGGTTATCAGTTAAACAGCTCAACAGGTACATTATAAAGCTCGATGTACCCCGTGCATAGATATGTCCTATTCCATCATTGAAAGTCCTGGCACAGTAGGAATTAATAACATCTCTATTGGTCTTTTAGTCTCGACCTACGTACGACTTTTGGGTTTATTAATAGATCTTTGTTTTACCTGGTTGAGTAAGGAGTAGTCTTCCATGGCAGAAATTCGGCCTAAACCCGATGCCGCTACGAGGAAGTTTAAACCCATCCTACTCTTTCAAACTCACCATGGTCAGTACCTAAGTCGTTGTTAGCTCGAAACTACATAATTACTCTGTATTCCATGATACCTGCTTTCCCGGGAAATGTTCAGACTTGTGCCGCGAATTTCACTGACTTTGCGATAAATAATAAGAGCCCAAGGTTGTAGATACAAATTTTGACATAAAATAAAACTATTTATTAATAAACCTACCATCCTCACCTCACTCTTATAGAGATTATTTTTGATGTACAGTAAGCTGTATTATTTAATAAATCTGAACCCCTCACCACTCATGGTGGTATGTAAGGTGAATGATATGTTTGTTTTGTTACTATATGATACACAAATGAAAGAGTTAAATAAACGCACAAGGGTTTTCCCTTTTGGAGAGCACTATTTTATTTTATTTCGTTCCTTACTCCTTTCCTCTCATGACAACTACTTCGAATTACGATCATTTTGGGGTTACATTCTTTCATCTTTACATTTTTACAAACACAACGTAGTTTTGGGTCCTAATCACTAGTCGGTTTCGTTACAATACATTGTTTTATTTATCTTCTACCGGAAGCTAGTTCTACTTGAAAAATATGTATCATGGTATTCCAAATAATGACCCTTGGTGTTACCTTTGTGCTCACTTTAAATACCATGGAGAAAAATTTGCTGTCTTTTCCGATCCCTGGAAAAAAGACGATTTACCCTTGTAGATCATGATATGTTTTAAAAAAATATTTTGCATTTTTTGTGTCTTTTAGGGTAAAAATTGGTACTAAAACTATTATAATTACCCATTAACCTTAAAATACCAGAGATCCTAATAACTCTGAGGACCTTTGGCATGGTTGACATGTTGATTAATCTTGACTACTCTGTTTAACTTTCCCCTGTTGTACTACTGATGATGAGAATTTAGTTCTCGAAATACGTATTTACTTACTTTACTTAATCTTGGAACCTATCTACCTTTTGGTGTAAGGTTATGGTTGTGTCTTGTTTGTGCTCATCTATTTTTCTTCATGACTACCCGTAAGGTGACGCCTGGTAAGCGCCCGCAAGGTGCAAATATATCATCTTTACCGATATCTGTGTACCAAGCAGATTGTCACACCCAGCAATGGGCAATAAGCCGTGATGATATATTTTTTTTCTATTTTTTTATTTTTCTTCATCAGGTTTTCTTTTCCAAATTTCTCTCCATATTTTCTGTCTTGCATTAGTGGACCCGCTTCTAGCCATTTCACACCTTTCTTTCTTAAAGCTTCTCTTACATCTTCATTCCACGTCTTTGCTGTTCTACCTCGCTTTCTTTTACCTATTGGTTTAGCTTCGTAAATTCGTTTAGCTGTTCTTTCTTCTTTCATTCTGTATAGATGTCTTTTCCATCGCAGTTGTGTTTCTTCTATGTACTCTTTTATTAGTTTTATAGTTTTACGTCAAGGTTTATCCTATAGACTTTGTTCCTGATGCGATCGTACTTTGTCTTTCCTTCTATTCTTCGGAGGAATCTCATCTCGATATTTCTTAGTCTGCTGCGCAAACGCTTTGATATTGTCCATGACTCACATCCATATATCAGAGTTGCGATTGCGACTTTTTTGTACACTTCAACTTTTGTCTCTTTAGGTACTTTCTCTTTCATTAGAAATTTTGTTTTTAAGGTATTAAAAAGTATGCCTCCGTTACCTACTCGATCCGTCACTTCCTGGTCTATCTGTCCGTTCGCGTGTATATTTACTCCTAAATACTTAAAAGTTCGTACTTGTTCTATGATTGTGTTTTCTATTCTTAAAGTGTGCTCCTTATTATTGTTATTCACTATCATAGTTTTGGGCTTTCCTTTATTTATTATCATATTCCATTTTTTAAATTCGTTGTGTACTATACTCATGTTGAACTGGAGGTCTTGTTCATTCTCTGTAATAAGCACTATATCGTCCGCATAACATAGTTCCGAGATAGTTATTTTTTGCATTTTCCAATATCCTACGTCATAGGTTTTAAGTTTGTTTTTTATGTTCTTAAGAGCTTCGTCCATGTATAAGTTAAAGAGTAAAAGGCTCAGCATACAGCCTTGTCGTAGTCCCGTCGATGTCGTAAACGTTTCTGAAGAGTTAATTTTGACCCTTACATAACTTTTGTTATTTTCGTATATGAGTAGATATACTGGGCCGGTTCTGGAATCAAATGACCTCATTTGACCCCGAGCATGGCATGTGTTCATCGACATCTACCATGGGGGTAGTTTTTGAGCGCTATGGGCTAGTTCTTTAGCAACTTTTGGTGTGTTTAGTGGTAGTTCTTTAGCAACCCTTATGTGTTTTGGGGGTGACGTTTTTTAAGAAGTGTAAAATTTGTTGATTGTATCCGGGGAATATGAATTGATAGAGTACACTTCTTGTAAATGATGAACCATTCACTGCATGGGGGTTGTTCTTTAGCGGTGCTATGGGGTAGTTCTTCAGCAACTTTTTGTGTGTTTAGGGAGATAGTTTTTTAGCAACCCTTGTGTGTGTTTTGAGGGTTAAGGGAGTATCCGGGGAACATGAATTAAACGAGTACACTTTTTGTAAATTAACCTTGCCGCGCGGTCAAGTATATCATTAGGATGTGGCGTGATATTTGTTATCTGCACGTGTGTGTCCGGTGATAATGTTTTATCAACACACAAGGACAGCAGCAGGATGTTTGCTGCTGCAGATACGTGTATAGTCAGCCTTAGCGGATGCGGGATGCTGATATGAAATGTCGGTAAAAAAAATTTCTAAGAACTTTTTTGTTACAGGATATAGTTTGATATTGTTATCTGTACATGTGTTTCCGGCTATAATGTTTTATCAACAAAGACAGGATGTTTTTCTGCTGCAGAGGCTTGTATAATCTGCGTTAGCGGATGCGGTGCTGATATGAAATGATGGTGATAATTTATTTCTGAGAATTTTAGCAAGATGCGGTCTGATATTGTTATATGCACGTGTGTCCGGCTATAATGTTTTATCAACAAGGACAGGATGTTTGCTGCTGCTGCAAAGACGTGTATAATCAGGATCAGGGTCAGCGGTGGATGTATGTGTGTGTGTTATATTTTTTTAAGATTTTTTTTGCAGTATGTTGGTGTGTGATATTGATATTATTATTAACCACGTGTGTGTGTCCCCTCCCCCGTGGTGTTATTTCATGTTGGTAAAATGAGGTGGCGGGGGCGGGGGAAGGGCGGGGCTCGGACTGGGGTGGGGAACGAAATTACCACCACCAACATTTTAATTGTATGGGGTATAAATATAAAAGAATATAATCTTTGTAAAATGTTACATTACAAGTATATTATAATTTATTAATTAAAACATAAGCAAGTTTTAAAAAAATTAAAACGTAATGCCAAGTGTAATAAATAACATAAAGTGGGTAGTTCATAGTTTTGAAAAAAATAGCTTGGAATATAAAGCATTATTTCACTACTGTACCGTGCTAAACTGTTCAATACCATTAAGTGAATTAAGTGCGGAAGAAATAAATGTTTTTCCAGAAAAAAATACTTGATGAAGAATCTTTGACTTTAACTCTTGTACGGGACAAATTATCGGAGTCAATGAAAAAACGTTTTATTTTAACCAGTAGAAATTGAATTTAATTATTATTACAGCTAAAAGTATTTAAGCATTTTGTAGCTATAAATTGTCGAGTTTGTTATTAATTTTTACTATATTTATTTTATTTGTGAAGCCATATACATCAATTATGAAGGTAAGACATTAAAATTTAACTTTTTATATGTTATTGTTTATATGTATATATATATATATATATATATATATATATATATTTATAAAAAAAAAAATTAGCTAACCAAATAGGGTGATCGAAAACCATATCCAACAAATACAACTCGTTCAAGGAAAAAAATTGCTGAACAGTCCATAGATGTTATTTTAAACAAGGAAAATAAAGAAAATAATTCACAAATACAAAATACTAATTTAGAAGAGGAAATAATATCAATTAAAAGTGATGAAATACAAAATGATAGAAAACTGGTTATGGAACATAATTTTTTTTTTGGATAATTTTAAATGGGTATCTGTTGGTATAGACTCGTTGAATAACTATAAAGTGTGTTGCTTTTGAACCTGTCGTAAACACGATTGCGGAAATTAAATATAAACTGATTCCCAAGTAAAATGAATCGAAATTTATGTAATAGTACAACTTGCTTTGACTGTCAAACTGATCTGGTCAGACAATTAGTTCCTCACGGATTCTCAATCCGCTTCGCACTAATTATCGATACTCTACTTATTATGAATCTGAGAATCGGAGTAAACACTCCGGTCTGTTCTGTAACACAATGCAGTCCTACTTATTCTTATGTAGGAAACTGATCTGATATAATGAGTAAACACTCCGATCTTAGTATAAGAAGTAAACACTCCGTTCTTAGTATAAGGAGTAAACACTCCGTTCTTAGTATAAGGAGTAAACACTCCGTTCTGGTATGAGGAGTAAACACTCCGTTCTAATATGAGGAGTAAACACTCCGTTATGGTATGAGGAGTAAACAATCCGTTCTAGTATGAGGAGTAAACACTCCGTTCTGGTAACATTTGTCTATTGGCTCCTCTTTGGCCTGGAGCTCTCTGAGAAACTAAGTACTGGGATAAACACCCCCAAGTGGCGTCCTACCTCCCCTTACAGCCACCCCTCTACCACGCAGCTGATAGCTCTGGTCTGATAATCTGAGAATTACTGATAAAAGGAATCTGGTTTCCTTATACCACTAACACATTGTTATATATCTTATTAATTCTACTTGCACTTTGAGTACTTAGTCTGACGAATACCTGTAATAGGATTAACCTGTTATCTTACCAATACGGCGACTGTCCAAGTCTACAACACTCTCGTTCACCACTAACTCTACACTACTGTCTACTGTCTGCCCGTAACCTCTCTCCCTGACGCAACCTTAACTGTCTAATTAACCCCACTCATACAATACCTAATCGTATTACGCTATTGTTTATCGGTTATGAAAGAATATTTGTTGATAAATATGGTAACATGAAAAACAGCAACTTCACACCCACTCATCCACCCTACATATTAGTTGCATCACATCTTATCGCTATATTCGCGACAGCATTCGCAACACTCCCTAGCCGGAAAGGTGAATAAGGATCCTTCTGCTAAGTAAAATACACTACTACTACTAAAATAACCTATATTGTGATTTCCCAATTATACACCATTATTCCATAATTATATTTACAAACAATTGTGAAGTCAGTTCCTTAATCTTCTCTTTTGCCTTTCGGGCAGCTGCTCTCTCTGGTCTTTGTTATGACGACACATCTTCGACGGATGTTTCCCGTGTTTCATTTGACCCCAAAGGTGCTGAAATCTCTTGGTTAGATTCATTTATCTCGAGTGGGTATAAATGGGCAATAGATCTTGTTAACGTTTTACCTGAGGCTGTTGTCAATTTAGCTACTCTTATGTGTCCGTCTGAACCCTTTATGATACTACTAATCTTACCAACTTTCCAGTGAGCTCTGTTCAAATCACCTTTCATCTGAACAATATCTCCTACTTTTGGTACCGTGTCTACAACTACTCTAGGTTGTTTATGATTATTTTTACGGTTTAATAAACTAGTTAAATATTGATTGGTAACCATTTTTGTAAATTCTTTGAGAATCACTTGGCCGCGCTTCCAGCCCTCTATAAAGTTTCCTTTGGTTATCGTTACCGGTTCCAAGAGTTCGTTGTCTGATGTATCAGGTAACAAAGGCCCTCCAACATGTAAGAAGTCTGATGGCGTTAAGACTTCCTCTAGTTCTTCACCCACTGTCGTCAAGGGCCTAGAATTGACTACTGCCTTTATTTCTTTGATGACTGTGCTCAGCTGATTTTCGTTTAATAAATGTTTATCTATTGTTCGTTTCAAGCAATGTTTTACTAAACCTACCAATGTTTCATAAAACCCGCCAAACCAAGGCGCTCGCTCTGGTATAAATTTCCAGTTAATTTTGTTTTCAATGCAATAGGAACTAGTTAAAACCTCCGATGTCAGTTTGAACTGTAAGGCGTTATCAGAAGTGATGCATTGCGGTAGACCTCTGCTTGATACGAATCTTCTGAGGGCTAACAAACATTCTTCAGCCGACAAGTTCTTAACTACTTCCAAATGTATCGCTCTGACAGCTAAACAAGTTAATAAACAGATCCAGCGTTTCTCTGATGATCCATTAGCATTTGTTACCGTAAGTGGACCAAGGTAATCCACGCCAGTGCATGTAAACGGTGCATAATAATTAACTCTTTCAGGTGGTAGCGAAGCTATTTCTGGTAATTTATACGGTCCTCCGCCATATTTCCTGCACGCAGACATTTCCTTAATACCTTTCGAACTTGTGATCTTCCTTGCGAAAACCAATATTTCTTTCTTACTAACGCTAACGTATGCGAGACTCCAACGTGATAATTTTTTGTGTATATAATCTCTATGGTTCTAAGAGTGAATTCTGAGTTTTTAGAAAGGAGTACGGGAAACTCTTGATTCTCGAGCCAATTTGCATTTTGTAATCTACCTCTACATCTAAGCAGTTCTTTGTCGTCTTTAAATAATTTAAGTGTTCTCGTTAAGTCTGTCTCTTTACCTTCTACTTCTCTTGGAAAATATTGGTTTTGTAATTGTTTTATGATCATTGTTTCGTCATCTTCGCTTAATGTTTTCTCAATATCAGTGTTTTTATCTTTATGAAGTTCTGACTTGGTTCCTTTCTCAGCCAAGATATTGGTATGTATTATCGGCTGACCCTCCTCAGGCGACAAAGTTTCATTTTGTGAATAAAAATCTCTGTTTTGCGTTTGAAACACATTGGCCATTTACAACGATCATGAAATAAAAATTTAGGACCTGATAACCACAAATTAATCTGTTTTTCAGAATAATTAGGTCTTGTTGCTACATCTGCAGGATTCATATCGGTAGGAACAAATCGTATGCATAAATTTCTATTTTGTTTAATTTCATTCACGCGTTTTGCTACAAATGGTGGTAATAATTTTTCTGAATTATACCAGTTTAACACTATTTGACTGTCCGTCCACAGAAAACTTTTCTTAATTCTGAGTCTAAGAAATTTCAGTACATAAAGTATAAGTCTGTTTCCGATTAATGCTCCTAACAGTTCTAATCTGGGTATCTGTAAGTCACCTTGATCTTTCGTTGGTACTAATTGTGATTTTCCGATAATAAAACAAAAAAAAATATTCTTAAGAGTTCCTCTCAAGTGCACGACAGCTGAATACGCTAATTTTGAAGCATCTGTAAAACAATGTAACTCGTAATCTATTTCGTTCAAGTTGTCGTGATTAATATGTGTGGCAATTTTTTTTCCGTAAAATCTTGGAATACAATTGTTCTTTAAGTTACTAAAATTTGCTGATATTATTTGCCATTTTGTAATATGTTCCTTAGATAATGGAGTGTCCTATTTAATCTTCTGTTTCCATAAGTCCTGTAAAAATAATTTAGCTGGCAACATGATTAAAGCGGCTAATCCACATGGATCATACACTGATGCGATAACTTTTAGTACTTGTCTCTTGGTTCGAATATTCCCAATGGTTTTTATGTCACAGTTTACATTCAAATATAAATAATCTGTTCTTATATTCCAGCCAATTCTTAGAATTTTTACATCTGTAGCCTTTACTTGATAATTTTCTGGAATATGATTATTAAATTCTATTGAGCTGGAAATCCAATCTCGTATATTCATTGATAACTGTTCAAATGATTTTTTACACGTTTCATAAAGTAGTACTGCATCTGAAAATGTTTGGGTTCCGGTGACAAGATTATCTACATATATGTCGTTAGCAATTTGCTTGCTAAAAATATTGTCGGATTTAAGAAGATGATATCTGATTGTTGCATTAAGAAGAAATGGGCTTGAAATAACTCCGAAGGGAACGCGGCAAAATCTCAAATGCAAAAGATTTTCTGAAGTCACTTCCTTCCCAATATCTTTAAGCCACAAAAACCTTGTTACATCTCTGTCATTTTCTTGCAGTTCAACTTGTAAAAATGCTTTTTCTACATCTGCTGTTATACCAATACAGTTTTCTCGGAATCTAATTAGTAATCCAGTTAGGTCATCTAACATGAGTGGGCCTCTATAGAGGCACTCATTGAGACTCTTTTGGTCTTTTAATTTTGCTGACGCATCGTAAACTATTCTTAATTTTGTGGGTTTATTTTCTTGCAGAACACAATGATGAGGAAGATAATGAATAGGGTGATCATTGGATTGTGATTTACTTGCAATTATCTCTATAATGCCTCTTTCAAGTTGTTCCTTAAGTACTTGGTCATAAGCAACGAGGGTATCTTTATTTAGTTTTTTCACTAAGTTGTTCAGTCTCCCAAGTACTAATCCAAAATTCTTTAGTAAAATTTGAAAGTTGTCTATCCATGGCCATGTAACATGATATCGATTATTTATAAACTTTGTCGTTTCATTAAATCTTTTGATTGCTTCGTCATCTCTTGTTGTTTTTGGAGAATCAGTTATCCCAATGGATTCTAAATCCCATAACCTCTTCAGATTATCGTTCTTGAGAGGAAGATCTGGTACGTTGAATTTAACACTGTCTTCCTTTCTGGATTGAACATATGTTATTACTGAGAGGTGATCCTCATTTATTTGGGAACTGTTATACTTCCCAGTCCATATCCAACCAAAGTCGAAGTTGACTAAGAAAAGGCCTTTCTGAACCTCTATCTTCTCAGTTGACATAAATCCATAATAATAATCATTACCAATGAGTAAGTCTATTTGATCGTTTCTAGAACCATCATCTGCCATTATCATGTCATCGGATTTAGCATATTGTAGTGTATTTAAGTTTCCGGTCGATTGTGCCGGGCATTTGACACTGTGTGTGATATGGAGTATAACATTGGCATGTATCATCATACATTTGTTTGTGCGAGTAATCATTTTGAAACATACTACAGGACTTTCTATTTCTTGTGGTTTCATGGCTCCAAATGTAAATACTGATAATCGAGTCTTTTCCAATACGGGTAGGCTTAATTTCTCTGCTATTTTACTTAAAATATAACTTCGCTGACTGCCACAGTCTAATAAAATACGACAATTGATTTGTTTACCACTATGTCCATTTTTGTAACTGTTCATTATCCCAGTTTGTAGTATGGTTTCTTCAGTATTATTGTCAATATAGAAATTATCAGTTCTATGAGTCAATTTTCCTCCGTTTTCGGACACAAAGCCCGATTATGCTCCCCAAATTTATTGCAATGTCGGCATTTTCTTTTTGATTTACATTCCTTCGATTGATGTCCCTCAGCGAGACAAATATAGCAACAACCCTTTAATTTCAGTTTTCTTTCTTGAACTGTCTTGACCATAATGCATTCGTCATTAAAGTGATCCCCTAGGCAAAATATGCAACTATATCTTCTTCTTTTTGGTTTTGGTTCTTCTTCATTCCTTTTATTACTTCTAAAATGTCCTTTTCTTTGTTTAGAGGTATTTCTTTTGTGAACTTGACTGTATTCAAATCTTTTCTTTTCATTACTTTCATAACTCTCAAATGGTCTTGATTGGAAACGTCGATTTTCTTCTTTTCTCTCGGTTTTAACATGAAGCGCTTCTACAGTAAAATTTTCACTGTCTGGTTTACTAGAGTTAGCCTTGGTCCGATCCGCGAAATCTCTTCTTATTCTGTTTGACGATTCCCTGGCTGAGATGATATGTTCTAAATGTTTCCTAATATTCTCAATAGACTCATCCTCAGAAACCATTTTCATTCGTAATTCGTAAATCAAATCTTTAGGGAACTTCTCCATTATCATTACTCTGAGATGATTATGGTTTACATCTTCTCCTAGTGATTTTAATACTCTGAGATATTTTTCTATCTCATCTAATACATAGCGACATTGTTTAACTGTTTTCGTTGCTGCTTTTACTCTATAAAGCGCCACGTAGTGTGCGTCTATTATAGCACTTGGTTTTCCATATCTTTCCTTTAAAGCTTCAACGGCTATTTGATAATTCTTACTAGTTGTATCTAGACCTTCAACTGCTTGCTTTGCTTCACCTTCTAATACTGAACGAAGGTATAATAGTTTATCAACGTCACTAATATTTCTACAACCTACATTCGATGAGAATTGATCCCAAAATTGATACCACTTCAAGATGTTACCGTTGAATTTTGCTAATTCCATTCTGGGTAACTTATTAACTACATTGACATTCTCTGGTATGTGTGTGGATATATGCTTGTTTTGTTCGTCTTGTATTTTAACGGTTATTTCAGCAATCATTTCTTCTGCTCTCATCTGTAATGCTGTATATTCTGATATTTTATCTATTGAGGGCGCTTCTATTGATTCATAGTATTTATATATTTCAGATATAAATCTTTCATTAAATTATTTTAATTTGGCTGTAATAATTTTTATTTTTTCTCCCTTTCCTTTGCCTTCTGTTAATTGGCAAAGGGCCAATTGGACATATTACTAAGCTTTTTGGCCACATATTTTTCTTTAAAAGCGAATAGTCGGTTGCACTTACTTTCATGTACATTAAATCTAAAAAATATATGCTTGCATTATAAAATGCTAAAAACTAAATAAATTATATATAAATTTATACCTGTTATTTTATTTTTGTTGCATAACTGACATTGTTCAATATTTGGAGCTAATCATCAATATGAGTTTTATCCGTTGGTAAATTCCAGTGTTCCACAACTGATAATTTTTTATAATATTAAAATTATTGTTATATATTGGAGGAAGTTTAGAGAAGGAATATTATTGTCAGAACTATTTTATATTTTTACTTCATATTTATTTTATTTATTTTGAAATAATAAATATAGATAAAGATTTTTTAACTACATATATTTTTTTTTGTTATTTATTATATTAAAATGTAAATACTGAATACTTTTACATTTCCCGACTTGGCTAGCATTTAGGGTGATTTATGCTCTTTGATGTTTAGAAATTAAATACCTCTGTAGAATCTTATACAAGCGTTATATTTATTAGTGCTATACTTTTGCTTAATTGGTAAAAAAATAAGTCGCTCCCCTTTTTAATTCTCATTCAGCATTACTTTTACTTATCCAGCTATTATTTTTATTATCAAACACAAGCCATTTAATAAATACCATATCGCCCTTCCTTTTTAATTTTTTTTCAACAAGATATATATCAGGATACATTACTTTTTGTACTTCATATGAATAAAATCCTCCTTTTATAATTTGCCCTGAGTGATCTTTAAGAATATAAGTAATAGGATTTGTTAATTGAAGCGAATGTATAGTGAAAATTTCATTAGACCAATTAGGAGTATAACCTTTCACAAAAGCCCCTCTATATTTGCTTACACGTACAAAATCACCCACTTTTAGTTTTGCTTTTCCAACAATTTTAATATTACTGTAAACACTATCAAGAAGTAATTTTTCATTCTTTTTACTGACATTAATAGGTTTCATTTTAATAGTTCTGTGTTTTGTATTATTATACTTTTCCGTAAGTTTAGGTAATAAACTTAACCACTTATGTTCCTTGTAAACTAAACTCTTTTCACATCATCGATTTTAAGGTACGATTAACTCGCTCAACAACAGATGCTTTTTTTGTACTATTGCTTGAATAATGATTAATATTATATTTATTTATTAAATTTTACTATAAAATTCTTTTCCTAGGTCAGTTTGTAAATTTTGAGGAATTCGATTATTACTAAGCAAAATACTTTTCATAGCTGCTGAAATTTCATAACCTGTTTTGTTTTTTACAGGCTTAGTTTACAAAAATTTGGAAAATACATCAATTACAACTAAAATGTAACGATAACCTTTATTTATTCTAGCATAAGGAATCATTTCAACCAAATCAGCCTGGAATAAGTCATCTATTCCTTTTGTAATTACACGCCTTCTGTGAAAGTGCACTCGTACTGGTTTATGTATTTCTTCAACAATTTCACGTTTAATTTTCGACATAGTTAACAGGTGTTTCCAGTACAATTTCAATATATAATTCACTAGTTTTTAAGCTCATAGGACTGGGATATATTATTAATTTATTCCACTTTACAACATGTTTACCAACTATTATTGAGCTACGGGGTTCGTTATTAATTCGGTAGTTTAGACGCTCTTTTAGATTATTTATATTAATTTGAATAATTTTACCTGTACAAGGTAAAGTGTAAAAAGTTAAATTAGAACTGTTTATATTATAAGTATCACCTTCTAGTTTTAATTTTAAATTTATAACAATGGCGGATTTTAAATTATTTTTCACTTTAGACAATTCTATTTGGAAATTATTTTTAGTATATTTATTTTGTTTATATAATATAATTCTAAATTTTTTATTTCTCTTCAAATAAGAGGTATTATTTTATTAGTATATATTTTAGTTTTATGATGCTCGATATGACGTCCAAACTTATCAAGAGTCATTATTAAACTGTCGCTATTTTATAACTCCAGCTTCTTTTAACTCTTCAATTATGGATATAACTTCATTATTGTGTCCTGTATGACCGGCATCACGTGATGCAATTAAAAGCCGCAATCGATCAACCAATTCATTTACATTATCCCAGTATAAATACTCCACTCGTTTTTTGGTTAATTTTATAAAACAAGTATCACCTAACGTTGAACTTGGGTTTTTAGATATTGAAGTTACATTTTTTAAGGCTAAACTTACACCTGAGAATGAAATTGGTCTTTTAGGAATTGAAATTATTTTTCTAGAAGCTGGAGCAACTTTCCTGTGACTCTCTAAGTTTGGAGCAATAATAGAAGTATACTTCTGAGATCTGCTCCCTAAAAGTTGCTCGCTGTCACTATAATGTCGACGGGCAGCATTCGTTCTTTTCACAATGTCAACATAATTTTTACTATCGGTTTCAGTATACCCCAATGGTGTTTTTTTAAATAAGAGCTCATATAAACCAGGTGTTCCGACATATTTTATATTTTGTATAACTAAATCACTAAATAACAGGGAACAGGTGGAACAGGTTTAAGGTCACACACCAGGTCCAAAATAGGTTTAAATTAACAGGGCTGTTAGTTGTTGAAACAGGAAAAAACATACCCAGTAGCAAACAACTAGCTGATAACCAGATAAAAAACAGATCTGATAGCTGGATAAACAACTCAAAAACAGATATGATTAAAATTAATCAGTTACTGTTTTATTGAACCTGTTTCAAATGTTTACCGAACGCAAGCTAACCAGCAACTGAAGTCTTTTAGCTCATGGCACTGTTATTTATTATAATGTACTGATCAAAGCCTTTACGATAACGCCTATTACTTAAGTCACTTTCTTTGTCAATAACCATAAATTCGTACTTATTACACCAGCAAAAAGAACAAAGATCCTTAAACTTTTCATATGATATATCTGTATTTACGTGATCAGCATATATATGTTTTAAATTAATATCATCTTGTTTAAATAATATTAACAGGTTAACATTATCCCGTATAAGATGTTTGGGAATTCTGGTATAAGTCTGACATAAATAAAAACAATCTATAGCCTTATGGCGACCCATGCAAAAGTATTCTCTAATTACATCTTGTTTATCGCACGCTACATCATCAAATATAAACACAGAATTGCATTGCGCATTGCACAGCTTTTCAATATCTACATTTTCTTTATATGCAAAATAACTTATTCCTTCAATTGGTTCTAGTAACATGTTTAAATACTTATATTTAGGTTGGAATAATGATTTGAGTATATGTATACATTCGAAAAACATAGATCATTTTCGTGCTCTATGAGTGCAATCATAACATTTGTTTTACCGCATCCGGATGGGCCTGCTATAATACATCTTACTATATCCGGTAACAATGTACTCTGACGCGGTTGACTACTAGCACTATCGAAATCATAATTTTTAAACTTAAAGTCATGGATTTGCTTTACAGTTTGCATTTTGATATAAATTAAATCACGAACATTACTCAAGCACAGTTCGTCAATGACTGCAGAAGAAGTTAGACGTGCGATCCTTAAATAAACATGCTGAAAGTGCAGAAGAAAAAATATGACGGAAGTTTGCCATTCCGCAACGCAGTCAACAGCGCACAGAAAGCAATAAAAACAAATAGTACTGGTTCTGATTGAAATAAATCTGCAAAAACAGCTTTACGAACGGTTAAGAAAGTAAAACGAAAACTTAAACATCCAAGAGTAATACCTGTACCGAAAACCGGAGGATTCCTTCCATTAATTCCATTTTTCGCTGACTTGAGCGCTTTAGGCGCACTTGGGGGTGGTGCTGCAGGTATTGCGAAGGCTGCTAACGACAAAAAAGCTGCCACCGAGCAATTAAAAGAAGCTAAACGTCATAATAAAATGATAGAGGCTATTGCATTGGGTAAAGGTCTCTACTTAAAACCATATCGAAAAGGACTTGGACTGCATTTAAAAAACTGTCAGTAGAATTGCCATCAAGGGCATTAAGTAATATTGATCTTCGAAAATATGCTTAAGTACTGAAAATTCCATTTTTAGAGGGGTATTCATGAGAAATAATTTACCCGCAAAAGTAAATCGTAACGAATGCGCCATTGTTAATTTGGATAATAATGATGGGCCTGGGTCGCATTGGGTTGCTTATAAAAAACGTAATAATTTAGTTATATATTTTGATAGTTATGGAAACCTAGCATTACCAAAAGAATTAGTTGATTATTTTGGAAGCACGTGTTCAATAAACTACAATTACAATAAATACCAGCCTAATAATAGTGTAAAATGTGACCACTGGTGCTTAGTATTTTTATACAAATAAGCATTATTACTCCTTAGTATTGGTTGAACCATCATGTCATACACATTTACGCTCTTCGGTACTAATTCAGTTATAACTGAAAATTTTCATCCGCCGATTATACTCGATGAGAATTCGGAATATGTTCTCGGGTTAATAAATTTTGGAGTATATAACTCAATGCAGAATACTGATAATGAAAATAATAAATTTTACATTGGAAATCATATAATTACTATTCCAGAAGGTTCTTACGAAATAGATGATATAAATAATTTTTTATAAAAAAACTTAGAAGCAAGTACTGAGTTAAATATTGTAGCAAATAACAATACTCTTAAGTGTCAAGTTAGAAGCAATAAGGAAATAAATTTTACTCCAAACGATTCAATTGGTGATATTCTTGGGTTTAAACCTCGTCGATTAAATGCTAATGAAAAATTTAATATGTATTGAGTGTAACATAACCACAAATTCTTATTCAAATAATAAAAAAGTGCACATAATTCATGAATTTTTCCCGCGCGTCCCACCGGGATTTAAAATTATAGAGGCTCCAAATGAAATAATCTATTTACCAATTAACACGCGAGTAATAACTACCTTAACCCTTAAAATAGCAAATCATAAGGGGAAATTACTTAGTTTTGGAGAAGAACTCATCACGGTAAGACTACATCTTAAAAAAACAAAATGGGATTTAACTTTAATCTTCCTGCTCGCAAGAATATAAATACAGCTCGAAACTGTAATTGCATCAATAGCAAGAAGACTGTTCAAGGGTTAACACCCATTAATTATCAGTTTTTAAAATCATTTGAGTTTAAAGTTCAATCTGGATAAAAAAAGAAAGCAAATAAAGTTAATAGTTATTTGGATTGAAGTTCAGTTTAAAAAATCAATAAATTTTATTCTTTGCATTCGCCAAAATGAATGCTAATATATTTATTGTGTCAGAAAACGCATTATTTGATAATTCAATCAGTCATGCGGAAAAACACACACACAAACCGTATGCTTCCACAATTTTTGACAATAATGATGAAATTCGCATTACAATACAACAACAACAAGACTTGTACACTCTACCATGGAATAGTTTACTTTATATTGAGGGTAAGCTTCTCACGCATGATAATAAAGTGTCGACCACAGCTAAATTGGTTAACAATGCATTTGCATTTTTATTTAGTGAAATTCGATATGAATTTGGCGGAATAGTAATAGATAGAGTTCGGAATCCTACTTCAACTATAAAGAATTATGTTTCTTACAATACAAATGTAAGTAAACGTTTACAAAATGCTGGTTGGTTGCCTGTGTCTGAAACAAAACAACTAGTTGATGATCACGGTAATTTCAATGTATGCATCCCCCTCAATATGCTATTGGGATTTTGTGAAGATTTTTAAAAAAATTGTTCTAAACATACAACAAGAATTAGTTTTAATACGAAGCAGCACTGATTTGAATGCAATTGAAAGCAGTGACGCCAAAGAAAATATATAAATTGAATTAAGTACTGTTCACTGGAAGATTCCACATATATCAGTAGCCGATGCCGAGCGATTGATGCTTATGAAGTATATATAGAATAGCATTAATTTGGAGATAGCGTTTCGTAGCTGGGAACTTCATGAATATCCGCTCCTGCAAAAAACACAACGTCACTCCTGGGCTATCAAAACTACATCACAGTTGGAAACACCGCGTTTTGTCATCGTGGGATTTCAGACAGATCGTAAGAATAAAATTAATGAGGATATGAGTAAATTTGATCACTGTAATTTAAGTAATATTAAGCTGTATTTAAATTCTGATTTGTATCCATATGATAATTTAAATTTAAATATTAAGAATAATCATTGGCCTATGTTATACGAAATGTACACTCAATTTCAATTGTCTTACTATGAACAACCATGTGAGCCTTCATTGACACCTCACGAATTTATTAATACAGCACCCCTGGTAGTCATAGATTGTGCGCATCAAAGTGAGACATTGAAATCGAGTAATGTTGATATAAGATTGGAATTTAAGACAAATTAAAATGTATCTGAAAATACAACTGCATACTGTTTAATTATACACGATAAAATAATTTATTATAATCCATTAACAAATATTGATAGTAATATGTAAATGTATTTCGTTTTTTAAATATACAATAAATGTTTTAAAATAATTCAGCATTTCTCATTTACAAAACCCCAAATTATTGCTTTAAAACATATAAATAAACAAAATAAGTAAATAACTAAATAAATAAAAAAATAAAGTATTAAATGCAACTAGTACTATTCAAGTAAAAAGTAAAATAATGCAATATTGAAGTAAAGTGTACACTTTAGTAAAAATACATTTATTTAAATAATAAACTGTTGTGATAATTTTATCAAGGTTATAAACGTTATCAAGCATCCGTCAAGCTAAAACATTTTGTTCTAATTATTTTTAATTTATAAAGGTAACACATCCCATTGTGATATTTTTTTATCTACACATGGCAGATAACAATATCACACCAACATCCTGCAAAAATTCTAGGAAAAACATTATCACCAACATTTCATCTGCCTGCTTGTCTGCCTGCCCGCCTAATTCACATCTTAAAAAATAATAAAAACATCTTAAAAATTTAATAACAAACATCTTAAAATTTAATAAAATATATCTTAAAATGCTAATAATACCTTAAGGCATATAACGTCAAAGTGACTCCATGAATTCTTATCTCTGACATTAATTCTTATCAGTGACGTCTCCTTATCTGTGACGTCATCACTCTTATCCTGCTAAAATTCTCAGAAATAAATTATCACCATCATTTCATATCAGCACCGCATCCGCTAACGCAGATTATACAAGCCTCTGCAGCAGAAAAACATCCTTTCCTTGTTGATAAAACATTATAGCCGGAAACACATGTACAGATAACAATATCAAACTATATCCTGTAACAAAAAAATTCTTAGAAATTTTTTTTTACCGACATTTCATATCAGCATCCCGCATCCGCTAACGCTGATTATACACGTATCTGCAGCAGCAAACATCCTGCTACTGTCCTTGTGTGTTGATAAAACATTATCACCGGACACACACGTGCAGATAACAAATATCACGCCACATCCTAATGATATACTTGACCGCGCGGCAAGGTTAATTTACAAGAAGTGTACTCGTTTAATTCATGTTCCCCGGATACTCCCTCAACCCTCAAAACACACACAAGGGTTGCTAAAAAACTATCTCCCTAAACACACAAAAAGTTGCTGAAGAACTACCCCATAGCACCGCTAAAGAACAACCCCCATGCAGTGAATGGTTCATCATTTACAAGAAGTGTACTCTATCAATTCATATTCCCCGGATACAACCAACAAATTTTACACTTCTTAAAAAACGTCACCCCCAAAACACATAAGGGTTGCTAAAGAACTACCACTAAACACACCAAAAGTTGCTAAAGAACTAGCCCATAGCGCTCAAAAACTACCCCCATAGTAGATGTCGATGAACACATGCCATGCTCGGGGTCAAATGAGGTCATTTGATTCCAGAACCGGCCCAGTATATCTACTTATATGCGTTTTACACATTTAATCGTTGCTATGTTTACTCCTCTTTTTTGCATTCAGTTTCACATCAATTTCCTCTGTACCTTGCCAAAAGCCTTTTCCAGGTCGATGAAACACATATGTATTTGTTTGCTTACTGTCCTTGCTTTTTCCATTATCTATCTCAGTGTGAATATGTGGTCTTGTACACTTTTTCCTGGTCTGAAGCCGCTCTGTGTTTCTTCTATTATATTTTCTATCTGATTCCTTATTCTGTTTTCTTGTATTCTTGCATATAGTTTCGCTGGCACACTTAATAGTGTTAAGCCCCTGTAGTTCTTGCAATCCTTGCTGTCACCTTTCTTGAAAATTGGGGATATCACACCTATCTGCCAATCTTGCGGTGTTCCTTAGTCTTCAACGTTGTTTAAAATTTTTAGCAGAAATTGCTCTCCCTTCTCTCCCATATGTTTCAGAATTTCTACTGTAATACTATCATGTCCGGGCGAATTTTCTGATTTCATTTTCTTCAGAGCATTATGGATCTCTTCCTCCGTTATCTCGTGGGCGTCACTGGTTGTCGTGTTCTCATATTGCTCTTTCCTCTTCTGTTATTGTTTCATTGGATGTTTCATATTCGTTTAACAAGTCTCTAAAATACTCTTTCCACCTTTCCATTATTTGTTGTTCATCGTTTAGTACTTTTCCTGTGTTATCCTTTAATACCTCTAAAGTCTCATCTTTTTTGTTCTCATTCTTTTTATCGCTCCGTAGAAAAGTTTCATGTTTTCATTCCTGGCTTCATTTAGTCGATGTCCAAATTGTATCCATTCCTTCTTCTTAGCTTCTTTTATTGTTACTTTTACTTCAACTCTGAACTTTTTATATTCTTCGTACGTTGTTGTATTCTTGTTTGCTAGGTACCTTCTCCATCCTTGTTTTTTTCATTTTTACAAGTTGTTTTATCTCCTCTGACCACCATGAACTTTTTTATGGTTTTTTTAATTTCTTTTTTTGTTTGTGTTTTTCCATTCCATTTCATGACTATTAAGTAATGGTCACTCTCGATTTCGGGTCCTCTATATACTCTTACATCTTGTACATAATATTTTATATTTGCACTGGTATGGAAGTAGTCTATTACAGATCTTTCATTTTTAGTAGGTTCTTCCCGTGTATATTTATGCTTGTCTTTATATGTGAAAAACGTGTTGGTAATAATCAAATCATTTTCTATACACATATTTATTATTCTTTGTCCGTTCTGGTTGAGTCTCTTTTCTCCTTCTTTTCCCATAATTTTCTCTAGTCCTGTATTAATTTTTCCCACTCTACCATTCAGGTCTCCCATTAATATAACACTCTTGTTTGTTTCATCAATTGTATTTTGTAGCTCTTCATAGAATTTGTCCTTGTATTTTTTTTCTCATTTTCATTTGGACCATACACTACGACTAATGTAAACTCTTGGTTTTGCGACATTTGCCAGTCTATAGTCATTATTCTCTTACTAATATATTTTACATTTTCCATTGTATGAATATAATTTTTAGAAATTATTAATCCTATTCCACATGCTGCCCCTTCCGTGATGTCTACACCTGACCAAAACATCCGGTATCCATCCGTTAACTGTTTAAGCCCCTTGCCTTTCTTTTTTGTTTCCGTTATTGCTAGAATATCTATTTTCATTCTACTCATTTCGCCTATTAATTCTAGCTCTTTCCCTGTTATGCTTCTAACATTCCATATTCCTAATCTAATGTTATTGATTTTATTTCCGTTACACATACCCGTTTTCTTTGCCATGTCGTTTTTACTTTTATATACTTTTGTTGTGAACTTTTTTAGTTTTTTGGTTTCTTGTTTATTTCAACTACGCCTTGTTCGTCCTCGTCTCATTCGTACTCTTTATTGTCAATGGTTATTTTCTTATAACCTACCTTCACTCTTTTTTTCTTCTCTCTTTCGGCTTTAGCTATTTTTCTTAAGGTCGCTTGTATTTCTGTTTCTTTCTTGTTCATATCGTTTTCCATGTATATCGTTGAATGTTTATTCTTTAGTTCTTTTTTATTCAACATAATTTGTTTCTTATCTTCCCATGTTTCAAGTTCTACTAGTATCATCCTTTCTTTCAGTTTATTGTTCAGTAAACTAACTTTTTTAATAACTGGTTCTGCTTTTAGATTTTCTTTGAAGAAGTTGAACAGGCAGTTTTTGTTTACTTGCACCTCTTCCGGTGCGCCTTTGATAACGACATTATTCTGTCTTTTTTATTTATCCTGATTTTTTAGACGCGACTCTAGATTTGTAATTCTTTTGTTTAGTTTTTGTTTGTTTGTTTGTTTCCCATTTTTCTTCTTCTAGTTGTTTAATCTCTTCTCTTAGGGCTTTGATTTCACTAGTATTTTCTTTTAGTTGTTCCCAGATCAAGATTAACGTTTAGTTTTTTAATTTCGTCCATATTTATATTTTCTTCTTTTATTTCGTTTCTATCTTTCCACTCCTGGCTTCTTATTACTTTTTTATTCTTACCGAATACAGATTTTTCTTCCTCTGTGCTCGTATTTATATTCCTGTTTCTCTTCGCGCTCATTCGTATTGCATTTAATTTCCAGACTATTGGCAACACTCACTAATTATACACGCTCGTACGGAACTGTAGTTGTTCTCACTTCACGCGAGTTATGGCCTTCACTTACAGCAGCTGTCAGAGTGACAGGTACACAAGTATTGTTCGCAATTTAAATGTGTATTTATTTATTAAGCACTTGCACTTCACTATCACATAGAGAAAAATTCTTAGTTTAAACAGAGATCACTACCACACCCTTTAAAAAGCGATATGTCCCGTAATATCGAGATTTTACATCAGCCACTTAAAAGATGCGCACTCACTTACGAAAAACAAATAAACTTCCGGCAAAACGGCAAATACATTGTTTTATTTATCTTCTACCGGGAGCTACTTCTACTTGAAAAATATGTATCATGGTATTCCAAATGATGACCCTTGGTGTTACCTCTGTGCTCACTTTAAATACCCTGGAGAAAAATTTGCTGTTTTTCCCGATCCCCGGAAAAAAGACGATCTACCCTTGTAGATCATGATCCAAATATGTTTTAAAAAAATATTTTGCATTTTTTGTGTCTTATTAAAAATTGGTACTAAAACTATTATAATTACCCCTTAACCTTAAAATACTAGAGGTCCTAACAACTCTGAGTTGTTAGGACCTTTGGCATGGTTGACATGTTGATTAATCTTGACTACTCTGTTTAACTTTCCCTTGTTTTAGTTTTAGTTATATTTAACCTGAGACTCCATCTATTATTATTTTTTTTAGATTGTTAGTTGACTAAAACCCAGATGAAATAGCATAGGCAATTTTTTATAGGTAAAATTTACAGCAATAAAAGTCTAGCTCCCCATTCAATGATTGAAAATGGCTGGCATTCAATATCGGCTACTATTTACATATACATAATGTCATTTTATGCAGGTACCACACAGAGAATACTTAAACTCTAAAATATTTTTTAAAACAGTTTTGGGTCATGACCCACAGCTGGGTACATCGTCTTTTTTCCAGGGAAGCCAGCAAATTCTTCGCCAGGGTATTTAAATTTAAAGTGAGTACCAAGGATGAATAATTGGAATACCATGATACATTTTTCACGTAGTACTAGCCCCCGGTCTATAGGAAGGTAATGCTTTTCAGTGAACAATCACGAATTCGGGTCAACACAACACGATTTTACTATTTTTACAATGATGTCTGTCAGTCTCTGATTTTTTTCTCCACGATATCTTTTATATCAAACTTGGAGAGTATTTTTTCGAAATTCAACAATTGTTTTATTTCCCATAAATTTGATTTTTGTTATTTTTCAGTAGGCTATGTATGAAAAACAAAAACTGTTATTTGTCAAATTGAATTACTAAGGATGAAAATAAAATAGAATAGAACACAATTTTAAACTTATTAACAAATATTTATGTTTCGTTTCAATTTAAGCACATTTTTTTTCTTATACATAGCCTACTGAAAATGACAATAAACATCAAATTCCATTAAATTTCAATTTAATTTTTCTTATATCCAGATATAAAATGATTATACGGTTGAATTCAGAAAAAAAATACTTTATTGGCAAAAAAATTAAAGTGGGTGACGTCTAGCGGCAGATTTGTGAACTAGAGGAATAAGGTAACGTTGATAGCATACACTGAAACGTATGTAATTTTAGACAGATTTAATTTATATTTGTTGTAAAAGAAAGTTAGATATATAGTGTATATGACATTTTCAGGTTTAAATTATGATCAGTAACTGCCATAGATACTGCTCAGTGCCACAATAGAGCAATTATAAGTCAAAAAGTGTAAGTTTACACTATATCCCAAGTGACAAAATATGATCTTGAAATTTTCTTCCTTTATTGTTTTGACGTCTCCGATCGGTTCTATTTTTTTCTTTTTTAAAACAACATGGTAAAATTCTTCTAATAATAATAGCCAAACTATACTGTTTATCATCCTTTTTAATAAGTTTTCCCCTTACTTTGTTCCAAATCTGTACAATTTAATTTTCTATTTCTACTACTTTGTAATACACAAACTCATAAACAAATAAATTAATAGCATAATAATAATAATGAAAACTTTTGTTGTAAAACAATAAATATAGTTTTGATTCTTACTATCCTATTCATATGCAACAAAACTGCAACAATATGTTTGCATTTGCCTCTCAATTCTGCTCTACAATTAAATTTGCTTTCCAGTAATTTATATTCTCATTTAATCAAATTTCAATCATATGAGGATCTCCACTCAAATGGCTGGTTTTTAAACGAGATCCCAGTATTATACCTGGTCCATAATCTTTTATTTCTCAAAGCAAAACATGTCCAGCCTTAAAAACTGCTTCGTCTTCCTTTATAGGACGTGCAGAAGCAATGTATTCAGAAATATCATGTTAATTTTCTCCACAACAAATACTTTGCACTTTAAAATGCATATTGCCAGCAATAAGGAATGAGGGAACTCTCTTTATTCCTCCGCCATCTTTCTACCGCCCGGCCTGCCATCTATAGTTTAGTTTTTTCGCCAATTGAATGAGCCATAAAATATATACCATCCAATTTCAAAAATTATAACTTTGTGTTGTTACTTGAGAACCACTGGTTTCAAAAAAATATTTTCTCCTGTAGTATGTTTAATAATATAGAAATTATTTGAGGTAGCTCGTGTAGCTGTTACACCTATATATAAACATATTATTTATATTTTTAATTTTTGTAACATCCACAATTTATTACTTACGTCATCTATTAGTGCTTCGTAGAATTATCAACATATTCCCATACAATAAATATTTTCCTTTGCTATTTGAACTCCGGAATGTACGTTTGAAATTGTGAAATTTTTATATTGTTATATTTTCTCTTTTATATGTAATTTAAATGTACAATATATATGTAAATCACTTAACAATTACATTATCAACAAACTGTTAAAACTCATCCCCTGAGGAAGACACATGCGATGTCGAAACTAGTTGGGTTGAGATTAAAGTTGACTGATCTCCAGTGAACTGTTTTCTTTCATACACCATTTATTTTATAATGCAGATTTATAAATTTATTTTAAATGTTAGAGGAAAACAGAATCATGCTGTTCTTAAATTTAAACACTCTCATTACTAAAACTAGATTGAAATACTTATAGAGAATAATTGTTCATACAAAATATTTTATTAGCTCTTAGGTATAGAAAATGTACCGATATAGTATGTAGTTTTCGTACATTGGTAAATAGCAGATAAAATATGCATAGAGGTTGATAGTCAAAATTTGGATCAAGACAATTTTAATAAAAACGAACAAGTTCTAATTCATCAATGTTTGGATTTAATTTAAATCTATCTAGATCTGTGCTAACGTAGATTTTATACTTAAAACTCAAACTAATTTTTAAGTTTTGCAATTAGTAAAATGAACAAAATGTTTACATGCATGCTCCGAAAAATTGTATAAAAATACAATCAGTGGCGGTTTGTCAGGGTAGACAGGTGAGGCAGTGCCGCACCAGAAAAGAAATAAAGCTGTAAATAATGTAAAGTAGTATGTAAATTAAATTTCAACTTATTCCATTAATGCTTCTCTTTATAAATATCAAAAGAATAATTTACACTCTTTGAAGTGCTTCTCGAAATGAGTAATTTAATGCTTAATATTGCCTTATGTTTTTGATACGGCTTTCATTCATACGTGCGCTAGACAGCGCTGTTTGAGGCAGTGTTTCAAATACAAAATGCAATGAGAGGATAAAACATAGTTACTTTACTTTCCACACGGCCCTATAGAGGCCGAGACCGTACGTGAATACAATCAAACGCGGCATGCTAACAAATTTTGTAAATAAGTTCACGACATCTACTGTACATGTTGCAAGCCAGATTAAATAATATTAACGACATGAACATACCATAACCTGTCTAGCATTTTTATTATAATAGGCCCTGGTTTGCGACTTTGATACGTATACCAGTAAGTATTTAATTCTTTTATTTTTCTCGTAGTTTTCATAGTTTACCTACGTAGGGTTTTTGTATTTTGAATTTTAGTTGAAAACAAAACAAATGTAATGGCTTCGACTGGGACTTTAAAAGATAAGAACTTCGAATTAAATGATAATAATATAAGGAATAATTCTGAAGATATTATTTTTTTTTAATTAACAAAAATCCTTTCATCGACTGTCTTATGAAGATAAACAGTTCGTCAAAGATTTAAAAGACCATCTCTGCTATCTGTCTATTTATGTAACTCTCTGTCTAACTTCCACAACCTCAGTATCACCGACTATCCGTATGCCACAATTCTTCAACACCACTGCCGAATATTCACTTCCACTTGCCGTTACTGTCCCCGTATACCTAGGTTCCCAATACTCTTCAACACTACCGAGTATTCTCTTTAACAGCTATCCCGGTAACTTTCAGACTCGCCGTTACTGTCCTTGTACACTATTGCTTCTCAATACTCGTCAACACTACCGAGTATTCACATCCACAGCTATCCCAAGTTACCAGTAACTTCCCGAGTACCTGTAATACTTAACTCACTTACACTTTACTCTCTAACACTCCATGTCAATGTCTCTATGACTCTTTATGTAACTATGTTCCTCGAGCATAGCTACGCCCCTTATGAATAGCTGCCATTATTTTCTAGAAAAGCCCTAGAATGTTCGACCGCATAATAACTATGAACACAAAAGGTTCAGGCGACCGCAAGTAATTAAACACGTTGCGACCTGTTTGCTTACGACGCCCGACTGCTAGCGCGATTACGTCACCGCCATAAATACACACTCGTTTACAGTGGCGGCGACGGCGGGCGTACCACGTAACAGTTGGATAGCAAATTTCTTGTACTTTTCAAACTTGAAAAACTATATATATAGTGTTGCTATCAATTACCCCAAAACCGGATGTAATAATATTGATCTACTTCTTTAGTTTTATAGAGGAATTAACATACTATAATTTATGTTATATAGTTGAAATCGCTAAAGGCAATAATAAGCGAGATATTTGCTGGTTTAATTATAGACGGACACCTGTATATATATATATATATATATATATATATATATATATATATATATATATATATATATATATATATATATATATTGTAACGTTTTTATTTATTTGGGTGATGTGTAAATATAAGATAATTATTATAATTAAAATAAAAGTTTATTATAACGATAAATAGATATTAGATATAATTAAAAGATGATAAATATAACGAACACAGCGATTGAACTCTAATTAAGACTAAGAATATTATAAAACATTTAAACACTAAGATTATTTATTTCAACAATATATAGATCACCAATTTATTTATACAAATATATTTATTTAAATTCACCACTTGTCTACTATCTGTTTATATCACCAACTGTTTATCACGCAACGAATATTTGTATCAGACTGTCCAGTGCCTTCGCTAACGGTGCTTATATACCCTGGCATTTTTATTCCAGAGAATTCGAGAGTATTATTCTAGATAAAACACAATAGGTTACATCAACCGCGTAATTAAACAGGTTCAGACAGGTCCGTTGAGTCATCGCTAACAATAGACGCTCGCACGACCCCGCGACAGTGGCGGCGACAGCGACGGGGACAGCGGCGATGACAGTGGCGGCGACGGCGGGCACTGCACATTACACTGCCCCCTCCTTAAGACTGTTTCGCCCCGGAACAGTTTGTGATGACGAAATCTGCATACATTACCCTTGGTGCATTTCGAAGTTTTGAAGAAATGACAGTCGATGGTCCGCTCGCCTTCTTCTTTATGTCCGCTAGGATTAAAGCTGTAAACGAGAATTTCATCACCGGTAAAACGGAAGAGGATTTCTATCATGTTCCTAAGAATCCTCCAATCTAAACCATCTAGACCACAGCCTAACTTCGCTACGGCTAGCTTCAAAATGTCATTCTCAAGCAGGTGATCCCTCAAATCGCACAGCGAGTTCCACAGGTTGCGGTACGACGGCTTCTGGTACGAGCGTAGTTTTGTAACCAGGTAATAGATGTACCGCTGATGGTCTGCATTGCTATCCCTCAGGCGCAGCGTTTTCCCAACAGTTGGGCGTTGGTTGGCCAGTTCTTGTTGTCGCCCAAATTTCGCCTTAAAGGCTGAAGCTATGCCACGAGACATCTTTAAGTCCTCTGATACGCAGTGACCGAGGGAATAATCTGAAGACACGGTGAATAGATCTCGGTGTTCTTTTTCGTCACTCCGAACCGCGCCTTGCGGCCAAAGGAATAGTTCTCCATGAAGTCTGCAAAAGTTGGTTCTTGTGTTATGATCCGATGAACCGTTGCCCCATTATGGACTTCGTGGTTGTCGCCGGCGAAAGGGGCTAGCCGATTAAAGTGTACTACTCTCGGCTTCCCGCTAGGTTGTTTCTTAATTCTGTATACTACGTCGTTTATCCTTTTGACTACCTCATAGGGGCCTTCCTAATTATTTTGCAGCTTTGGTGATAACCCACGACGTCTTTGTGGATTGTAAAGCCACACTAAATCCCCAGGTTGATATCCACCCTTTTCGGCCTTGATGTCATACCGGCCCTTCATTCGGTCGCTGGCAGCTTGAATGTTCGTACGGACTTGTTCATGAATGTCATCCATTCTTCTCCGTAAGTCCGTAACGTAATCTTCCCCGGCCAGATCTTCCCCAGGTTTACTGCCGAACACCAAGTCACATGGTAAGCGCAACTCACGCCCGAATAAGATGTTCGCAGGAGTTTGCCCTGTTGTTTCATGCACGGATGAACGATAAGCCAACAGGAACAGATGGAGGTGTCGGTCCCAGTCTCTTTGGTGGTTGGAGACTACCTTCGACAAACATCGGTTGATCGTTCTGTCCATTTGTTGAACCATGCCATCAGACTGCGGATGTAATGCAGCTGTTCTAGTTTTATTAATTCCTAATATCTTACAGACATTTGGGAAAACGGCAGACTCAAAATTTCTTCCCTGGTCGGAGTGGAGTTCACATGGTACTCCGAATCGGCATATACATTCTTTAACTAAAGTTTCAGCGACCGTGGTGGCTTCCTGGTTGGGTAATGGATATGCTTCAACCCACTTGGTGAAGTAGTCCATGACAACAACGATGTATTTATTTCCTTCATCAATTTCGGGGAATGGTCCAGCCACATCAATCGCGATACGCTCAAATGGACTGCCGATGTTGTATTGACGCATTGGAGCTTTTCGTCGTTTATGCGGACCGTTACTTCCAGCGCAAACCACACATTTCTTGCACCAATCTTTAACATCTTCCGTGAAGTTAACCCAGTAAAACCGCTGGCGCAATCTTTCTAGTGTTTTGATGACTCCGAAATGGCCTCCAAATCCGTCATGGATCTCTTTCAACACGTCTGGTACTCTACTCTTAGGAATAACTAACTGAGTTCTCTTCTCAGTTCCATCAGCATTTTCTACCACACGATTTAACATGCCATCCTCAATCACCATAGAGTCCCATTGCGCCCAGTACGATTTTACACTTGGTGAGTGTGGTGCAACATCTTCCCATACTGGTTTGCTCTTCTCTGCTTTCCATTCGAGTATAATTTTCAAAGTTAGGTCTTTTTCTTGATCTTCGCGTAGTCCATCGGGCTGCCAATTATCGTCGACTACCGTTATTCTGGCGACGATGGAAAATTTCTCTTTAGTCGACTACAATGCTTGCAATCATCTTGGCACGGCCTTCTGGACAATGCGTCGGCATTACGATGGCTGGTACCTGTTCTATGCTCGATTTTGAAATCGTATTCCTGTAGTCTTTCAATCCATCTAGCCACCTGACCTTCAGGATTCTTGAATTGTAGCAGCCATTTTAATGCAGCATGGTCAGTTCTAATCAAAAATTTCCTTCCGTACAAATATTTGTAGAAATGTTCCACGGATTTCACGACTGCCAAGAGTTCTTTTCTAGTAACACAATAATTCCTCTCTGGTTTTGACAAAGTCTTACTAAAATAGGCAATAACCTTCTCATGTCCGTCTTGTATCTGGGAAAGAACACCACCAATTCCCACGTTGCTTGCATCTGTGTCTAGTATGAATTTTCCTTCAGGTAACGGATAACTCAGGACAGGTGCGCTTGTCAAAGCATGTTTCAGTTCTTTGAACGCAACGTTGCAGTCCATTTCCCAGATAAATCTTCGACCTTCTTCAGTAAGATTTGTCAGTGGGGGTCAACTGCAATACCCTTATCTGAAACCACGTGTCCAAGGTAATGAACTTCCTTTTGAAACAGGTGGCACTTCTTGGGGCTGAGCTTCAGGTTAGCCTTCCGCAATCTCTGGAAAACCTCTTCCAAATTCTTCATGTGGTCCTCGAATGTTTTACCTACCACAATAATGTCGTCGAGATAGACTAAACAGGTTTTCCATGATAGCCCAGCCAAAACGGTCTCCATGAGTCGTTCAAACGTTGAAGGGGCATTGCAGAGCCCAAATGGCATTACAGTAAATTGCCACAGTCTGGTACCAATTGTGAAGGCTGTCTTTTCCTTATCTTTTGGATCGAAAACGACTTGCCAGTATCCGCTCTTTAGATCCAGAGTGGAGAAAATCTTCGAGCCAGCCAAAATGTCTAGGTATCGTCTATTCGAGGTAGCGGGTAGCTATCCTTCTTGGTGACGTTGTTAAGTTGACGGTAATCGACGCAAAATCGTGTAGAGCTATCCTTCTTCTTTACTAACACCACTGGTGAAGCCCACGGACTGCTTGAAGGTTCGATCACACCTTCTGTTTTCATGTCTTCAATAATTCTTTCCACTTCCTCACGCTTCGCCAATGGTAGTCTTCCTGCGGATGGGTCTTGCGTCGCCGGTTTCTATCTTATGGTGAACCACATTAGTTCTCCCGTTGGTCTTCTTGTCAAACTAAAACACATCTTGAAATCTTCCAATTAATTTCTTCGCCTTGGTTCTCTGGTCGGCGGTCAGTTCTTAGAAGGATGTCGATAATTGATTAATTAACGTGTCGAGAATTTCCTGATATGTTTCTTTTGGCCTTAACAGTTCGAATAATCGAGGATACTGCCAAGCATTCTCCTACAATTGTTCCTCTCTTAAGAACAACTGGATAACAATTTACGTTCATTACTCGAACTGGTATTACTTGACTGGCTTTTGTCAGTGATTTTCCTACAACAATTCCAGTACCAGTCTTCACATCATCATTCTTGGGCTCAATCATAACAATATTGCCCTCACAGAAACTGTTTTAAATAATTCGGCCACGAAGACTTTCCATCAAATTCCGGCGTTTTGATGTGCATTGTTGTACTAGTATCAGGTTTTACTACTTTACGTTCTTCTTGTAAACCTACCTTCGTTACATCGAAATTTGGCATTGGCGACAATGTAATTTTAGTGAACTGTTCTCGTAATTCTTCGATCTTCATGTCATACTTATCTTCTAAATTCTTGAGGTCTTCTTCAGTCTTTCTAGAATTCTCCTCTAACTTTTGTTCTACTGTGTGCTCCAGAATTCTAGAATTTTCTGCCATTTCCTGTTTTAATGTTCTAGAAGTTTCTTCTAATTTTTGTTCTAATAATCTAGAATTTTCTTCTGTTTTTCTAGAATTCTTTTCTAATTTTTCTTCTAATGTTCTAGACTGTTTCAATAATTCTTCTTTTAGTGTTCTGGAATTTTCTTCTGATTTTTTAGAACTTTCTTCTATAAGTTTACGAATGTCACATTGAATTTCGAATAAGTAATCATCAGGATTCTCACCAGCATAGATTATTGCTTCTCTCTGTCTCTCTTGAAGGACTGACTTCTTTCCTGTTGTGTCCAAATCTCCTTCTTCCAATTTGGTCTTGAGATCACTTACTTTTAATTCACTTAGTTTTAATTGTTTAGTTACCATTTTATTTATTTTTATTTGCACTTCACAATTTATTAACCCCACACCTGACACCAATTGTAACGTTTTTATTTATTTGGGTGAATTGTAAATATAAGACAATTATTATTAATTAAAATAAAAGTTTATTATAACGATAAATAGATATTAGATATAATTAAAAGATGATAAATATAACGAACACTGCGATTAAACTCAAATTAAGACTAAGAATATTATAAAACACTTAAACACTAAGATTATTTATTTCAACAATATATAGATCACCTATTTATTTATACAAATATATTTATTTATATTCACCACTTGTCCACTATCTGTTTATATCACCAACTGTTTAACACGCAACGAATATTTATATCAGACTGTCCAGTGCCTTCGCTAACGGCGCTTATATACCCTGGCATTTTTATTCCAGAGAATTCGAGAATATTATTCTAGATAAAACACAATAGGTTACATCAACCGCGTAATTAAGCAGGTTCAGACAGGTCCGTTGAGTCATCGCTAACAATAGACGCTCGCACGACCCCGCGACAGTGGCGGCGACAGCGACGGGGACAGCGGCGATGACAGTGGCGGCGACGGCGGGCACTGCACATTACAATATATATATATATATATATATATATATATATATATATATATATATATATATATATATATATATATATATATATGGGATTTTGTGTTGAGACAAAAAATAATATCTTTCAAACAAATTTTATATTGAAATAAAACTTAATGTAATACAATTATATTATATATACGATTAATGATTGTTAAATAAATGAAATGTTTCATAATAATTAAATTTGGAATAAATGCTATCTACCACTGCTTTCTTCGAGTCGCCTTCGTACACTGTACTGTGGTTTGGGACTCGCGAGCGCTGGGCAGATTCAGTACTGCTGGGTCAGCAGTCTGCACTCCCACAGCTCGGCCGTCCTGCGTTTCATCCGCCTCGGATGAACTCTCGTACTCGGACTCGACATCGGGACACCAGGACTACATATGGTCGGCTGATGCGGATGTTCGATTGGGGCCTTCGGTTGCGGCACTCAGCTTTACCACTCCGTAGCGGTCATGGCGGTAGACCCTCTCTACCTTGTATGGACCTAAAAACTTAGTTAAAATCTTAGAGTTTGGAGCATATTGGGTACGCTTAATAGCTACAAGATTGTCAATAACGTATTTGGATGGTAGCTTTCTCTTCTTATTATAACTTTTTACATTTTCTTGTTGGACTTTTACGATCTGTTTTTTCGCCTCTTTTCGTAACTCTAATCGGTCTTCTTCGAATTGTCGAATCGTCTCTTCATCTATCGTTTGTTGTAATTTGATATCATCTTTTGTCTTCATTTTGGTTCCAACCATTAGTTCAAATGGTGTTTTGTCTATATTTCGTTGATATGTCTTGTTTAGGTAAACTTGTATCTTTTCGACATGTTTGTACCATTGTTCCGGGTTGTTGATTGTTAATTTTCTTAACGCAGGTATTATTACTCTGTTAACCCTTTCAATTTGTCCATTTCCTCTTGGTACTCCGGTCGTTATGTGTATCAAATTAATATTTCTTTCTTCGCAATATTTTTGAAATTCATTGGACGTAAACGCTGTTCTTCTGTCGCATACGATTCTTTCCGGATCGCCAAATATTGTTGCTTGTTTTTCTAATTTTTGGATGACTTCTTGTGTTGTCGTCGACTTAGTGGCGTACAACCATACAAATTTTGTAAAAGCACCTGTGACTGCAAAAATATGTTTATATCCCTTTTTTGTCGATGTTAATGGACCAAGGTGATCGATGTGATACGTTATCAATGGTCTGTCTCCTTTTTCAACTGGGTTCAGGAATCCTTCCTGTTTTCCAAAATTCTCTCTGAATTCATTTTTCGGTCGTCCTCGTTCCGAAATGTCCGTTTTCATGTGCAGATTTTATTATCTCCTGCTGCATTCTCTTGGGTATCACTAATAAACTTCTACCTTCATATTCTTTGTACAAAAGTTTGTTTTCTACAAAGTAGTTATCGTATGGTGAGATTTCTAATATTTTCTTAATTGTTCTTATATCTTCATCATCCTTCTGCGCTCTGAGAATCTTATCAGTCACTTCTTTTTTCATGATCATTACAATCGGATTTCTGCTTAATGCATCTACATGCCCCATCTTTGTTCCTGATCGGTGTTCTATCGTATAATCAAATTCTTCAAGTAACAGTGCCCATCTTGCTACACGTGTTGCTAGATTTCGTTTTTCTATAGTTTTGGTGAATGCTGCGCAATCCCTCACTATTTTGAATTTTATTCCAAGTAGACACTAAATTTTTTCAATGCTTCTATGATATATAGAACTTCTAGTTCGTAACTACTGTATCTCTTTTCTGGGTCAGTTGTCTTACGACTCATGTAATAAACTGGATGAAATTTGTTATCGTTGTCTCTTTGTAATAACACAGCTCCGTATCCTAGTTGACTTGCGTCCGTGTGGAGTTCGGTCTCCGCTTCATAATGAAATATCTTTAAAATTGGTTTGTCTGACATCAACTTCTTTAAGGTTTCAAAGGAGTTCTTTTGCTCTGGACCAAATATGAACTTTTGCGTCTTTCTTCATCATGTCACTTAATGGTCTTGCAATTTGAGAATATCTTGGTATAAACTTTCTAAAGTATCCCGTTAATCCTAAAAAAACTTTTTATTTGTTTCGATGTCGTCGGTTCAGGGAATTTTAGTACTGCTGCGGTCTTTGCATCTGAAGGTGTTATTGTATTGTCCTCAACAATGTATCCTAAATATTCTATTTTCGATTTCAGGAATTGACATTTTTTCCATTTTATTTGTAATCCATATTCTTCCGCTTCCTTCTTCTTTGTTCACTGATGGAATAATTAGATCATCCATGTATATCATTATAGTTCCGTCGTTGATTAAATCTTTAAAAACAAAATTAATATGTCGTTGAAATATCGCTGGTGAGTTACGTAACCCAAAATGAGTTTTCAGAAATTCGTACTGCCTACTTGGCGTTACAAAGGCTGTATATTTTACGCTACTTTCTTCTACCGGCACGTGGAAAAATCCATTTTTTAAATCAAGCGTTGTGAAAATTTTTGCGTTTTGCAATTTGTCGATCTCGTCTTCAATTAAAGGTAAGGGGTACCTGTCTTTTACGATATTTTTATTTATCTTCCTGTAATCTACGCATATAATAATAATAATCTTCATTTGCCCAACAGTATATGCCCAACAGTATAATTATTAATAGGATAAAACATTGTACATATTAGACGCATTTTATAATTAACAAGTATTAACAAGTATTAAAAATAGAATATGAATACATACAAGAAATAATGATACACCGAAAATAATTTCACATATTCGAAAACAATTTAACAAAATTACCAAATATAAGATATAACAAACTATTATAGAGATACACAATATATATCCATATCCGTTGAAATATTGTTTGAATTCTTGCACATTACATAAACTGGTGATTTTAACATTACATTAGTTTTTGTGAAGGGACAGTAAAAAACATTATTGTTTCTCGAAGCAACACGTGGTACAATTATATTTACATATGCTAATAATTCTGAGCAGTCAATTTTGTATTGCAATATCTTCGCCAGGAACGTAACAGATTGACTTTCCCTTCTGGTTTCCAGTGATTGGAAGTTAAATCTTTGTAATAAGTGAGTTTCATCTACTCCTCTTTTTGGATATAGTCCATCATTTTTAAATGAAAGATATTTTAAAAAGCGTCGTTGTACTGATTCTATGGCATTGATATGTTTGTTATAATAAGGATACCAAATTAGTGAACCATATTCTAATTTAGATCTCACAAAGCAGAAATACAGTGTAATTACAGTAGACTGGTTGTTAAAACCTTTACAATTTCGAAAAATGAAACCCAGTGTTCTGTATGAAGCTTTAATAGTTTCCATTCTATGTGCATTGAAAGTTAGCATGTGATCAAACCTAATTCCCAAATCTTTAATTGTGTTTGACCTTCCGAGTATCTGATTATCTATGTAATAATTAAATAGTAGAGGAGATTTTTTTCTGTAATATGAAACTATTTTACATTTCCTAACATTAAGATCAAGTTTATTTTATGTACACCATTCTACTATATCATTCAATACAGATTGGAGCGTTTCACAATCAGTATTAGCTTCGATTGTAGTATAGATTTTTAAATCATCGGCAAAAAAGAGATGACTGCGGGATATTAAGTTACTCAGATCATTAATAAAATAGACAAATAGTAGAGGTCCTAGGTTATTCTTGTGTCACCGCTTTTCTTTTTTATTAGGACAATTGGGCTTGCAAATTCCGATGAACTTGGTCTTATTATGCCTTCTTTTAACCATTCATCAATTTGTTGGTTTACTTCTTTCTTCTCTGGGAATGACAGTCTTCTTGGGTGTTGGTAAATTGGGATTTCATCTGTCAAAATTATTCTTGTTTCTACTTGCGTGTCTTTCGTCTTTTTTGGTTGGTAATTCTTTGTTAACGGCTTTATTTCTTCTGGTACGTCGCTGTATTCATCATCGTTGAACACTTGTATGGCCATTAAATAATTTTCATTTTTCGGAATATTTGTAATCTTTACGCCTTCTTTATTTATTTTCACTTCGGCGTTTTCTAATAATTCTCTTCCAATTATTAGTGTAAATGGCATTGCAGAATCTGGTACTACGTGTATTTTTGTTGAAACTTCTTCGTCATCAATTTTTTATTACGGCTTGAAATGTTCCCATTGTTTTGATATCGTTGTGCGCGCCTAACCCACGTAGGCTTGTAATCTCATCGTCTTTGTTTACATTATTCAAGTGTGAGAATTCACTACTCGTGATCGCATTTATTTCGCTTCCTGTATCAATTAAAGCTGTTATCTCGTGATTGTTTATGCTTACTGTCTTTAGCATACTATTTTTTCGTGTGGTAGTCTCTAATACCATTGTACTTTCTTTGGGTTTATTTTCAATTTCTTTCTTTATTGGCTTCTTTTCTTTTTCTGGGCATGCTGTTGCAATGTGTCCGAATTTATTACAACTGAAACATTTGTTTCCTTTTGTCTTTGATTGACAATCGTTTGACTTCTGACCTTGTCCTCCACAAATGTAACATCATATTACTTTTCTCTTCTAAAGCTTATCATTGTTTCTGTTATCGGCTTTATGACCTACTTCTCGTCGAAATGATGATGATGGAGTTTTGCACTTGATTTCGCTGTAGACCTTCAACTTCTATCATCGTTGCGCCATACAAAATCGTTTTATTACTCGTAAAATCATTTATGCCATCTATGACGTATTGTATTAGAGATTCGTTCTCTATACTTCCTCTATTGGCTAATTCTTTCATGTTCAAAAAATATTCTTGGACAGTTTCTTTTCTTCTTCTTTTTACTTTTTACTTTTTACTTTTTACTTTTTACTTTTTACTTTTTACTTTTTACTTTTTACTTTTTACTTTTTACTTTTTACTTTTTACTTTTTACTTTTTACTTTTTACTTTTTACTTTTTACTTTTTACTTTTTACTTTTTACTTTTTACTTTTTACTTTTTACTTTTTACTTTTTACTTTTTACTTTTTACTTTTTACTTTTTACTTTTTACTTTTTACTTTTTACTTTTTACTTTTTACTTTTTACTTTTTACTTTTTACTTTTTACTTTTTACTTTTTACTTTTTACTTTTTACTTTTTACTTTTTACTTTTTACTTTTTACTTTTTACTTTTTACTTTTTACTTTTTACTTTTTACTTTTTACTTTTTACTTTTTACTTTTTACTTTTTACTTTTTACTTTTTACTTTTTACTTTTTACTTTTTACTTTTTACTTTTTACTTTTTACTTTTTACTTTTTACTTTTTACTTTTTACTTTTTACTTTTTACTTTTTACTTTTTACTTTTTACTTTTTACTTTTTACTTTTTACTTTTTACTTTTTACTTTTTACTTTTTACTTTTTACTTTTTACTTTTTACTTTTTACTTTTTACTTTTTACTTTTTACTTTTTACTTTTTACTTTTTACTTTTTACTTTTTACTTTTTACTTTTTACTTTTTACTTTTTACTTTTTACTTTTTACTTTTTACTTTTTACTTTTTACTTTTTACTTTTTACTTTTTACTTTTTACTTTTTACTTTTTACTTTTTACTTTTTACTTTTTACTTTTTACTTTTTACTTTTTACTTTTTACTTTTTACTTTTTACTTTTTACTTTTTACTTTTTACTTTTTACTTTTTACTTTTTACTTTTTACTTTTTACTTTTTACTTTTTACTTTTTACTTTTTACTTTTTACTTTTTACTTTTTACTTTTTACTTTTTACTTTTTACTTTTTACTTTTTACTTTTTACTTTTTACTTTTTACTTTTTACTTTTTACTTTTTACTTTTTACTTTTTACTTTTTACTTTTTACTTTTTACTTTTTACTTTTTACTTTTTACTTTTTACTTTTTACTTTTTACTTTTTACTTTTTACTTTTTACTTTTTACTTTTTACTTTTTACTTTTTACTTTTTACTTTTTACTTTTTACTTTTTACTTTTTACTTTTTACTTTTTACTTTTTACTTTTTACTTTTTACTTTTTACTTTTTACTTTTTACTTTTTACTTTTTACTTTTTACTTTTTACTTTTTACTTTTTACTTTTTACTTTTTACTTTTTACTTTTTACTTTTTACTTTTTACTTTTTACTTTTTACTTTTTACTTTTTACTTTTTACTTTTTACTTTTTACTTTTTACTTTTTACTTTTTACTTTTTACTTCTTACTTCTTACTTGTTTCTTCTTTCTTGTTTCTTCTTTCTTCTTTCTTTTTTCTTCTTTCTTCTTTCTTCTTTCTTCTTTCTTCTTTCTTCTTTCTTCTTTCTTCTTTCTTCTTTCTTCTTTCTTCTTTCTTCTTTCTTATTACTTCTTTCTTCTTACGTCTTTCTTCTTACTTCTTTCTTCTTACTTCTTTCTTCTTACTTCTTTCTTCTTACTTCTTTCTTCTTACTTCTTTCTTCTTACTTCTTTCTTCTTACTTCTTTCTTCTTACATCTTTCTTCTTACTTCTTTCTTCTTACTTCTTTCTTCTTACTTCTTTTGGCTTCTTTCTTCTTATTTCATTTTTACTTCTTACTTCTTTTGTCGTCTTTACTTCTTTTGTTGCAGTGTACTTTTCTTTGTTTGCAGTTTTTGTAGTGTACAGCACTCTCAGCTTTGCTACTTTGTTGTTATCAGTGCGTAGTTGTATCGCGCGCTATGCGTCTGGGTCTCGTCGTTGTTTTCACTTAAGTCACGTTCCTCCGTTGCAGTGTTTGTGGTTTTCTTAACTTCGTAAAATTTCGCGCTAATATTGTCTCCCTGTCTGTAGACTTAATTAATCCTGAATTAAGGTCTCTACTTCAGTTTGTGCGACATCAACTTGTAGTGGTTCATTTCCATCAGGTCCTAATTCTGGGTGTGGCTGCTGTAATCGTCGTCGTCGTCGTCGCTCTCGCCGTGTTGATGACCGAAACCCGTCTTCTTTGGCTTCCTATTCACCGTTTTTCTTCTTATTGGCCGTCGTCGACAAAAACACTACACACAGCACTTCGGACATCACTTCACGATGCACAAATATTTATTCTAAGTTGTTATAATATTACGCGATAAAAATGGTTTTTTAATTTAGTTGTTTATTTTTAGCGGACTTCTTTTTACTGCACTATTAGCACTAGAGAATTACGCGATCATCTCTGTCTCGAAATCCCTTTATGTTATCGAACAATCGCGGTTTGAGCCCCCAAAATGTATGTGGGATTTTGTGTTGAGACAAAAAAGAATATCTTTCAAACAAATTGTATATTGAAATAAAACTTAATGTAATACAATAATATTATATATACGATTAATGATTGTTAAATAAATGAAATGTTACATAATAATTAAATTTGGAATAAATGCTAACTACTACTGCTTTCTTCGAGTCGCCTTCGTACACTGTACTGCTGGGTCAGCAGTCTGCACTCCCATATATATATATATATATATATATATATATATATATATATATATATATATATATATATATATATATATATATATATTAAAAATACAAATTAATTCGATACAGGCATACTATAAAAAAATCGATTTGCTGTATGTATAGAAAAATTAACTATATAGAATAGATAAATACTATATGGATGGATTAAAAATATATAGAATGGATGAACGGTATAAATAATGGATAAACATAACCTAGAAATATTCACATATGACGATAATGTCAATGACAATTAAGACTCTTCAATATTTTGCTTAGCAAAGTCAACTTTCTATATTATAGCCAAAATCCGTGATTTTTATAACACAAGATAATATATAGCAAATTTAATTACTTTATATAACAATAATTTTCTAATTGGTCATTTGTTAATATCTTATACAACACTTTAAAGTTTTTATATAGCATTTGTTAATCTCCTACATAGCATAATATTATTCCCATCTCTAAAATAATGCCATTATACTAGGCATATGATCAGTTGTCCGTCTTGAATATAGGTGGTCGCTGGTTGCATAGCAGTTTCACTGCATTAAGGTTAAATGATACCCTAGCGCGCGAAATTCAAACTTAGTAAAATGGTTTTTCATTTTTTATTTAAAATTGTGTAATGTAATATGATTTTTTTCTATACACAAATAAAGAAGAACTAATTTGTCATGAAAATAAAATAGTTTCAATAATATTTGTATTTATTTATTAACCCAAAATAATATTTTAAATATTATTTTTAATATATCTCCAGTTCAAAACGTATTTTTTTGATTAAATTTGCACTAAACATTTATAACAGGATAAGGAATAAAATATGTAAAAATTAAGAAAAACGAACCTTCGGGAACAATTTTAAAAATCCATAAAACCTACTTTTTTCGCACATTTTGATGCTTTTCTTTTATACTAAACCTACAATTTTGTTCATACTTTAATATGTTTTGAAGAATATTGTTGTACATAACATATAAAAAAATCGAAAATTAAACTTTGAGAACATACTTAAAAAAAATAAAATGTTTAATTTTATTTTTCTTCTTGAGTGTGTGATGTGCTATTCCTAAAAAAAAATATTGTTACGTACTGTACACATTTCTACATATTTCAGGTAAGTATTTTAAATATTGATCGTTTAATACAGAAGATATTTGTAATTAAATCAAATTCGGTAAGTATTTTCGTACTTGTTTCTTCTTTCTTCTTTCTTCTTTCTTCTTTCTTCTTTCTTCTTTCTTCTTTCTTCTTTCTTCTTTCTTCTTTCTTCTTTCTTCTTTCTTCTTTCTTCTTTCTTCTTTCTTCTTTCTTCTTTCTTCTTTCTTCTTTCTTCTTTCTTCTTTCTTCTTTCTTCTTTCTTCTTTCTTCTTTCTTCTTTCTTATTACTTCTTTCTTCTTACGTCTTTCTTCTTACTTCTTTCTTCTTACTTCTTTCTTCTTACTTCTTTCTTCTTACTTCTTTCTTCTTACTTCTTTCTTCTTACTTCTTTCTTCTTACATCTTTCTTCTTACTTCTTTCTTCTTACTTCTTTCTTCTTACTTCTTTTGGCTTCTTTCTTCTTATTTCATTTTTACTTCTTACTTCTTTTGTCGTCTTTACTTCTTTTGTTGCAGTGTACTTTTCTTTGTTTGCAGTTTTTGTAGTGTACAGCACTCTCAGCTTTGCTACTTTGTTGTTATCAGTGCGTAGTTGTATCGCGCGCTATGCGTCTGGGTCTCGTCGTTGTTTTCACTTAAGTCACGTTCCTCCGTTGCAGTGTTTGTGGTTTTCTTAACTTCGTAAAATTTCGCGCTAATATTGTCTCCCTGTCTGTAGACTTAATTAATCCTGAATTAAGGTCTCTACTTCAGTTTGTGCGACATCAACTTGTAGTGGTTCATTTCCATCAGGTCCTAATTCTGGGTGTGGCTGCTGTAATCGTCGTCGTCGTCGTCGCTCTCGCCGTGTTGATGACCGAAACCCGTCTTCTTTGGCTTCCTATTCACCGTTTTTCTTCTTATTGGCCGTCGTCGACAAAAACACTACACACAGCACTTCGGACATCACTTCACGATGCACAAATATTTATTGTAAGTTGTTATAATATTACGCGATAAAAATGATTTTTTAATTTAGTTGTTTATTTTTAGCGGACTTCTTTTTACTGCACTACTAGCACTAGAGAATTACGCGATCATCTCTGTCTCGAAATCCCTTTATGTTATCGAACAATCGCGGTTTGAGCCCCCAAAATGTATGTGGGATTTTGTGTTGAGACAAAAAAGAATATCTTTCAAACAAATTGTATATTGAAATAAAACTTAATGTAATACAATAATATTATATATACGATTAATGATTGTTAAATAAATGAAATGTTACATAATAATTAAATTTGGAATAAATGCTAACTACTACTGCTTTCTTCGAGTCGCCTTCGTACACTGTACTGCTGGGTCAGCAGTCTGCACTCCCATATATATATATATATATATATATATATATATATATATATATATATATATATATATATATATATATATATATATATATATATTAAAAATACAAATTAATTCGATACAGGCATACTATAAAAAAATCGATTTGCTGTATGTATAGAAAAATTAACTATATGGAATAGATAAATACTATATGGATGGATTAAAAATATATAGAATGGATGAACGGTATAAATAATGGATAAACATAACCTAGAAATATTCACATATGACGATAATGTCAATGACAATTAAGACTCTTCAATATTTTGCTTAGCAAAGTCAACTTTCTATATTATAGCCAAAATCCGTGATTTTTATAACACAAGATAATATATAGCAAATTTAATTACTTTATATAACAATAATTTTCTAATTGGTCATTTGTTAATATCTTATACAACACTTTAAAGTTTTTATATAGCATTTGTTAATCTCCTACATAGCATAATATTATTCCCATCTCTAAAATAATGCCATTATACTAGGCATATGATCAGTTGTCCGTCTTGAATATAGGTGGTCGCTGGTTGCATAGCAGTTTCACTGCATTAAGGTTAAATGATACCCTAGCGCGCGAAATTCAAACTTAGTAAAATGGTTTTTCATTTTTTATTTAAAATTGTGTAATGTAATATGATTTTTTTCTATACACAAATAAAGAAGAACTAATTTGTCATGAAAATAAAATAGTTTCAATAATATTTGTATTTATTTATTAACCCAAAATAATATTTTAAATATTATTTTTAATATATCTCCAGTTCAAAACGTATTTTTTTGATTAAATTTGCACTAAACATTTATAACAGGATAAGGAATAAAATATGTAAAAATTAAGAAAAACGAACCTTCGGGAACAATTTTAAAAATCCATAAAACCTACTTTTTTCGCACATTTTGATGCTTTTCTTTTATACTAAACCTACAATTTTGTTCATACTTTAATATGTTTTGAAGAATATTGTTGTACATAACATATAAAAAAATCGAAAATTAAACTTTGAGAACATACTTAAAAAAAATAAAATGTTTAATTTTATTTTTCTTCTTGAGTGTGTGATGTGCTATTCCTAAAAAAAAAATATTGTTACGTACTGTACACATTTCTATATATTTCAGGTAAGTATTTTAAATATTGATCGTTTAATACAGAAGATATTTGTAATTAAATCAAATTCGGTAAGTATTTTCGTAAAGTATAAGTCAGTGGCGCTATGAGTAGACATAACGGTGGATAGATAAACTTTAATGCAATCGGTGACTCCGTGGAAAATTAAAAAATTTAAGTGTATAACAACTACATACGTTTAATTTAGCTTTATATATTAAATTTATACGCCGATATTTTACTTAAAAATACGAAGTAATTTTTTTGAAATTTTCAAAGAAATTGGTATTGTTATTGTTCTTACAATATAAAAAAAAATTTAGTTTCCAATAATCATTTTCATTAATATGTAAATTTTTATTAATTATTGTAGGCATAGGCTTGTTTATGTTTACTTCCTACTTCGTGACGTTACAGCGAGAGGCCGGAGCATGTCGCGCAGTCGACAACCACGCCATCGAATAGCCGTAGCATCGAAAAACCGTTCCATCGAAAGTCGCCACGTCACTGAGTCTCTCAAAGCATTAATTCAGCTGACTCGCCATAACGTAGTTTGTACTTCATATTATTTACGTTAGATGACACCGGCATGTACGAGTATGTCATGGTATTTACTCAAAGGATTAAATGGAAGAAAATAACTATTTTTGTCAACAATTTAATGTTACAAAATATAAATCAGTTAAACATTATATGATAGACTGAACAAATATATGTGTATTATAAAATAGTGTAGGTATTTAATATTGTAGGTGAAATATTTACCATTTTATTTTATAATGCAGATCTATAAATTTATTTTAAATGTTAGAAAAAAACAGAAACATGCTATTAGAATTGTTTTAAAATTTAAACACTCTCACTACTAAAAACTAGATTGTAATAAGGAAAAAAATCCGCACTCGATAGGTTTTAAAAAATTTATAGGATTCTTATTACAATTTCGGCGTTGCTTCCATCATCCGAAGAATTACTTACTTACTTACTTAATCCTAAAGCCTTTCTACCTTGCGGTGTAAGGCGGTGCGGTTGTATTATGTAGTTGTTTCTGGGTTTTTCCTCTAGAATTTTTTCCATACGTTTCGGTCTTCCATCATATCTTTGCATTCTTTCCATGAGGCGCCTCTGCATTCCGCTGCTGCTCTAACTTCTTCTTCCTAGGTTTTTATTGGTCTGCCTCTTTTCCTGTTTGTTGTGAGCCTAGCTTCTAACACGTTTTTCGGTAATCTAGTTTCTGGCATTCTGTGGACATGTGCTCTCCATTTCAGTTGGTTTTCTTGAATTATATCTTTTACGAGTTTGGTGTTAAAGTTTTTTCTATATATTTCGTTTCTTATTTTGTCTAATTTGGTCTTTCCCTCAATTTTTCTGAGGAACTTCATTTCTATGCTTCTTATCCTGCTTTGTTGTTTTTTGGTTGTTGTCCAAGATTCACTCCCGTACGTTATGACTGGTACTACTACTTTCTTAAAAACATCGACTTTTGTTTGTTTTGGTATTTCTTTCCTTGCCAAAAAATTCTGCTTTATTGCATTGTAGAGTCTTCCTCCTTTATTTACTCTCTCGTTTATATCTGCTTCTTGGTTACCAGATTCATCAATATTTGTTCCCAGGTATTTGAAAGTTTTCTTTTGTTCTATTTCTGTGTTCTCTATTTTGATATTATGCTTTTTCCCTTTGCTATTTATTATCATTGTTTTAGTTTTTTCTTTGTTGATTTTCATATTCCATTTTTTTAGTTCTTCATTTACTATATTTATGTTTTTTTGTAGGTCTTCTCCCTTCTCTGTGATTTATTTATTTATTTAGATACAACCACCCAACAGGCTAAGCCCAAATAAAGGGTAGTAAAAACAAGAAATCTAACAAATTACTAATAAAATTTACTGATAGCATTTGAGAAATTTTTAAACTCTAATTGGAAAATGTCCACTTTTGAAAACTTAATCATGTAAACATGGCACATTCTATAAATAGGTGACATCATAAGGCAATTAGTTCTAGCTACAGGTAAATAAAAGGTGAAGGCATTTCTAGTTCGAGAACAGGGAGCATGGAAATGAAGACAGGAGAGAGAAAGGGAATCATCAATACAGCCATTGATCAATTTTGATAAGTGCAAAACTAGACCATTTTCCCTACGTTCAAAAAGGCTTTTTAAGTTGAACATAGAGAGAAGTTCATTGTACGATACAGAGTAATCGGGGTAAAAGTGATAATATTTAAAGTACATGAACTTAAGGAATTTTTTTTGAACTGACTCAATGAGGTCCTGATTTACCTCATAAATGGGGTTCCAAATAATGTTGCAGTACTCTAATTTGGTCCGTACCAGTGAATAATAAAGGGAACGTATAGCTGTTAAATCGTGAAAGTTGCAAGTATTTCTAATGACAAATCCTAGCATTCTCATAGCCCCATTATAAGTGTCCTGTATATGATATGTAAAAGTAAATTTGGAATCAAATATTACACCGAGATCTTTGACTTTAAAAGATCGTGATAAAGAAACATCGTGAATAGTGTAATTAAATGTTAATGGCAAAAGTTTACGTGAAAATGAAACAACCGTGCATTTATTTAAATTAAGATTTAAATTATTGGTTTTGCACCAGTCAGAAAGTAAATTTAAGTCATTCTGAAGAAGGTTACAGTCCTGTACAGTAGAAATGGGATGGAAGATTTTGAGATCGTCGGCAAATAATAGTTTTTCACAATGCAATATATTACTTACATCATTAATAAAAATTAAAAACAGTAAAGGGCCTAAATTAGAGCCCCGGGGGTACTCCGGATGTAGGGACAAAAGAGAATGAGTTATGTACTTTGAAGTGAACGTATATCTGCCGTTGATGAAGATAGGAAGTTAGAAGTGAGCATAAGGGAATAGAGAGAGAAAAGGACTCAAGTTTGCTAATCAGAACATTGTGATCAATTCTATCAAAAGCTTTTGCGAAATCGGTATAGACGCAGTCAACTTGACCTTTCATATCTAGAACTGAAGAAACAACATGGCTGAAGTAAGTAAGGTTTGTTGCCGTAGATCTTTTTTCCATAAAACCATGCTGACAAACTGATATGTGATGTTTTATTTTGTGAAAAATGCCAGCGTATATAATTTGTTCAAAAACTTTACTAAAGTTTGACAGCATGGCAATAGGACGATAATTGTTAATAAATGATGAATCTCCGGATTTTAAAATGGGTGTGATGCGTGTGACCTTCCAAAGACTGGGGAAAATACAAGTTTTAATGCTAATATTAAAAATGTGATGTAAGGCAATTGAAAGAGGTTCAGCACAATCCCTAATCAACAAACTTGGAATGAGGTCAGGACCACATGACAATGTAGGTTTGAGTGTTTTGATATGTCGTTTAATGTCGTCAGAGGAAACATTGTTGAGGGAAACATGTTCGTGAAGGGGAGGGATGGAACTAGTGGATTGAAGTCCAGATGAGGGGGTGTACACAGAATTAAAGAAAGAGGCAAAAGTATTGGAAATGTCTCTAGGTGTTGAAGCTACGGTATCATTGTATGTCATAGAAGTAGGAGTGGATGATATTTTCTTTTTAGAGTTTACAAAATTCCAAAACTTTTTAGGATCGGTTTTGATGGATGTTTCGCAAGATTTTACATATTCAGTATAGGAACTTCTGATTAAAATTTTAATATCTGAACGCAACTTGTGAAAGTCCCTTAGATAGGCCTGATTATGGGGAAATTTTACCGATAACTTCCGTAAACGATCTTTTTTCTTAAGTTATTTAATAATGCGTTTGTTGAACCAAGGAGGGTAACTTGTTAAAGAATTTGACTTAAGAGGAACACAAATATCAAAAAAAGAAAAAAGAGTACGATAAAAAAATTCGCAAGCGAGATTGACATCAGTAAATTGTTGTAAACAATTCCAGTCAAATTCTTCAATAAGTTTATAAAGTTTTACATAGTTTGCCTTTTTGAAATTATAATTAGTAACAGATTTAAAACATGACGTATTCTTCATTGTCTGAAAGTTAATTGTTACGTTAAGAGCTGGATGGTGGCAATATTCAACATTACATAAAACGTCATTTGAATGAGTGACAATACAATTGCTGCTAGGGTTACTAATTATAACATCAAGTATTCTATTATTAATATTTACAATGTTATTATATTGTTTTGCATCTAAATAATTTAACAAAGCATTCAGTTTATTTACTTTAGAAGACTCTAGGTTACTGTTGAGTTCAGGTATGTTAAAATCACCAGTAATAATGAACTCATTGTTTTGCAAAAATGGCAGACTTTCAAAAAAATCGCATATAGAATTGTACACTGAAACATTGAGGGATGGGGGCACATACACCACGAAGACGTACAGGTTTTTACAGTTACTGGTAATCTTGGCGCACACTATGTCCACATTACACGGGAGTACAGCATTGAATGGATTTAAATCCACAACGGACGAAGCAAGTGAATTGTTGATGAGCAGCAAGACCCCGCCTCCTCTGGATAGTCGACACGTCTCAAGATCACGGTCATTGCGGTATGCTGAAAACGTGTTGGGACAAAGTTCGGCATCTTTAACACTAGAAGTGAGCCATGTCTCAGTGAATGCTACAATATCATAATCAATAGAACCATCTAGGGATTGAAGTAGAGCAAGTTTGGAATTGAGGCCTTGAACATTTTGATAGTAGCAAGTGAGTTGTTGAGGTAATGATGTATTAGGTTTGTGCAGTGATTGCTATTGAGTACCAACGATATTTAATTTAAAGCGCTTCAATGTTTCACAGTAAACATGACAGTTTTTATTCCACACGTCATGAGAAGTATCTACATTAGTTTTATGGAGTTCATTGTGTTTAATGCAGTTAATACACTTGAGTTCAGCGGCTTTGCAATCATCAACCTTGTGACTTCCAGCACACTTGGCACAGCTGTGTTCAGACTTTGTGCAATGAGCCGCTATATGATGGAAACCACAACATTTGAAACATCTTCGTAAGTCAATCGCATCATACACAGGGCATAGGTCAAAACCGATGAAAAGTTTTTCATATTTCAGCATGCGATGATAAGTAGTTGAATCGACCTGGACAAGTGCTTGAAATATGTTTTTATTACGTTTTGTTGCGGATACACTAAGTATTTCACATTTATAATTGGAGTCGAAACATGAATTATTTTGATGGAGAAGATTTTCAAGAATAGTTTCCTTACTGAACAACTCCGACATGCCAACTATACGGACTCTAGGATTTAAGGTTGGTAATTTTTTTACGGTATATTTTTCGGACATATTGCTCATAATAAGGTCTTGCAGCTTATTGGATTGATCAGTTCTGATGATTAAACCGCCCTTACTCACATTACGCACAGAGTTGACCCGAATATTTTCCGTCACAGGATTTGCTGTCTTCAACAAATCAGATTTAGTAATTGAAGATGACTGAGCGGTGTCTTTGGGCCGTAAAATGACTGGAGGGTCACAAACAGAGGTGCGTAACGTATAAGAGTAAGATGCTGCAGTGGATAAGGTTTCGGTAGCAGAAGGTGCACAAGATAATGAATAATTCTTGATTTTAGCATCAATGACTGAGGTCACATCATGTTTTAAAGATGCTACGCTGGTCGAAATCATTTCAGACACATTTTCTTTTATGCAGGAAAGAATATTAGGTAAAATAACTTTCTCAAGGTTAGCAATTTTACTATTAACCTCTTTTATTATGGCCAGTAAATCGGATTCCTTGGATTTATCTACGATCGAGCAATTCGTACGGCACTCAGTACACAAAAATAAAATGGTCTTGGACGCAGATAAAATTCTTCCTTCCTCATCATTGAAACTGGCGCATAATGGATGTAACCATTGGCCGAAAGTGCCATTACAGCCAATTAGATTATCAGCCCTCCTGGATTTGCATTTGGAGCACTTACTCATTGTTTGCAGGTAATACACATAAAATTAAAGTCACTGACACCATTAATTAGACAAGTATATAGTTGCAGAATGCAGTTCAAGTGAGTTTGTGAAAAAAAGTTAAAACGGTGTGTCAAATATAAAAATGTAACATAAAATCACAACCACTGGGTGAAATTAAAAACAATTAAAATCATCAAAAGCGGCGTCATTTTACGCGTCGGTAGATAAAACACATTAAAAAAATAATTTAAAAAAACTTGTTAAAATAATAAATAACACAGAGAGACCGAAAACACGTGCATACAGACTGAGGCAACTATAACTATGATGATAACCATATCGTCTGCGTAGATTAGTTCCACTAGTTTGACGGGTTTCAATTTTCGATATCCTATTTCGTATGTTTTTAGTTTAGGTTTTATGTTTTTGATGGCTTCATCGAGATAAACAGAAAATAAGAGTGGGCTAAGAATACAGCCTTGTCTGAGTCCCGATTCTGATTCAAATGTTGTTGACGAGTTATTTTTCAGTCTAACGTAATTACTGTTTTGTTTATATAGATTTCGCACATCGTTTATTGTTTTTTCTTTAATTTTGCGGTTTTCTAAGCATTGCCACACTTTATCTCTTGAGACTGTGTCAAAGGCCTTCTCCAGATCGATGAAGCATAGGTGTATCTCTCTGCCTGTCAGCTTTGCTTTTTCTATGACTTGTCTTAAGGTAAAGATATGGTCCTGTACGCTTCTATTCGGTCTGAAGCCACATTGAATTTCTTCTATCGTGTGTTCTATCTCAATTCTAATTTTATTTTCTAATATTCTTGCATAAACCTTTCCTGGGACGCTAAGTAATGTGATTCCCCTATAATTTTTGCATTCTCTACTGTCTCCTTTTTTAAAGATTACAAGAATGAATTTTAAAATTCACAATGCTTACACAGGCAGGCTAAACATAGTTCAAAGATTAAAGAATTCTAGGGAATGCCGAGATTAAACAATGCAGAATCGGAGATGGTCAAAGGTTTAACTGTTCGTTCATAAGGTTATAGCCATTGAGAATAGCTTTCTAGATTTTGAAGGATTCCAGGAAAGTTAATCTTGACCTTTCCCTTTCTCAATGCAGAATACTAAAATTGTCTTTATTATAGGCTGTTTCAAGATATATGCACATTCCATTACTTGTGAAGTAGCGGTCTGACCCTTTGCAGCTGCATATTTTGTCGATTTGACCAGGTTGGAATTAGGAAAATTTTAATAGGATAATTATCTTCAAAGTAATATATTTTCGAAATATGATTATAATTTACCACTGATTATTATTAACTGTTTAACGCTATTTTCAAAGAAAGTTCACTGAGGTTAGGATTAGGTAAATTTTCAAAGGATGATTATTTTCAAAGAAATATTTTTTCCAAATATGATTATAATTGAACACTGATTAATATTAAATGTTTAACGCTCTTTTCAAAGAAAATTCACTAATGAGGTTAGGATTAGGTAAATTTTACATTTGACTAATGATTTATTTAGTATAGATGGCTACCCGTTTTTGTATAAGTAGCGTAAACGTGTATTTTGTATTATTACTTCTTCAAGTGTTTAGTAGTAATAACAGCATAAAATTAGTGATAAAATGTGTGAGAACGAAGAATCTCAGACTTCAAGACAGCGAACTCATTTATCAGAAGACGCAAAGCAATTTATTTTAAATGTTTTTAATACATTGAAAAGTGAAGGTGAAAATAATGGGCTTATTCAAAGAACAGCAGATTTAACAAAAGTTAATTATTATATCGTTCGACGAATTGTTTCATGTGGCTTTCAACCAAGAAAAAATCGACGTGACTCCGGACAGTTAAAAAGTGTCAGTGATTTTGAATGTAATATCATCCGCAGGAAAATTTATTCGATGTACGCAGAAAATATTCTGCCAACTGTTAGAATGTTACATCAGCGATTAATAGATGACAAATGCGAAATATATATTTCTGTAAGTTCCTTACACAGAGTGCTTCACAAAATTGGTTTCCGGTTTAAAACTGTAGATATGCGGCAGGTAATAATGGAGTCAAGGAGAATTTGTGAGTGGAGGCACAAATATTTGAGAATTATTAAAAAATATAGAGACAAAAAACGTCCAATAATATATATTGACGAAACATGGTACGACTCCCACGATACTGTAAGGAAGAGTTGGACAGATAGCAGTGCCAATTGTGTCGTAAATGTACCAGTTTCCCGGGGAAAAAGGATAATAATTCTCCATGCAGGAAGTGAGCAGGGATGGGTAAATGAAGCTATGTTGCTGTCTGCATGTAACGTCAAGGATTCTGATTTAGATTACCACGATAACATGTCATCCGAAATTTTTGAATAGTGGTTCAAGGATAAATTAATTCCAAATCTACCCCCTAACAGTGTTATTGTTATGGATAACGCTAGTTATCATTCTCGTTTGTTAGTTAAAGTACCTAACATAAGCTCCAAAAAAGAAGATATAAAGGAATATCTATACGAAAATTTGTTTGTATTAAAACTGCATTCTTTTAGTAATTGTATGAAAGCTATTATTATTTGTAATAGGTACTGTAATGACAATAAATTTTTATAAATACGTATTTTTCTTATCGATTAAAAATTTATATAAAAATGCATTTTTTTCAAATAATTGTTAGCTTTATTCGTCGAAATAATGTTACTAAATAAATTTTTATAACAACTAAACAATAAAAATGTCGCACAAATGACTTAATGAAAATAATATTTGATTACTTCAAAAAATAAAAAATAAATAAATACGTCCCAGTACTCTTTGCCTCTCTAATGTATTTAAACTGCCTCCCGCTGGGAAGGGCGCAGGTACAAATGTGCATATATCTTGAGACAGCCTGTACATGTTTGTTGATTTTCTAATAAATGTTAGACTACTTTTGAATTGGTTCTATTGTTTTTGAAACTTCTGTGTTCATCGAATCTAATGTTGAAATTACGAGCTGTTTGCACAATATAAATATAGTAACAATCATTGTAGTTTATTTGATAGATACCGGACTTTTTCATGCTAAAAATCGCATATCAAGATTTAGGTAAATGGCCACATTTTAAGGTTTCTAGAATCCGATTTAAACATTTTCACGATGATGCCTGTGTGTATGTATGTATGTGTGGATCCTCCACTCTAACTCAAATACTATCATTCTGAAAATTTGGAACCTTGTATGTCTACCTTGTTCTAATATGGAAAGAAGCCATTAGATTTTGGTATAAATCAGATAACCGGAAATAGCACTTTACTTGAAGCTCAAAATAGTTTCAAAATAGTTTTTCTTCCAAAAATACCTTCAAATGTTATTTTTTCGAGATTTGTGTTATCAGATTTGTATAAATATTTTTTCTATATATTTTACGGATAAATTTATAATATTATATATATATATATATATATATATATATATATATATATATATATATATATATATATATATATATATATATATATATGTATAGGTAATTTAAATACCGGAGTCTACGCTTTGAACAACTTGGTTACGAAGTTCATATCTCAAATGTACGAGTATTTAGCGGACAGATAAATGTCTGTTAAAGAACTAAATATTTCAAGTAATAGTAACGTTTTAAAAAGGAAATAGTATATAACACCATAGTTATATGGATCTTAATATAGTTTCCAGCATAAATAAATATGTAAGAGTGTATATATAAATTAAGAAAAATTAAATAGCTGGGGGTATTGTGTTGGACACATCAGATTTTTATAATTATTTTGGGATAAATTTTGTTATTGACTAGTATTGTTTTCAAATTATTTTGATTATAGAAACCGCATTTTACATTAAATTTTCTTAGCTCAAAGGATAATTTTTCACTGAATTGATTTATATATGTAAGGTTTTTGTATATAATTTCTTGGTTTGGTATAGACGGGGTATGGAATTGTTTTAAAAGACTCTTAAACTTTTTATTAGCAATAAGATTATGAAACAAATTAGGCGAGCAACCGTTGTTAAGGGCAATTGTTATAATGAAATTAACCACTGAAATATAATCAGTTTCATTTGAGGGTATTTTTAAAAGTCTGCCTACCATACTGTGAAAAGCGGACATTTTAATTTGATACATATGATTGGAGTGAGCTGGGATGCGTGTCTGTATATGTATTTTTCCGATAGATTTTGAAATTAAATTTATTATTACATTGAGTTATATTTAAATCTAGAAAATTTAGCGATTTTCATGTTCTATTTCCATAGTAGCTAATGTTATTTTCGCAAGTATTAATATAGTTTAAAAAAGAATGTAGTTGTCTTTCTGTACTTGCAAATTATGTCATCGGCCTAACGAAACCATAACAAAATATTATTGATTAAGAAATTTTTACTTGTCAAAATTTTAGTTTCCAAATAATCCATTTATATTTCCGCCAAAATTGGTGATAAAAGGGAGCCCATAGGTAAACCTTCATTTTGTTTATAAAATTTAAAAAAGGCATAATTCCACCAATTTTAAAAATTTATCACTTAATTGTTTATCATTGTTATTGTATATTAGTTTTTGATTAATTATTTCTAATAATTTATTTACTGAAACTAATATGAAAAAACATGAAACATCAAATGACACTAATTTAGAGTTGGTAGGGACATTTTTATTTTTAATTTTATAAACTAAACCTAATGTATTTTTCACACTGTTGCGTAAGATTATTTTTATTAAATTTATTATGTTTTGTCTCTAATTAGCTATTTAGGTACGTAACCGATGCTGTTGGATAAGAGCTACATTTAATTATACTGGTATTCACGTATTTTATTTCAGTTTATTTCCAGATTTCAGTGTGAGAACATCGATATTATAGTGATTCAGGTGAGAGAGTTAATCTAGCATGTGTATGATTGAGAGTGTGCGTGTGAGCAGTACTGGGTACTGTAGTGGCCGCATCGTGTGAACCCGAGGGTCGCCAGCGTAGCAGCAGGGAAGGCTGTAGTGACCCACATCTGGTGTCGCCAACGGCAGCAGCAGTTAGGGCTGTAGTGATCTGATCCAGTTGGTTAAGAGGATTGTCTCCGGATCACCACCGAAGCGGCAGTGGTTCCGTAGTGGCCGCTCGTGTGAACCCGAGGGTCGCCAGCGTAGCAGCAGGGAAGGCTGTAGTGACCCACATTCTGTGGTCGCCAGCGTAGCAGCAGTTAGGGCTGTAGTGATCTGATCCAGTTGGTTAAGAGGATTGTCTCCGGATCACCACCGAAGCGGCAGAGGGTCCGTAGTAACTAACGGTACTGCCCGTAGTTGCCAACATGTGTGTACGGTGTGTGAATGCCTGAACCTTTTTGTAAAAGATTGCCTCCTCACTGAGTATTTCTCATGTATTAATTCTTTTACAGAAATAATCACGGCGTGAAGGAGGATACCGCGTGACCGGGTTCGGCCAGACGACGGTCATCTAGACTTGTTATTATTTTTGTATTAATACTGTATATACCGGTTTGGGTGATAAATGTGTTTTAATATTCTAATTTTCAGCGCTAACATTTAATCGTCATTTATAACATTTCAGAAGTGGGATCAGAACATTTTAAATTTTCAGCTTTTGGGATCACACTAACAAAGCTTTTGGAACAGTGCGGATATTGATTACGTTTATGTTTAGCTGGATTAAGAACATGGAACAACATTACAACATGACTTTACATAACAACAGTCCGCAATTTCAGTATGTACGTTCACATTACGCGCTATGCATAAATGGGACGAAATAACTACCATCATGTATGTGAGATGTCGCTGGAGAGGGTATGCAGAAATATGGTATAAAGCGCTGCAAGGAATAAATCATTCTTGGGAATCATAGAAGGCTATGTTGTTGAAGGCATTTGCGTCACAGGAAAATTATTTTCAGTTGCTTCAAGAAATGATTTCTCGCAACAAGAAACCGGATGAACTTATGTTGCAATACTATTATGAGAAGCTGGTGCTACTCAACACTTACCCTTATCAGAGAATGCGAGAAGCCGCAGTCTCTTTTATTATTTTTGAAGACGATCGAAGATAAATTAGCGACACGAAACCTTTCTACTCCCGTTAAACGCGATTTACATCCTACTTTTCAGAAGAACAAGTGGCCTTACTATACTATGCAACAGCACGACGATGGAATGGAGAACACTAGTTGTTTTATTTGTGGAAAATTGGGACATACACGCTCACATTATAATAAAAAACGGCAACGAGTATTGAATTGTGCAGAACGAAATGGAGGCGAATTCAGTGGAAGTAGGAACCAGCGACCACAACAACGTCAACATCAGCATGTTCAACGTCAACAAGAGCCACAACCACAACTGCCAGAAAGGAACATCTTAACAACTTCTGCGGAGGTAAGCGGTAATTGTCTAAGCGTACGTCGATATGGGGCCCACTTGCATAACCATGAAGGAAACGAGCACGTATTCCCGCGAACAATGTAGTAGCAGACAAAGATATGGAATGTGTTCTACCAGTCTTGAACTGATGCGGAATTAGCAATTTAGAAGGATAAAATTATAACAAGCTGACTGGATACTCGCCGGACAAATGACAAATTGAAAATTATCAAGAACATTTTAAGTAAACCACTGGAAACTAACTACGAAAGGAATATTTATAAAAATTACTGTTTACGAGACGAACGGGTTTACCGAATTACCGCGTCCTGAATCTAGTGGGTTGTACCTAGAGGACAACGGCTGCAGATAGTACGTTCCTGTCTTGATGAGCTTGGACATTTTGGAATTTACTGGTTTCCTGAAGTGAGAAAATTCGCGAAGTACACTGACTCGTGTAAGGATGTCTTAACCATAAATAACAGATAAGAAAGCAGCCACAACTATTGAATACAATTGAGAAACTACCGAATCCATTTCACACCATCCATATGAAGGACCATTCCAAATAAAGAAAGTTCTACCGAACGATAAATTTTCAGTAGAAGATTTGCTTGGTACAAATCGAAGTAGAAGAGGAGAATATAGTAACGTAGTGGCGATTGACAGGATGAAACCATATTTAAGTACACGTGAACTGTCGGAAGATAACAGCGCTTCGGATGTTGATGCTGATGCTGCAGGAATTTGAGATTAATTCTTCGAGGACGAGGAACTTTTCAGGATGGCCGAACTGTCACAGATATTATTTTGCGTAAGATTATTTTTATTAAATTTATTATGTTTTGTCTCTAATTAGCTATTTAGGTACGTAACCGATGCTGTTGGATAAGAGCTACATTTAATGATACTGGTATACACGTATTTTATTTCAATTTATTTCCAGATTTCAGTGTGAGAACATCGATATTATAGTGATTCAGGCGAGAGAGTTAATCTAGCATGTGTATGATTGAGAGTGTGCGTGTGAGCAGTACTGGGTACTGTAGTGGCCGCATCGTGTGAACCCGAGGGTCGCCAGCGTAGCAGCAGGGAAAGCTGTAGTGACCCACATCTGGTGTCGCCAACGGCAGCAGCAGTTAGGGCTGTAGTGATCTGATCCAGTTGGTTAAGGGGATTGTCTCCGGATCACCACCGAGCGGCAGTGGTTCCGTAGTGGCCGCTCGTGTGAACCCGAGGGTCGCCAGCGTAGCAGCAGGGAAGGCTGTAGTGACCCACATTCTGTGGTCGCCAGCGTAGCAGCAGTTAGGGCTGTAGTGATCTGATCCAGTTGGTTAAGAGGATTGTCTCCGGATCACCACCGAAGTGGCAGAGGGTCCGTAGTAACTAACGGTACTGCCCGTAGTTGCCAACATGTGTGTACGGTGTGTGAATGCCTGAACCTTTTTGTAAAAGATTGCCTGAGTATTTCTCATGTATTAATTCTTTTACAGAAATAATCACGGCGTGAAGGAGGATACCACGTGACCGGGTTCGGCCAGGCGACGGTCATCTAGATTTGTTATTATATTTGTATTAATACTGTACATACCGGTTTGGGTGATAAATGTGTTTTAATATTCTAATTTTCAGCGCTAACATTTAATCGTCATGTATAACGTACGTATGAAACAACTGGCCTTATGGGTATGTTGTCTTTATGTAATTTAGGTAAGCCATATAATACCGGAGCTGAGGGGTTAGAATTGATAAATTTGAAAATATTTTCCTTATTGATGAAAGCTCCACAATTCTTTAATAACAACCTAAGTTTTAACTGAAAACTAGGCGTGGGGTTTGACTTAAGCTCGGAGATACAGTGTGTTTAAAAAGATTCCTAACTAGGAGTAGGCTATGAACAAAGAAACGTATGTCAATTTACAAATATTTAATTAAATGTCAATTTAACATGAAACATTGTCAAAAATTTTATCTAAATAAATCAAAGCTTTTCTTTTTGAATCTTATTTTACAAATGAAAACAAATAAGAAAACGGCGGATGTCAATTTTTACTGTATCCTTCTTTATTGTCTTTTCTCCTTAAAATTTCGTTTCAAGATCAATTTTGACAACTTGACTTTTGAATTGAATAATAATCAAACATACGTTTCTCCGTTCATAGCCTACTCCGAGTTTGGAATTTTTTTGAACACACTGTATTACCATTGTTAATGAAATCGTCGACTTTATCTAAATAGTTTGATTTGCCAAGAATGACAATACAGTTCCCTTTGTCAGCTAATTAATTTCTGGTGAATATTGTGAATAATTTTGGCTTCGTTATCATATGACTTATTATTGTGTGGGCTGGGAGTTGTACAGCCTTTTTAAATAATTGAACGTCCGACTGGTAAGTTATTATTGGCATAACAACTCAGCTTTCAGGGTTTTTGTGTACCAAATAACACCCAAGGGCGTGTTATAAGTTATTGCTATGGTAATGTTGCCAACAAATTGATATTGATATAGGGATATAAAGCCTACAAAACAAGCAGAAGCACTAATAGCCTACTTCGTAAATTTTATTAAACTTTCTGATCCGTAATCCGTAGGATATTCAAAAATTATAGCTGGACGTTAAACGTTGAATGCACCACGGGGGTTAAATATACATTAATTGTTAGAATAATAAACAACAGGTTTACTAGATATAAATAATAGTTTGTAAAATATAGATCAAGTGAGAAAACAAAAAATGTAATGTCAATAAATAATAATAAATAAAGTATTATACCAAAAAGGCTCTTGTGTTTTACTCTGCTAATAGGTTATGGAAGCCCAGGAATAAGTAAATTGCAAAGTAAAATAATAAGGATGGCAGAAAATGATACAAAGTTTGGAGTATCAAAGTTAAATGACAATAACTATCAGCCATGGAAATTCAAAATAAAAATGCTCCTTATAAGAGAAGGTACATGGTCTGTGATAAAAGAAAATAAACCAGAAAAAGCTACAGAAGAATGGTTACATAAAGATGAAAAAGCACAATCGACAATTTCGTTATTAGCTATTGAAGACAGCCATGGGCGCCCGCAGACTGTTTTACAAGGTGGGTCGATATTTTTGTTGTAAGAAAAAAATACGCCGCAGGTGAATTTTTAAAAGTTTTCAAGGTCAAACGTGTTTTAATGCAAAGTAAGATAATATAGAGTTCTTTACAATGAAGCAAATTTAACAAATTCTTAAAAAATTAAAATCAATATTTTATGACGAAAATGCGTATGTACGCTCTAATAGCGTAGAATTACCCCTTCTACCAGGCTTTATGATGCGAAATGCGAGCATAAGCAATAACTACACAAACAGACAATCTGAAAATACAATGTTACATTAAATTAAAATATTATATTACTGAGCAACAATATAAATATTCTATTGAACTGCTCAAAATAAAATGTATAATAATTAAATGTTAATAAAATCGCGCTCCTCACAAAATACGGCAACCCTAATCATACGTAGGTACTTTTAATATAAACAAATATGCAATGTCTATTCATTATTTACTTTTCTATTTCTTTATTTCTATATAACAGTAAAATCGATCATTGTCAAAGTTTTGAGAAGAACGTGATCATAAAATGATTAGAATAAACTACGGCATATTAAAGAAAATACAACACCGAAGATAATGTAATATAATGTAAAAATAATTTCAATACACATTTAACAGTACACAACATAATTTACTGCAAGTATATGCAACAAAATTTGCAGCATCATGACCTTCCGCTGAAATAATGTAATAAATATAATAAATTTTTGATTAAAATATAAGAAAATATTACCAATAATTATTAAAAAATACAATGATACATTGAAATGCAAAAAAAATATAATTTTATTTTTAAAAATGGATACAGTCCATAAATGATAGGGGGGTCAGTCGATCCTTTCGACCCCTTCTGTGGACGCCTATGAAGACAGTCAAATAGTTCACATATGCCGCTGTACTACTGCAAAAGATATGTGGGAAGAATTACAAAAGGTGCATGAGAGATCAAATTTGAGTAACAAATTATATTTACTTAGAAAATTATATCAATCCATATTAGAAAAAGATCAAATTATGCAAGATTATATTAGAAACATATTAGAAATGATGAATACAAAAGAATGAATGAGAATATAAATGAAAATTCAGCAAAATACGCCGCAGGCGAAGAATGTTTTGTATGTAAGAAACGTGAACATTTCGAGAAAGACTGTAGAATATGGAAGAATAAAATGGAAGAATTCAAGAAAGAAGAAAATAAACGTAAATATCATAAAGTAAAAAGTGCTGTAGATGTAACAGATGAAAATGAAAATACATGTTTTAAATTGATTTTAAACAATGCTGACATAAATGACATTAATGAATGGTTTATTGACAGTGGAGGTACAAGTCATATGACAAATAATAGAAATTTTTTCAAAAATTTTTCGTCCACTGAACATTATAAAATTACAATGGCAAATGGACAGTTTGTAATGTGAAAAGGAATTGGAGATGGTTATATAATGTGTAAAATATGCCCAAACAAAATAAAGAAAATTTTGGTGAAAGATGTACTGTATACACCAGAACTGCAAGGTAATTTATTATCAGTTAAAAAGTTAACCGAAAGAGGAAATTGTGTAATACTTAAAAATAATAAATGTTACATAAAGAAGAATAATGAATTGTTAGCAGTTGGTATTATAGATACAGATTTATACAGATTGTCATGTGAAAAAGTTGCATATGTTGCTAAAGAAAAACATAATAATTGCATCCATACGTGGCATCGTCGTTTGGGGCACCGAAATCCTGAAGATGTGAAGAAACTATTCACTCAAAATATCGCTAATGGAATTAAAATAGAAGATTGTAACACATTAATGAAATGTAAAAACAGTATAATTGCTAATTTAACAAAAAAACCTTTTCATAAGAAGATTGAGAAATGAACACCAGAAATTTTGCAAATAATTCACACACATATTTGTGGTCCTATGAAGACAGAAACACCAGGAAAGAAGAAATATTTCCTTAGCTTCATAGATGATTTTTCAAGATATACCACAATATATTTAATTTCAAATAAAGATGAAGTTTCAGAAAAATTAGAAGAATATATAGCAGCAGTAAAGAATAAATTTGAGAAAAATATAAAAGTATTACATGCAGATAATGGAGGAGAATATACAGGAAAGAAATCTCAAGATATTTTGAAGAAACATGGTATTGAATTTCATACTACTGTACCATACTCACCTCAACAAAATGGTATATCAAAACGCAAAATAGAACTGAATCTGCAAGATCAATGCTTACGGATGCTGGATTACCAAATAAATACTAGGGATAAGCGATAATGTCAGCATGTTATTTACAAAATAGATGCCCTAATAAATTAATGAAGAAAACACCGTACGAAATATGGCATAACAAGAAACCTGACCTCAGTAATTTAAAAATATTTGGAAGCACAGCATATTCATATATACCAAAAGAAAAAAGAACCAAATGGGATACTCGAGCAGAAGAAGGCATTTTTGTAGGATATTCTGATACATCTAATGGGTACAGAATATTATTTCCAAGAAATAACAAAGTTAGTATTAGCCCAACTGTTATAGTTGATGAAAAATTGAATGATGGATTACAATTTGTCAAGAAATTATCAGAAGATATAAATAAGAAAGAAGATGAAGATGTAGAAGTATTTCTTGGGGAAAAGATCAATAAGAATAAAGAAGACACTAATATTTTCGAAGAAGAATTATGCAAATACATACATTTGCATATATATAATAATTTCTTTAAATTTTTACCCTTTCAATTATATATAAATAGTGAAAACCGCATCAAAATCTGTCAAGAAGTTTTCGAGATTAGCCCAAAGGACAGACTCGCGGGGGACTCAGTTTTATACTATGTGTCTTTTAACTGAGTTATGATAAATTATTCGGGAAATATTTTTCGGAAAAAATAAAATATAATCTAAAAAACTTTAAACTATCATTTTTTCATTGTCCAACTTATATCTGCTAAAATGTATGATACAAGAAAAAGCTAAAAGTTGGAGTTGCCTAATGCAACTTGCTCTATAATTTAGCATACACAATTTTCCCATAGCCTACTAATTTTGTTTGATTCTTTTAAATGGAATAGCCTGTATATTTTCGCGGAAAAAGGTTCTAAATCAATTTCTCTTTACAATGATGTATAAAAAGTAAGGGTATGCGTTTAAATTAAGTCTAAAAAAGAAAATAATAAAATTATAATTGTTGGCTGTGATATTTTATTATTTACCTTGCGCACATCTGTCATACATCTAATAGTTGTCTGTTTATTAGTGAAAAGGGCATGGATAATAATAATAATAATAATAATATTAATAATAATAATAATAATAATAGTAATAATAAATTTATTTAAATAATTAACATTATTTTAGTCTTATTTTACCACCGGCTGATCTTAGAAATATACCTAATAAGTAATAGCTACAACTGTATGCCTTTTTAATTTTAAATGTTTCATTTTGTTAGCCAAAATTCATGTAGAGTACAACGGATTTTATAAATAACTTCAGTATAGTATATTATGTTATTTGGAGTAGAAAGCGGTCTTTTTGTGTTGAACCCAGCTATTGCGACCGAGGCTAGGCAAGCTGGGTAAAACACTAAAAGGGCGTTCTATAACGAATGACATATACTATTTTTTCTTCAAGTGTTTTGACTTTTTTTGGAATTTTTTAATTGTAGTGTGTGCAATTTCTGTCAAACCTGGCTGTGTACGCTACAAAACAAAAACGACACAACTGTTAAATAACAATTTTCAATATAATATATGTTGCTGTGACAACTGCCGCCGCCAGCGGTGAACTAAAACACTAACATTTTTTTACTAGTACAACAATAACAACATTTTTGTATTAGTAAGGTAATGAACATCTTAGTGTGTGTACGGGAGCATAATATGAATATTATAATACGCTTGAAGAAAAAATAAATTATACACCGTCCACATTTTTAACACAATCCAACGGTAGGTATGTAAATTATTTTCTTATTTTGTATTTAATTACTGCTTTTATATTGTATTTTTATACAATTTTTCGGAGCATGCATGTGAACATTTTGTTCATTTTACTATTTGTAAAACTTAAAAATCATTTTCAGTTATAAGTATAAAATCTACGTTAGCACAGCTCTTGATAGATTTAAATTAAATCCAAACGTTGATGAATTAGAACTTGTTCGTTTTTATTAAAATTCCCTTGGTCCAAATTTTGACTATCAACCTCCAAATTATACCTCCATGCATATTTTTATCTTCTATTTAGCAATGTACGAAAACGACATACTATATCGGTACATTTTCTATTCCTAACAGCTAATAAAATATTTTATATATACAATTAATCTCTAAGTATTTCAATTTAGTTTTAGTAGTGAGAGTGTTTAAATTTTAAAACAATTATAATAGCACGTTTCGGTTTTTCTCTAACATTTAAAATAAATTTAAAATCTGCATTATAAAATAAAATGCTAAATATTTCACCTATTTTGACACAAATTTACACACACAATATTAGATACCTACATTATTTTATAATACACACATATATTTGTTCAGTCTATCATATAATGTTTAACTGTTTTATATTTTGTAACATTAAATTGTTGACAAAAATAGTTATTTTCTTCCATTTAATCATTTGAGTAAATACCATGACATACTCGTACATGCCGGTGTCATCTAACGTAAATAATATGAAGTACAAACTACGTTATAGCGAGTCAGCTGAATCAAGGTGAAATGATACCCCCGATTAATTTGTTTCTACGCCGAGGCGAGCGCTAGTGGGCACTGAGATGAATAACTATGGCTGAGTCGATAAAGTAGATATTTTTGTACATTTACTAGGCTCCATCTATTCGATAATAGTCATACTTTGTTCCAAATCACAAACCCAAAAGTAAAAATATGTGGTGTGGCAATAATTTCAAAATTATTTACGAATGTAATAGTATATTATGTTATTAGGAGTAGAAAGCGGTCTTTTTGTGTTGAACCCAGCTATTGCGGCCGAGGCGCTAGCCGAGGCCTGGCAAGCTGGGTAAAACACAAAAAGGGCGTTCTACTCCGAATGACATATACTATTTTTTCTTCAAGTGCTTCAAATAATTTATTGACATTTTTTTGGAATTTTTTTATTTGTAAAATTTGCAATTTTAGTCAAAGCTGGCTGTGTACACTACAAAACACAAACAATTCAACTGTCAAATAACAATTTTCAATATGATCTGTGTTGCTGTGGCGACTGCCGCCGCCAGCGGTGAACTTAGAAACTAACATTTTTTTACTAGTACAACAATAACAACATTTTTGTACTAGTAAGACAATGAGTATCTTCTACAGCGTGTGTACAGTAGCATAATATGCCTATTATAATACGCTTGAAGAAAAAGATATTTTATTTATACGAGATGAAATATTAGTATCATATTGCAATAATAAATTTTCTTGGAAAGAGTAATGATAGAATGAATAATAAATAAGAAATACCTATATAATATTATTCCCTAATTACATAATATTTTGTATTTACCGTCGGAAACTTTTATTATGAGCATATATTTATAGACTGTAGAGTAAACGTTACATTTTCACAATTATTAAAAAATTAATAATAGGTGTACCGTGTACATCATAATATAAATAATTTTCGTATGATGTTAAATGTATTCTCGTTTTCATATAATATTTGGTTTGCAGTGAATGTCGTTTCAGTTCAGCGTAATTCACTATTCTTCGATATTGTAAAAAGCATGTTTTATAAGAGAGTTAGGCTGTGGTCTAGATGGTTTAGATTGGAGGATTGTTAGGAACATGATAGAAATCCTCTTCCGTTTTACCGGTGTTGAAATTCTCGTTTGCAGCTTTAACCCTAACGGACATAAAGAAGAAGTCGAGCGGACCATCGACTGTCATTTCTTCAAAACTTCGAAATGCACCAAGGGTAATGCATGCAGATTTCGTCATCATGAACTGTTCCGGGACGAAACAGTCTTAAGGAGGGGGCAGTGTAATGTGCAGTGCCCGCCCTCGCCGCCACTGTTACCGCCTGTGTCCCCGTCGGTGTCGCCGCCGCTGTTGCAGGGACGAGCGAGCGTCTATTGTTAGCGATGACGCAACCGACTGGCCGGCGCCTGCTTAATTACGCGGTTGATGTAACCTATTGTGTTGTATCTAGAAGTATTCCCGTGAGTTCTCGAATTTTCGGCTACGGTATATAAGCACCGTTCGCGAAGGCACTGGACAGTCTGATATAAATAAGCGTTGCGTGTTAAACAGTTGGTGATATAAACAGATAGTAGACAAGTGGTGGATATAAATAAACATAGTTGTATAAATAAATAAGTGATCTATATATAGTTAAAATAAATAATCTTAGTGTTTAAGTGTTTTATAATATTCTTAGTCTTAATATTTGTTTAATCGTAGTGTTAGTTATATTTATCATCTTTTAATTTATTTAATTTCTATTTATCGTTATAATAAACTTTTATTTTCATTATTAATAATTGTCTAATATTTACACTTCACCCAGATAAATAAAAACGTTACAATTGGTGTCAGGTGTGGGGTTAATAAACTGTGAAGTGTTAAATAAAAATAAATATTATGGCGACTAAACAATTAAAATTAAATGAATTATAAGTAAGTGATCTCAAGAGAGAACTGGAAGAGCGGGATTTGGAAACAACAGGAAAGAAGTCAGTGCTTCAAGAAAGATTGAGGCAAGCATTAATCGATGCTGATGAAAATCCTGAAGATTACTTATTCGACCCATCCGACTTTGGTAAATTAGAACAAAAATTCGAACAGAAATTAACAGAAAATTCTAAAATATTAGAACAAAAATTTGAGGAAAGTTCTAGAAGTTTAGAAGAAAAATTAATGGAAAGTTCTAGAAAAGCGGAAGAAAATTCTAGAACACTAGAACAAAAACTAGAAGAAAATTCCAGAACATTAAAAGAAGAATTATTGGAACAGTCTAAAACATTAGAACAAAAAATAGAAGAAAATTCTAGAATTCTGGAGCAGACATTACAACAAAAGTTAGAAGAAAATTCCAGCAATTTAGAACAAAAATTAGAGGAGAATTCTAGAAAAACTAAAGAAGAACTGAAGAATGTAAAAGTTGACTATGACAACAAGATTGAAGAATTACGAGAAAAATTCACTGAAATTACATCGTCGACAATGTCGAATTCCGATGTAGTGAAGTCAGGTTTACACGAAGAAAAGAAAGTAGTAAAACCTGATACTAGTACAACAATGCACATCAAAACACCGGAATTTGATGGAAAATCTTCGTGGCCGAATTATTTAAAACAATTTGAAGCGGCTGCGAAAGCAAATAACTGGACGTCTACAGAGAAGGCTACAGCGTTGACTGTCTCGTTGCGTGGGGAAGCCATCGACATCCTACAAACACTGAAGGTAGAAGAACAAGAGGACTACGACCAACTAGTCAAGCGATTGGACATGCGGTACGGCAATGCGCACCTGGAGCAGGTATACCAGATGCAACTGAGGAATCGTTATCAGAGTTCAAAAGAAAGCCTCCAAGAATTTGAAGTCGACGTAGCTCGTTTGGTTCGTCTCGTACATCCTGCAGCTCCTGACAGCGTTTTGGAGTGCCTGGCCGTTCAAGCATTCATCTACGGAGTTCGAGGCAGCGAAACACAGCAAGCACTGCGATTGGCCCGCCCAAAAACATTAATTGACGCACTCTCATATGCACTAGAACATGAAGCTGCTAAACAAGCTTCGCGTTACCAATCTCGAGTGCGAAATATTGATGCCGAGAGAAAAGAAGATACGGAAGACCTAGAAGAGAAAATGCGACGAATTTTAAATGAAGTGCTTACCGGAAAAAAGAAACTCATCTGTTGGTATTGCGGTAAACAGGGTCATCCGCAGAGACTTTGCAGAAAAATGCAAAGAGAGACAGAATCGGTAAAAGAAGAAAAGGAGTCGGAAAACTAAGTCGGGTTGATGTGAAGGGGCAATCGTCGACCTGTAATCTAGTAGCCCCACAATCCATCAGTTATGTCGCAACCCTTCATCATCAAGCCAGCAGCATCTACGTGAATGGTTCTGTTGATAGAAGGCCACTAAAAATGTTACTAGATACGGGTGCGACAAAAACTATAATTAGACCCGATTTAGTACAGAACACAGGCAAGACGCATCTTCAGCCAACAAAGTGGCGATTACGTACAGCAACGGGAGAACAAGCTACCACATTAGGAGAAATAGATATGACCATCACTATTGGAAACACATCCTTTAAACATCGTGCGCTGGTAGCTGACGTTGAAGATGAATTAATACTCGGCATGGACGTAATGAAAAAGCACGGTTTTAAACTTGACCTGAAGAATGGAGTAATGATGGTCAATGAAGAAGAACGTGTTTTAAACCCACGAGAAGACAAGGCTGTGCGCGTACTAATGGCTGAAGATGTTACTCTGCCAGAACAAAGTGAATCTATCGTGCAAGCACAATTAGCTGGTAGTTTCTGTGAGGGGAATATTGTTATGCTTGAGCCCAAGAATGATGAAGTGAAGACTGGTACTGGAGTTGTTGTAGGAAAATCACTGATCAAAGCCAGTCAAGTAATACCAGTTCGAATAATGAACGTGAATTTTTATCCAGTTGTTCTTAAGAGAGGAACAATTGTAGGAGAATGCTTGGCAGTATCCTCGATTATTCGAACTGTTAAGGCCAAAGGAAACATATCACAGGAAGTTCCGGACACGTTAATTAACCAATTATCAACCTCCTTCCAAGAACTGACCGCCGACCAGAGAACCAAGGCGAAGAAATTAATTGGAAGATTTCAAGATGTGTTTCAAGTTGACAAGAAGACCAACGGAAGAACTAATGTGGTTCACCATAAGATAGACACCGGCGACGCAAGACCCATCCGCCAACCAGCAAGAAGACTACTATTGGCGAAGCGTGAGGAAGCGGAAAGGATTATTGAAGACATGAAAAAGGAAGGTGTGATCGAACCTTCAAGCAGTCCGTGGGCTTCACCAGTGGTGTTAGTAGAGAAGAAGGATGGCTCTACACGATTTTGCGTCGATTACCGTCAACTTAACAACGTCACCAGGAAGGATAGCTACCCGCTACCCCGAATAGATGATACACTAGATACTCTGGCTGGCTCGAAGATTTTCTCCACTCTGGATCTAAAGAGCGGATACTGGCAAGTCGATTTGGATCCAAAAGATAAGGAAAAGACAGCCTTCACAATTGGTACCGGACTGTGGCAATTTACTGTAATGCCATTTGGGCTCTGCAATGCCCCTGCAACGTTTGAACGACTCATGGAAACAGTATTGGCTGGAGTATCATGGAAAACCTGTTTAGTCTATCTCGACGACATTATTGTGGTAGGTAAAACATTCGAGGACCACATAAAGAATTTGGAAGAGGTTTTCCAGAGATTACGGAAGGCTAACCTGAAGCTTAGCTCCAAGAAGTGCCACCTGTTTCAGAAGGAAGTTCATTATCTTGGACACTTGGTTTCAGATAAGGGTATTGCAGTTGACCCAGAAAAGATAAAGGCTGTGAAAGATTGGCCAGCGCCTAGAGACAAACACGAACTTAGAAGTTTTCTTGGTTTGTGTACTTATTATCGACGATATGTACCTGGATTTGCCAACATAGCCAAGCCACTGACAAAGCTTACTGAAGAAGGTCGAAGATTTATCTGGGAAATGGACTGCAAAGTTGCGTTCAAAGAACTTAAACATGCTTTGACAAGCGCACCTGTCCTGAGTTATCCGTTACCTGAAGGAGACTTCATACTAGACACAGATACAAGCAACGTGGGAATTGGTGGCGTTCTTTCCCAGATACAAGACGGACATGAGAAGGTTATTGCCTATTTTAGTAAGACTTTGTCAAAACCAGAGACAAATTATTGTGTTACCAGAAAAGAACTATTGGCAGTCGTGAAATCCGTGGAACATTTCTACAAATATTTGTATGGAAGGAAGTTTTTGATTAGAACTGACCATGCTGCATTAAAATGGCTGCTACAATTCAAGAATCCTGAAGGTCAGGTGGCTAGATGGATTGAAAGACTGCAGGAATACGATTTCAAAATCGAGCATAGAACAGGTACCAGCCATCGTAATGCCGACGCATTGTCCAGAAGGCCGTGCCAAGATGATTGCAAGCATTGTAGTCGACTATAAGAGAAATTTTCCATCGTCGCCAGATCAACAGTAGTCGACGATAATTGGCAGCCCGATGGACTACGCGAAGATCAAGAAAAAGACCCTACTTTGAAAATTATACTCGAATGGAAAGCAGAGGGGAGCAAACCAGTATGGGAAGATGTTGCACCACACTCACCAAGTGTAAAATCGTACTGGGCGCAATGGGAAGATATTAGGAATTAATAAAACTAGAACAACTGCATTACATCCGCAGTCTGATGGCATGGTTGAACGAATGAACAGAACAATCAACCGATATTTGTCGAAGGTAGTCTCCAACCACCAAAGAGACTGGGACCGACACCTCCATCTGTTCCTGTTGGCTTATCGTTCATCCGTGCATGAAACAACAGGGCAAACTCCTGCAAACATCTTATTCGGGCGTGAGTTGCGCTTACCATGTGACTTGGTGTTCGGCAGTAAACCTGGGGAAGATCTGGCCGGGAAAGATTATGTTACGGACTTACGGAGAAGAATGGATGACATTCATGAACAAGTCCGTACGAACATTCAAGCTGCTAGCGACCGAATGAAGGACCGGTATGACATCAAGGCCTAAAAGTGTGGATATCAACCTGGGGATTTAGTGTGTCTTTACAACCCATAAAGACGTCGTGGGTTATCACCAAAGCTGCAAAATAATTGGGAAGGCCCCTATGAGGTAGTCAAAAGGATAAACGATGTGGTATACAGAATTAAGAAACAACCTAGCGGGAAGCCGAGAGTAGTACACTTTAATCGGCTAGCCCCTTTCGCCGGAGACAACCACGAAGTCCATAACGGAGCAACGGTTCGTCGGATCATAACACAAGAACCAACTTTTGAAGACTTCATGGAGAACTATTCCTTTGGCCGCAAGGCGCGGTTCGGCGTGACGAAAGAAGAACACCGAGATCTATTCACCATGTCTTCAGATTATTCCCTCGGTCACTGCGTATCAGAAGACTTAAAGATGTCCCGTGGCATAGCTTCAGCCTTTAAGGCGAAATTTGGGCGACAACAAGAACTGGCCAACCAACGCCTAACTGTTGGGAAAACGCTGCGTCTGAGGGATAACAATGCAGACCATCAGCGGTACATCTATTACCTGGTTACAAAACCACGCTCGTACCAGAAGCCGTCGTATCGTGACCTGTGAAATTCGTTGTGCGATTTGAGGGATCATCTGCTTAAGAATGACATTTTGAAGCTAGCCGTACCGAAGTTAGGCTGTGGTCTAGATGGTTTAGATTGGAGGATTGTTAGGAACATGATAGAAATCCTCTTCCGTTTTACCGGTGTTGAAATTCTCGTTTGCAGCTTTAACCCTAACGGACATAAAGAAGAAGTCGAGCGGACCATCGACTGTCATTTCTTCAAAACTTCGAAATGCACCAAGGGTAATGCATGCAGATTTCGTCATCATGAACTGTTCCGGGACGAAACAGTCTTAAGGAGGGGGCAGTGTAATGTGCAGTGCCCGCCCTCGCCGCCACTGTTACCGCCTGTGTTCCCGTCGGTGTCGCCGCCGCTGTTGCAGGGACGAGCGAGCGTCTATTGTTAGCGATGACGCAACCGACTGGCCGGCGCCTGCTTAATTACGCGGTTGATGTAACCTATTGTGTTGTATCTAGAAGTATTCCCGTGAGTTCTCGAAGTTTCGGCTACGGTATATAAGCACCGTTCGCGAAGGCACTGGACAGTCTGATATAAATAAGCGTTGCGTGTTAAACAGTTGGTGATATAAACAGATAGTAGACAAGTGGTGGATATAAATAAACATAGTTGTATAAATAAATAAGTGATCTATATATTGTTGAAATAAATAATCTTAGTGTTTAAGTGTTTTATAATATTCTTAGTCTTAATATTTGTTTAATCGTAGTGTTAGTTATATTTATCATCTTTTAATTGTATTTAATTTCTATTTATCGTTATAATAAACTTTTATTTTCATTATTAATAATTGTCTAATATTTACACTTCACCCAGATAAATAAAAACGTTACAATATGTAAGTAAAGGAAGGACACAAGAGAGTAGCGTGTCTATGATTAACAATTCTTGACATATTAGGAATGCATTTTTGAAAACATCGAGAGCAAATATCGAAAACAAATATCTATGTCGATCGATATTATCGAAAAAGATAAAATATCGAAAGCTAAATATCGATTTTTCTCAAACATCGATGTATCGTGCGTATCCCTAGTTGCACTATCCTGATGTATGGTTTAGTTTGTGTTATATTCTTGCAATTATTGATATATTTATTATGAAATAAATAATTCTATTCCATACATAAACTCTTCTACCGTTATATTTAGGGTTTGTCTGTTACCAAGTACAATATTGGTTTTTTGATTCCTGCTTTTTACACATATTTTTGCTTATGTCTTTGGTTCATTTTGTTTTATCTTAGTATTCTATACGCTCTCGTACTAGTCTTTTCTTGGTTTTTGTTGATTGTTATTAATTGATTAAAGAATTTTTAAAAAATGTAAAAATGGTTTTATAATGCTGTGTGCCAATGTGCAAAAGCATGGCCAAATTTGCTAATGCTTTCAAATTTTCACGCGATAGTGAGATGCGAAAAAATAGATAAATGGAATACATCAATCAAATTTTAAAATTACAATATCCTCGGCAGATTGCTTTTCGCATTTTGACGAAAAATTTATTCTTCGTGAACATGAATCCATTACGTCATATGATGCACGTATGGTTTTAAAAAGAAAATGTGTGAAGTTGACGGATGACGCAATACTCACTGTATTTAAAAATCAGACATCATATTAATTTGTCAAAACAACAAAAGATAAAAATACAGATATTCTCCGTGACAATATGCAGGCTGTTCTGTAAGTTCATGTATGATAAAGAGAATTGAATAAAGTTATAATCTGAAATATATTTTTCAGTTGTAAAAGTTACGGGACTGTAAAGTCGATAATTACGAACAAGCTATACTATTAAGTTAAAAACTATACTTATTAAAAATTATAAAATTTAAAAATTAAGTATTTCAAAAATGCCTGTTACTTTTACTAATTAAGAATACACCGACATACGTTTGGTTTACGGAGAAGTGCTCCAAAACAGCGCCATTAATAAAAAGTGTTTATCCATATTTCGCTTCTGACTTCAAACCTTCAAGAATGACAAGTCTTGTTATTTTCACTCTAACTGATGTGTTTCAAATAATATTTTGTTCAAATAATATTTTGTTCAAATAAATAATTGTTTTTGGTTTATCTTGAAGTGAAGTGCTTTTACAATTGCAACTTATACCTACCCTACATTAGAAAAGATATAATTGCAGATTACGATACATTGCAACCGTGTATATTAGTGGTAACGTATGCCACTTTACTTATATATCATATAACTCCCTGTATTAAAGCAAAAAATTAACTTAAATATTAAAACATGAATGTGATAAAATTGCAAGTCAAATGCAATTATTTTATGTACTACAGATACGTATTTTGTGATAACGTAACACCGACCAAACATTTTTATTTTATTTCGAAATATGATTATCTGCACAGGGTGTTAAAAAAGGGTAAAAAAATGGATGATATACATTTCAATGTACTGATTCTAAATCAAAGAGAATTTTTCCAGAATACAGAGAATTATTTCTTATTATTTATTTTATTCTTCAAGTGTTCATTTTTAGTGCCACTGACCAACACAAAATTTTTATTCAAAATAATGATTTATCTAATCACGTGAATAGGAAATAAATAAATTTCTAATTGTTTCTATTAAAAATTTCATGTTGAGGAGTGACACTAAAAATGTACACTTCAAGAATTAAATAAATAATAAGAAATAATTTTTCGACTTTAGGAAAAATTCATTTTGGGGGTATATGACTATAATCGAATTTCAATATGTCATAAAATATAAAAATTAAATACTAGCGTCTCATTACTCTCATTATTATAATAAAAAAACTAACTAAACATGTGTTTATAATAGTATTGTAATTAGTCAATATAATATTTTGGAGATGGGATATGTGACGCTATCAAGGTAGGATCGTGGAAGAAGACACATAGACAGGGATGGAAGAAGGTAGTTATAGACCAGCGTCGTGATTATGTTGTGGCATGTGGCAAGGCGACAGGTGGCTATAACTATCAATTTTCCGCTCAGTCTACATATCCCTTCCCCAAATTTTTAATAATAATTGTTTTCTCATAAACTACAAATAATTAATTGATTGAAAAAAATAGGGGTATTTATGTTTTGTCTAGTATCATAATATGTATGTTAAAATCAATTTTAAAAAAGTAGCATATAAAATTTCTATTTTTTTTATTTATTTATACAAGCTAAAAATGAAAATGTACTTTCGCCTGTGCAGCACAGCTGTACAGTCGCACCCCTTGACCCCTGCCCTTAGATCCAAACACGTGCCCTGCTTATAGGACTGGGAGCAGGTACTCTATCGTTCGTCCCTGGCTCCCTGCTCTAGCCTTTAGCCTTACGCCGTACTCGTCCGTAGCTTTGCCTCAGAAATTCAATGCTGCGTATGAGACAGATGATTAACACTTTCATTACTATTGCTATTATCATTAGAGAAATAATTACTTAATATCCAATATTAATTGAAACATAACGGGTGTCTACTTTTTTTCTCGAACAGGAAATTTAATGTTAAAATTTGTGCATGGATGAGTATTCAGTTTGTTGCTAAATTATATCGTATGTACAAGATAGAAGCAAAAGAAAATATGCGATTTAAGACAATTATTAGAGTAGTATGACAAATAAGGCAATAATATTTTTTTTTTCTTTAAGCGTATTACTATATTCATATGCTACTGTACACACACTGTAGAAGATATTCATTGTCATACTAGTACAAAAATGTTGTTATTATTGTATTAGTAAAAAAATGTTAGCGTGTTTATTCACTGCTGGCGGCGGCAGTCGCTACAGCACAGCAGCACAGATCACTTGTTATTTGACAGTTATATCGTTTATGGTTTGTAGTGTACACAGCCAGCATTAGCTGAAATTGCAAATTCCACAATTAAAAAAATTCAGAAAAATGTCAAAACTTATGTGAAACACTTGAAGAAAAATTAGTATATGTCATTCGGAGTAGAATGCCCTTTTTGTATTTTACCCAGCTTGCCTGACCTTGGCTAGCGCCTCGGTCGCAATAACTGAATTCAACACATAAAGACCGCTTTCTTCTCCTAATAATATACAAATGTTTGTTGTTTCTGATATATCTGACATTTTTTAAATTTTATTTTTATTAGAATAATAGGAAGATTAATTCTAGAAGTAAAAAATTAATCACAGCTTCTAATAATAACAATATTAAATGAAATATATGTTAGAAACATCAAACATATATTATTGTCTTATTTTTCAAGGCACTTTGATAATTGCCTTAATTCATGGATTTTCTTTTGCTTGTAACTCGTACATAAGAAACAATTTAACAACAAATATGATACTCATCGACGCACATTTTCATTCTGAACATTACACATTTTTTATAAAATTGATAGATAAAGCGATATCGCCAAATTAAAATTTTAACAAAAAGTAGACACTCCGTATATACTTGCTGTACGCATTTTTCCCTTCAATTTTTTGTTATTGCTTATGTCGCCTATACTGTTATCCGACCCACAAGCCGTCATATATATTTACAAAACAACTTTATTAATATAAATTTGTAATTTTTCCATAATTAGATAAAGTACAAACACGAAGTAAGCATATACGAGCCTATACCTACAATTTGAATTTAATAATTAATAAAATTTTACATTTTAATGAAAATAATTATTGGGAACTATTTATAATTTTTTGTATTCATAGTAACACTAACAATACCAATGACTAGTGCGTACCTATAGAACGTAATTTCTTTGGAAATTTCTAAAAAAATTACCTACTTTTAATTTTTAAGTTAAAATATCGGCATATAAATTTAATATATGAAACTAAATTAAACGTATGTACTTGTTATTCACTTCAATTTTTCTATTTTCCATGGAGTCACCGATTTCATTATAGTTCATCTATGCACCGCTAGGTCTACTCATAGCGCCACTTCCTGCTATTTGACGAAAATACTTACCGAATGTGTTTTAAATATTAATATCTTCTATATTAAACGATAAATATTTAAAATACTTGCCTAAGAAATACAAAAATGTGTACAGTACTCAATACTAAACAAATTTTAGGAATGGAATTTCACAGACTTGAGAAAATAAATAAAATTTAACATTTTATTTTTTTTAAGTATGTTCCTGAAATTTAATTTTTGATTTTTTTTATGTTATGTATAATAATATTCTTCAAAACATATTAAAGTATGAACAAAATTATAGGTTTAGTATAGAAGAAAAACATTAAAATGTATGAAAAAAGTAGGTTTTTTGGATTTTTAAAATTGTTCTCGAAAATAATTTTTCTTAATTTTCACATATTTTATTCCTTACCCTGTTACCAATATTTACTGCAAATTTAATAAAAATTGTAGGTTTTAAACTGGAGATATATTCAAAATAATATTTAAAATATTATTTTGGGTGAATAAATACATACAAATATTATTGAAACTATTTTGTTTTCATGGCAAATTTTACCCTTTTTATTTGTGTATACAAAGAAATCATATTACATTGCAAAATTTTAAATAAAAAATTAAAAACCATTTTACTAATTTTGAATTTCAAAAGATAAAGTAAGATGGCGAACGAGCAACATGTAATCGACAAACCTGTGCAAAATTTATGCAAAAGGTGCCATAAAACAGCCCTTACAGGGTTGAAGTGCATAAAGTGCGGAACAGTTTCACACACAAGCTGTGTGAATCTATTAAAAATTCATGTGCTCAATGATAATTCGATCAATTGCTGTGATAATAATGAAAGTGATCTTGACGCGTCATTCACAAGCCTGAACGACAAAGAAACCGACAATACTGATACTCCATATCTTAAACAAATTATAAATGAAAAAGGTAATCTAATTCGTAACTTAAAAAGTACCATAAGTATCTTAAAAGATCAATTAAATGTTGTTAATAAAATAATTCTTAATAACCTATATACTACTACAGCTGGCGCCGCTAATATACACAATAAACAAATGAAAACTACGATTCCGATTATATCTGTAACATCTGAAAAAGTACTACCGACAGAGTTAAACAGCGGTGATAAGAAGAAGAAAGTAGAAGAAAGAGAAAGAAACAACGCTGAAAATAACCTAACACATATTGACGATGCCATCATTACAAATAATAATAAAAACAAACAACCAAGTGATAATCCTAATAGTAAGGGGAAATCTCAGCCTCAAAACAAAACTACGCAAAATACAAAACCGCAAGTTCATCCTGCAGGTAACCCACAATCTTCCACCGGCGACGAGTGGAAAACCATTAACAAAAAGAAAACTAAAACAAATTTTTTTGTGGGAACTTCTAATACTGTATCAACACTTGAAGTAGCCCCCAAAAAAGCGTATCTATACGTATCGAGACTTACACCTCAAACTACGCAAGATGATATAAAGAAATACCTCATCAGCAAATTTCCCGAAGTAGAATGCTCCAAGATTGAGTCCAAATACCCACAATATTATTCCTCATTTAAAGTCACCATCAACCTTTATAATCTGGACAAGGCAAGGGACAACAACCTGTGGCCATCAGGCACCTTTGTCAGCCGATTTTTTCAGAGGAGACAACCACCCATCTCAACAGGATAACCCCCAACCCAAAGGACTTTGACATCTTATTACTCAACTGCCAATCCCTGACAGTGGACAAAGTAAATATATTTTGTGCTGAATATCTCACAGGTGACTATAACTTTAAATTTTTGTGTCTCAATGAAACATGGCATAATGATAACTCTGTTGATAGCTGTCAACTCCATAACAATTATAATCGTGTCTCACACCATTGTAGATCTATGCATAGAGGCGGGGGTGTTAGCATTTGGTGCCTGAATGGCATTCATGCGTTACCCTTAAACCTTCAACATTTTTGTGCTGATAAACATCTCGAAATTTGTGCAGCTATTTGGAAATCAAACGCTGGCACCCCTGATACTTACATTATCACCTACTATAGATCTCCGACTGGAGATTTCGAAATATTTTACAATAAAATGTGCTCTGTCCTAGAATATATCTTTAAACGTAACCGAAATTATATTTTTGCAGGTGATCTAAACCTAGATCCGAAGAGAGACGGAAAGGAATTCACTGCAATTAAAAATCTCTTCAGTTCCTATGGTATTAAACCATTCATATGCCGGCCAACTAGAGGAAATGCAACTATTGATCATATATTTACAAATTTGCCTTCAACCGACTACACTGTGCTAGAAAACTTCATTTCTGATCACAGAACCGTCCTATATGATTCTAAATTAAACGTAAACAACACATCTAACAGGGTAAGTTGTTTGAAAAGATCCTTTAATGCCGAGAATATAAATAATTTTAAAGAACAGTTAAGTAATACATCTTGGACAACTATCTTAAATATTAATGATCCAAACCTTGCTTTTGATGAATTTTATAAAATTTTCTTGTTCCTATTCAACATATGCTTCTCCATAAGAAACGTCACTTATAATAACTCAAAAAAAGATAAAGAGTGGGTTAACGAAAACATAAAAAAATCAAGCTCTAACTTAAAGTCTCTCTTTGTCCTTCAAAAAGAACATATCAGCCTTAAACCATTCTATGATCTCGAGAAACGCAAACATGTAAACCTGATCAGAGAAACTAAAAGTAAATTTGTGGAAAACAGGATAATATATTCCCAAAACCCTAGTAAAAGCGCTTGGTCATTTATAAATAAGAATACAAAACGCAAAACCGAACATAATTGGAATATGAAAGTAGGCGATAAAGAGACTTCTGACCCAAACCAAATCGCAAATAAATTTAACTTACATTTCAGGGATGCGCCCTTAGTCACTCTAAACCTCATCACTAAAAATAGTAATACAAGCCACAGTATACCCCATGTCTCCAAAAGCCTGTTTTTGTCTCCATACTGTGGAATCGAACTTGCAAACCTTATTAAAAATAAACTAAAGAACAAATACTCATCTGGGCCTGATGACATACCCAGTTTCATTATTAAAGACACATCAGATCTCTTAGCTAATCCCCTAACCCACATTGTTAACTTAACCTTTCTCACTGGCGTTTTTCCAGACTCACTAAAACTGAGCAAAGTAACTCCAGTACACAAAAAGGGAGATAAGGACAATTTTAAAAACTATCGACCCATTGCCATGGTCTCCATCTTCTCCAAAATATTCGAATATTGCTACCTGAATAGATTGGAGGAATTTATTAATCACAATAATATACTTAATAATAATCAATTTGGATTTAGACCGAATCGTTCAACCACTGATGCGATACAATTCTTATACGAAAAGATTATATTGCATCTAGAACACAAGGAGAATCCTGTCGGTATTTTTTGTGATATTTCAAGGGCCTTCGACTGTCTGGATCATGATAGATTACTGGAGAAGTTAGAGGCCTATGGCATCAGGGGAATACCACTCAGATGGCTAGAAAGTTACTTACGTAATAGACAACAATATGTCTGTATCACTAGCACTAACAATAATAATAATACTCTCAAGTCAAATTCAAGTATCGTTAATCTCAGTATCGGAGCGCCGCAAGGTTCCGTACTCGCCCCTATACTTTTCATACTGTACACCAACGATATTACCACTACGTGTCAACAAGAAAACACTACACTGGTTCTTTACGCTGATGACACATCCATGGTTGTGTCGGGCTGTGATAATGTGGAATTACAACTCAAATGCGAGGCGGGTATGCAGCGATTGTCTCGATGGTTCAATGACAATAATTTATACCTGAATGGGTCCAAAACAACGTTTCTACATTTTCATAATGTCCAAAAACAGATTGTCTATCATCCCATTATTCATCATAATGATATAACAATTGAAAAAACTAAAACTACCAAGTTTTTAGGCCTCATTTTAGATGAAACTGGCTCTTGGTTTCCCCATTGCCAGTCCGTCATTGCCACAGTGAACCGCGCATGCTACCAGTTGCGTGTCCTACAAACTTATCTTGGCCCTGCACATTTGTTGATGTTTTATCACGCTACCATCGAGTCCCATTTACGTTATGGAATCTGCCTCTGGGGCGCCACACCTGCAGCTTCCCCTGTCTTCATCTCCCAAAAACGCATCATTAGATGCCTGGCAAAAATCTCTCAATCAACTTCCTGCAGAGTCTACTTCCAAAAATACAACATACTTACCTTAACAAATTTATACATATACGAGATCTGCAAGTATATTTTCAAAAACAAGAATAATTTTAATACGAACAGTGATATTCATCAGGTTAATACTCGACATAAAGATCAATTTTATATACCCTTTGTAAAAAATAACATTAGCAAAAGAGCCCCCAATGTTCTTAGATTAAGGATCTTTAACAACTTACCAACATATATAACAAAAATTGTCAAATTTAGTAAATTTAAGAATGAACTAAAATTACATCTCACTAAAAATGTCTTCTATAATCTAGAAGAATTTTACAACACTCATTAATTGCAGTGGTCTCCTCTCCGTTCTACTCAAATATTTTATTATATTCTATTTTATATGTTTGTTTAAATTATTGACAATTCCTATATATTGTATGTATATCCTAAGGAAATAAAGAATTATTATTATTATTATTATTATTATTATTATTATTATTATTTCACCACAGTATACACAACATATACAGTAGCGAAACTCTTTGTCGGTACCTTAGAAGTTTTGATACCAAACTGAGTGACCTTGAATGAAGCCGCCATGTTCCCGTTGCGCGAAGTGGCGGCAATTCAAATGGTATAGTATTACATTATACTGCAACCAGTTATACAATACAAATAAAAATACGAGTATTTTACATGGTAATAGTGTAATAACAGTATACTTAGTATCATGATGTGTTTTTACTAGTTATACACAAACTTTTGTCAGTGATTTAACGAAAATGAAACTATTTTACATACTGTATGATTAAGTTTTCTCGACTAAAGGAAAAATATAGAATAAATTATTAATAGTTTCGTCCAATATTTTAATGTTTTAAAATTATTATTTTTCTATTACATCTGTTTTGAAATTTCTAATAATAAATTTTAAAGTGAAGAACAATCTTACTCTGGAATAATTTAATTAAATAATCAGATGGAAACTGTGAACATGGATGGTGAAGTGAAAGAGACCGAAATGTTTTAATAAAATTTTGTACAATATTCTGTTGTAAACATAATGTTTCGAAATTCATGAAAAAACAATCTTCTAAATTGTAAACAAATTGAACCAAATTTTTAGCTGGCATACACAAATTTCCAAATATTTCTTGTTCTTTTGTTTTGTAAGCACGATGGTGTGAATATGTATTAGAAGAATTTTGTATAAATTATTTACATCTATTTACTTTATCACTTACTTTTGTGGATCTTTGGGAAAACGAAAAAAACTAATTCCGGAACATGACATGTATATATTTTTACAATTACTCATAGAACAGGTAATTTTTCCACGTTTTTATCCATATTTTAATAAATGAATGATGCATGAAATTTAAAAATACCTTTTTAATATCGTAAAAGCAACCGTTCAAGAGTTTTATATTCCCGCCTTCTGTCAAAGTCAAAGTCATTGAAAACAATGCCATAGGCGGCGATATCAACACGCAGACACGGATGCATATTTTTTGAGTCTTATTTGATGTACAAAATATACTGAAATTTAGCTAAATTGTTATACATTTAAAATATATGACAGTTCAATATCATTTATGTACAAATAAATAATTTTATTGAATATTTTAAATATGTGATAAAAGTTAAACTCTACGCCCATGTTCCTAAATAAATGGTCGCCATGTTGTGGTTGCGCTGATGGACGCATGCGCGCTGTGACAGAGAATCCTGAGTTTCGCTACTGTATATACTTTTTATACTGTGATTTCACCTTAATGCTTTGAAAGACCCAGTGGCGTTTAGGTGGGGGGTGATGTCGACGTGGCGACTTTTGATGTGACGGCTATCGTAGCTACGGTCAGTGGTGGGGGCTGATGTCGATGTGGCGACTTTCGATGTGACGGCTATCGTAGCTACGATTAGTGGTGGGAAGTGATGTCGACGTGGCGACTTTCGATGTGTTGATTTTCATAGCTACGGCCTGTGGTGGGGGTAGGTGTCGACGCGGCGACTTTCGACGGCACGGCGGTTTTTCGATGCTACGGCTATTCGATGGCGCGGTTGTCGACTGCGCGACACGTACTCCGAGAGGCGAATGACAATATTTTGGTATTCTGTAGGACGGGGAGCGCCAAGCGCTTGAATGTTGCAAAAAAAAATCGGACGTTAGGAAAGTAAAAATATCCTTTTGGAAAATAACTTATTCGATTACGAATTTTGTGTTCTATCTATTCGTGGATAAAATGCAAATTTAAATAATACAGTTTTGTAAATATAGCAATAATGACGACTTGTGGGTCGGAGAACAGGGTAGGCGACAAAATAAGCAATAAAACAGATTGAAGGAAAAAATGTGTACAAGCACATTTATGTTTAATTTAAAATAAGATATTAAGTAATTCTTTCTCTATTGATAAGAATAATGAAAATGTTGATCATCTGTCTCATACAATGAATTTCTGAGGTAACATGTAAAGCAAGTAAAGCTATATCGCGGATTCAAAATTCAAAACACTATGTAGTGTTTTGATTCGTTGGCTATATGTACGGGTTACGGGTATGGCGGGGTACAGCCAGTACAGCGTACGGCAGGAGCCAAGCTAAAGCAGCGAGCGAGCGATAAGCTACCTACTGCCTGGCTGGCACGTAACGTGCACGTAACTAGGAACAGTAGGTAGGAACAACTGTGCAATGTGCTACGGACAAAGGATGAGCGGCCAGGCGGGCGACTCTATGGGCGATGGACGAAGTTGCGCCCTTGCCTCTATTTTGTATGATTGTATGGTTTTCGATTCCAAATTTCATTTACGCGCTTTTGGGGGTTTTAATAGTACATTTTCTTTTGTAAATTGTAACACCATAAATAAAATAGAAATTTTATATACTGCTTTTTTAATATTGATTTTTGGTTTTTACATACATAGTCTTGACAAAAAAATAAATACCCGTATTTTTTTTCAATCGATTCATTATTTATAGTTTATGAGAAAACAATTATAAATAAAAATTTGGGAAAGGGATATGTGACGTCGCCATGATAGGATCGTGAGGACAGCTAGACAGGAAGAAAATAGATAGTTATGGCCAAATAATTAGATTTATCATAATAAGGAGCTGGTATATATACAGAATATATTTCAGATTATAACCATTCAATTTTCTTTATCAAACTGTGAACTTACTGTATACTGTCATGGGGAATGTCTGGATTTTTTTCTTTCGTTGTTTTGATAAATTAATATGTCTGATTTTTAAATATAGTATTACGTCATCCGTCAATTTTAAATGTTTTCTAACGAGGATATTGTAATATTAAAATATCATCGATGTATTGCATTTATCTATTTTTTCGCGTCTCACTATCGCGTGGAAATTTGAAAACAATAGCAAATTTGGCCATACTTTTGCATATTTGCACTCAGCATTATAAACCATTTTTACAATTCTCTTCAATTTTTTAATCAATTAATAACAATCAACAAAAATCAAGAAGAGACTAGTACGAGAACGTACAGAAAACTAAGATAAAACGAACATCGAAAGAAACAAAAACAATCAATAATTGTGCTCGATAATAGAGACAAACCCTAAAATAACGGTAGAAGAGTTTATGTATCTGTATGGAATAAAATTATTTATTTTATAATAAATATAATAAAAATTGCAAGAATATAACACACAAACGAAACCATTCGATCACGATAGTGCAACTAGGGATGCGCACGATACATCGATGATTAAGAAAAATCGATATTTGGCTTTTTTTACTTACATGTGTCGTCACAGTTTATTTGATGTCTACGGTCTAGCCTACTTTGGCGAAAATACTTCGACGATAACTGAGCATGCAAATAAATTAACTAAAAGGGAAATGGTTATGAAAATATTTATTTCTGGGATTCAATGTGTTTTAAATTCAGTGGTTCAAGAGTGAAAAGTCGGAAATCAGTTCATATAATTTGTAAAATCTATGTTTAAAATATATTTTTGATCCGACATTTATACAACATCGATTTTTGTTTAAGTACAACTTGAATTTTATCTCACAACGCAAAGTTACCCTACCGCTGTGACAAGAAGGAAAGGGGATAACCGTACAGTCTTGTTGTCTCCTATGACCACGATTTGAGCAGTGGTGACGGGTGAGGATGGGTGAGGCGGGCGGTTGTAGATGCAGACGTGTGTTGCGCTGTTGTGTGATTGTATGCTTTTCTATTCCAAATACGCGCTTTTGGGGGTTTATAAAGTATATTTTCTCTTGTAGCTTGTAACATTTTATGAACTATGTTTCTAAAGTTAATAATTATTATTGTAACGGGAAGCGGTCGCCGCCGCCGTCACGAGCGCTGAGCTGGAGTCTAAGTTTAGCGATGACATAATCGCGCGAGCGACCTAACTGCGTAAACAAACGTCTCCCAACCTGTTTAATTATCTCGGTGACGTAATCTATTGTGGCGGTGCCAGTTGATTTTTCAAAAAACCTTCCTAAGTTATTCACTTTACTGACATTTGTCATGATCCTCTTTCCCTTAAGTAATCTATTGTATTCGATGTTTTTATCTCGTGGAATATTCGAGAATATTCGAGAACAACGTCACCGGAGTAAATAAACCCCATCAGTAAAGGCATTCGACAGTCTGATATAAACAAATAGTCGACGAGTGGTGAACACAAGTGAAATAAATATTGTTCAAATAAATATTCAGTGTTTAAGCATTTAATAGTATTCTTAGTCTTAAATTAGTATTTAATATTTGTTTAACCATAGTAATCGTCATTGTTATTATCTTTTAATATTTATTTATTGTTTTAATGAACATTTATTTTAATTATAATAATAAAGCTGTCGCAAGAATTTTTATATGCCTTCTAATTATTAAATTTATAAAGATATCATTCTTTAAATAGCCTCAAATTTGTAATTATCACGAAATATTCATCAGATATTTTACAATTAATTTTTGAAATTTGTATAATATTTTGAAAGAGTTACCCGATCTGAAACAGAATATGACTTCAAAGTACATACATCGCCTAGGTACTTTTATTTATTTAAAAACGTAGGCGATGAACAAACTGTTTTCCTATTGGCTGTGAATGACGTAATGTAAGTGCTATGACGTGACAGGAGTGGGACGTTGTTTTTATGGCTATTTTTGGCGTCAATCTGTTTATTTAATTATTTACGAAAATAAAATATTAAAATAAAAATCTTTACCAAGAAAAATATTGCATAAACTTTAATTTAAAGTACTTTTTGAAAAATGTGAATCAGGCTCATTCTTTGATTTTTACACCACTCAAATATATAAAACGTTACATTTTTATAAAGTAAAAATCTGGTTTGGCCAACACAATACCTCCCGCCATTTACAGCCCGAGTAACAAAAAAGATGAAGTTAATCCTTATTTTTAGATTAGCGAATTTTACTCTAATTTTGACAATTTATATCTTAAAATATATTCTATTTTAATCCAAGTAACTACCCTTTTTTAAACCCCTGAACAGGATTAAATCTCAATTACACTGTAGGTTCATATTCACACACATCCATGCCTTAGTGGGATTCGAACCCAGAGCCCCGAGCGCGCTCATGACTTATGAGGCGTTGCTCTAAACATTGAGTCACCGGAGATATAATAAAATGAAGATTAAATTTTAAATACCGAGATAGAATAGATTTCACTAATTTAAAAATGAGGATTAGCTTAAACATTTTGGTGAATCGTTTATTTTTATTAATCTCAATACATACCTACATATATATATATATATATATATATATATATATATATATATATATATATATATATATTTACTTATGCTGGAAACTGTATTGAATTCCTTTTCTATTTTTCTATTTACTTTTTCTTTTTAAAACGTTACTAATATTATATTGAAATGATTAGTTCTTTGATAGTGACATTTATCTGTCAGTTACATACATTTGAATAACTGCGTTTTGTTTGTTTAAAGCGTAGACCCTGGATTTAAATTATAGATATTTTTTTTAAATTCTCTATAAAGTATATAGAAAAAGTATTAATGCAAATCTATAGAACATTTAGTAATCTTTAATTTTTATAATAACATTAATCTCGAAAAAATAACATTTAAAGGTATTTTTCGAAGAAAAACTATTTTGAGCATCTAGTAAAATGCTATTTCCGCTTATCCGATTTTCACCAAAATCTAATGGACTCTTTCCATTACAGAAAAAGTTCGAAATACAATGTTTCAACATTTTCTGAATAATAGTATTTGAGTTAAAGTGGAGGATCCACACACACATACACATACAGACATCATCGTGAAAATGTTAAAATTGGATTCTAGGGACCTTAAAACGTGCTCATTTACCAAAATCTCGATATGCGATTTTTAGCACGGTCCCTATACCTCCCTTGCCAAGAGTAGCGGGAGGTAAAAAGACAAAACATATTTTTCATCTTGATATTACTAGTTACAAGATAGGCGTCGCCATTTACATAGAAATCATTGTACATTAAACATTAAACAAGACTTTAAAGATTTGGGTATTTCCACTCTAGCATCTTGTAAACTCACTTTATGACATACATCCAAATTAAATTTCATTTGAAATGGAGATTGCCACTATGCCACTGTTATAATATTAGATCTGCAACCTCATTGCGCAAACCTGCTTACAGGCTACAAAAGTCCATGAAATGTACATTGAATTTAGTTGAAAAAGTAAAAAATATGAATAAAAGAATAAAAAACATTTATAAGTATTATTAAAAACTTTCTTATAAAATATGCGTTTTACAATATCGAAGAATCACGCTGAACTGAAAAATATTATGTAGGTAATACGAGTATAATATATATTTTTTTTTAAATTGTTATTCATTATCCAGTCTATCGTTACTGTTCCCAAAAAACGTTATTCTTGCAATATATTATTAATATTTCAACTCGTACAAATAAACTATCTTTATACGTTTGTTAATAAATTTGAAATTATTGCCACACATATTTTTACTTTTAGGTTTCTCATTTGGAACAAAGTATAACTATTATCGAATAGATGAAGACTGGTAAATGTACAAAAGTTTCTTCTTTACCGACTCAGCCATAGTTATTCATCTCAGTGCTCACTAGCGCTCGTCTCGGCGTAGAAACAAATTAATCGGGGGTATCATTTCACATTAATAGCAATCACTTGTTCTCGCACGGATTAAAGATTCTAAACTGCATCAGAAACGAAACAAATATTTATGCCATTTGATGCATTAGCTTTACAAACATGGTCACGCCGCTAAAGAGTTATAATATAATAGGATACGTGAACGAAGGAATTTAATAACCGACTTCAGTTCTATCAACGCGTGTTCGAATTAAATTTTGTCTACAAGTAAATATTTTTATTACCTATAAGAAAATGATAACACGTGTTGCTCAATTTGTTACCTACATTTCATATTACCACGAATCATGTGATTTTTACAAAGAATTTGTTGTCACTGGATATTGCCTAGACGAAAAAATCGACAAGTTTGCTAAATAATCATAGTATTATATTTCACTGTCTCGTCGAAATTATTACTATTTTAATATCAATTTATATATGTTTTATTTGATAAGAAAATAAGCTTTTGTTGTAGAATTTTTAGAAAATCTGAAGTCAAGCATGTCAGCAAAATTACATTAATGATTCATTTTAGTAATAAATAACTGTAAAAAAGTATTATTAAACTAGTAAGAATAAAAAATGAGCAATTAATCGTACGATGACAAAAACTGTCACATGTTTTGTATTTTGCATTGTTTTGATGTAAAAAGCATACACGAGAATAATAGAGATAAAGGGATAAATATGCTCATGCTTTCATTTCTGTTGATGAAATTGATCATAAATTAGATCGATGGTTTTTGTTTTTAAAATTTTCGCAAGACAACAGTAGAATGCCTTATTTTAAATATGAATTAAATGGTCTGTTTTATATATTACTATTTTTATAACGTGCATGTACTGTTATTGTTCTTTTTAAAGTTTATCGGGTTTAAATAATAATACCATTTGTACATCATAAGACATAATATTTAAAAAAAGACTAGCTCAAATTTACAAATATTAACTTTATTAGCTCTATTAGGCCATCATCACAAAATATTTAAATAAATTTTATCCAGTTTTTTTTACCTAAAATAACGGGGTATAATTAAATTTTATAAAAAAATAGATCATTCTCGAGAAATAAGATATAACACAAACTTAATATTTTGTTAATGGGAGCCTGCATAGAATACATATATAGTGTATAATGTATCTATGTTCTTTCGTTCTAAAAAGAATAAGATATAAATTATGTGTGTATTGTTCCGAAAAATAAAACTATTTATGAAGAAAATGAAAAATTAGTAGTTTAAAAATATTATTAAAAATTATGGCCAATTTGTAATGATAATACAATAATGATTCGAATGACAACTTCACGGTAAAAAAATGTTATAATTACTAAAATTAGTCAAATATTCAGAAAATTGCAGCTGATATTAAATTTAATAATCACAAGTTTTTTTACCGTGTTCGTGAGGTGAAGCCTGGTAAACGGCCTTTTCGATACAAATATATCTTGATTATCAAAATGAGTATATAAAAGTAGATTGGCACACTCAACAACATAAAATAAACTGTAAATATAATTTATTTATAGGTATTTTTTATACAATTCTTTCCATTTAAAATGTTAGGAAAAAAAAAATGAAATATACCTACCGCATTATTAAAACATCAGTTTCAGACATAAAAGACGATTTAGCTGCCTAGTTACAACGCAACTGCATATGTCAACGAAACGTGTTGCGAGTTAATATAGCGTACTTTATTTTTAATTGATTTCCAGACTATTACGATTTAGACCTACGAAATCTGAAAGAAGCTAAAAGCAAATAGACTCCACAAAAGGAAATATAGATTAAGCAGGCTCCACATTAACTTTATAAAATAGAACAAACTAGTAGGTTAATTTATTAACGTATTATTAAAATGAAATGTAAAATACTATCCCGATGCGATGCATTTTTAAATGTCTCATTTTGCATAATTCTATACCTTTTCAATTTCAATTTCAGAAAAACTAAATTATTTTACAGAAAAATAAATTATTTTTCAGAAGAATTAATATATGAATTTCAGAAAAATTAAGTTCTACTTCTTGAAGAATAAGTTTAATTACAGAAAAAGTACATTGGGTTTCGGAATGTTTTTTTATCAGGTAATAAGATGATTTTAGAGACCGGTTAATTGATTTCAGTGCAGAAACGTTTTTTAACCAAAGTCTATATTTTTATTTATTAAAAACCGGTAGTTATTATTTGCAAACAAAACCAGTTTGTAAAAAAAGGGAAAGTGCACGTTTTCAGTGTTTTTATCTTTAATAAAAGTATAGTTATTTATGCAACAAGTGTGTAAAGTAGTACTTTTTTAATCAAGTTCGAAGTGCGATGCGGAAATTGTGGCACGAGATAAGAATATTATTTTACGCACGTGTTGCATACAACATATGTCCTTCAACCGAAATCTTACTACTATCCATTTCAGAATTCTAGTCAGTTGAGTTTGAAACTCAATAACTCGGGTTAAAAAAAATCAAAAATTATGAATCTCTCTTTTAATTGTAGCTTATATATTTCTACGTAATTATACTAATTTTCATATTTTAAAATTAATTAATATAATAATAATAATAATAATAATAATAATAATAATAATAATAATAATAATAATAATAATAATATTCTTTATTGTATTTAACGTTACAAATGATGTATGGGGGTGACGTTTTTCTTAATATTTTTATAACATTGGCATTTATATACCTTGCGTGGATGAAGATGAAATGATGAAAGGCACATACAACAAATATGCCTTATCCGGGATTCGAACCCGGAACTCTTGGAGCGTAAAGCAATAGAGAGAATAATTTTACTGAATTCAAATTTTACATGTTATACATAAATTGTGCATTCATGAGCGTATTTACCAGGTCAATGTTCGATCACACAGTACGCAGGGCAATCTCAATTCCGAAGAATTTTGGATTCCCTACGTAGCTGTGCTGCTAGCTAGACACTGCCTGGCTACGCCCATGGTGACACAATGTGCAATGCTGTATAGTTATTTGTTATTTCAGATTTTCCTAGCCTTCGGCTTTACAATCTGTTACAATATACATGACGATAACCCTTTTGATAATGAAAGTGTTAAGATGAGGTGAAGGGTTAGTGGCGATATGATTTGATTTTTAATTACAGGAAAAAATAATTTAAAAAAACCTGTTTAATGTAAGGCAATAAGGCTACCGCTACTCCACTTGGATCGGTAAAAGCGCACTATGCGTTCAGGCATAAAAACTGTAAAAAAATAAATTTAACAAATCAATTTCAAATAAAAATTATTAATATTTTATATTATAATTATAATATATTATAATCAACATGCCAAATTTCAGTTCTTAATTTTTGCAGAAGCTGAGATCTAACACTTTTACTTTTTTAATTGTTATAAACAAAATATAAATAAATCGAAAAAAAAATTAACCTTGAAAATATTCACAAAGCCTATGGTTATATTATATTAAAATTAAAAATTTTTCCATTCATACATATTGACATTAAACATAAATGAATTTGAGAATTTCTTCGAACACGTTAAAAATGGGTGTCAGTATATATATTGTCATTATTTTTGTACTGATTAATTTAAAAAATAGAAAATTAGGATAATTACGTTCAATTATATAGTCCATAATTGAAAATGTGTTTCATAATTTTTGAATTTTTTTAAGCAAGTTATTGCGTTCCAAACTCAACTGACTATAATTCTGAAATGGATAGTAATGTTAGTGAGTGCCGTTTTCTCATCATAATACTGTACACTGCAAGCATCTTCAAATACTGTTAGAGCGCTTTCTCATAATACTGTACAAAATGTAACTTAAACATTCGAAAAAATCTCAGATGCAGGTTAAGTTAGATTAGAACTCATGTCAAAAAAATATTAATGCTCTTATGAGTTAGGTTAGTGTTCAATTTGCCAATAAAAATTGTTATATTTGTTTCACTTACAGTGTACATTAATATATATATATATATATATATATATATATATATATATATATATATATATATATATATATATATATATATATATATATATTAATCTTCTTAATTTCAATATCCGCGCCCATTTAAAAAACTGTTTATTTAAAGGTAGTATTCGTTTGTTTATCGTTTGTTTAGGTTTGTTTAGACAATTTTTTCGTTTGTTTAGGTTTATTAAGTCTTTATTTAAAAAAAATTGTTTGTACGCGGACAACTTCACATGATCCGCGTCCATTTAAAATATGGTTTATTTAAAGTTGGCATTCGTTTGTTTATTGTTTGTTTAGGATTGTTTATTTATTTGTTTGGGTTTATTATAAAGCACCATCCGCGCCTATTTTAAAAATTGTTTATTATTTAATAGTGACAGTTGTATATTTATCGTTTATTTAGGTTTGTTTATAATAAATATTTAATTAACTTTTAATTGTGTAATTCTGTATTATTTTATGTTGCGCGGCTTTATACCATAGGCTCCCACGTAGTCGGCCTACGTGGGAGCTTCGGGGCTCAAGCCCCCACATGGAAAACTCTGGGAGGGCTTAGCCCCCGTACGGAAAAAGCGAAGGGGTTCTGCCTCCACACACAAATTATTTTTACCAGTAAAAAGTACACTTATTTTGAAATATTTTTAATACATCCATTACTTATACAAAGTAACAATGACTATGTTTACACGTATAGCAAAAAAGTACTTTGACTTGACTTTGACTTTCAAAAGGCGACTTTTGCCGTTGTGTAAACACGCTTGCCTATTACTTTTCTTCCTAAAGTCAAGTCCAAAATAAAATAGACTTGACTCATATAAGTAACTTTTAAAAAGTCGTGTGAACCAACGAATAAAACATACTTTACTTTACTAACAGTGACATCTAGTTTTCGTCCACAAATTCCTAATAATTGGATATTTAATTACACAATTTTGTTTTATATCTGAATTTAAAATATTCTCGAATTTTAAAATATTTTATGCGATTACTTTTTAATCTACTTCGCATCCAATATTGTTGCTACATAGTTATATTATTTAAAAATATCGCGCTTAAATTTAGTAACTGTAGTTTACTAATCATTTTTTCTATAAATAATTTATTCTTAATTATGATTATATGATAATAGTTAAACAGGTAACTTACATCACACGTATTATAACCAAACTTTACTTTGCTGTCAAAGTCAAAGTTGAGTGAAGGACAAATAACAAACAGAAAGTGAAGTAGATTTGACCTTATGTGTAAACGCACCATTAAATTGACTTTTCATAAGTCGCCTTTTGAAAGTCAAGTCAAAGTAAATTTTTCTCAAACGTGTGAACGTAGTCAATGTATATCTATTCCATTATTTGCTTTATAAGATTTCCAACTTGTAAAATAAATAAATATATCATCACGGCATATTACCCATTGCTGGGTGTGCTAATCTGCTTTGTACACAGATTTCGGTAATGATGATGACATATTTGTACCGTGCGTGGAGAGTATTATATTTTGTATTAACTAAAGTACTGTATATGTAACGCGTGCGGACTAGCAAATAGTATTAATAATAAAATTATCAGATTTTTGTGAAAATTAAGATAAATTTTGCAAACTCCTGTTAAATAAATTTTATATATATATATATATATATATATATATATATATATATATATATATATATATATATATATATATATATATATACAATTGAAATTTATCTTCTATTCGTCTTATGTTATTTCGCTGTTAATTTTAAAAAAGTCAAGATTTTATTAAAAATTATGTACCCAGATATACGATAAATTCGCATCTTTTTACATTTTATTTATTTATGTACCAATTTTAAGACATTAAGTTTTTAGTTGGTTGCCTACTTGTAGCCCCCCGAAAATCCAAAAGTCGGCGCCCATGCTTCACACATGCCCGAGGAATTTGCAAAACGTTTGTTTAATAATAAAAATTACTTCTCGGTTTATTTAGGTTTGTTTTGAGCAGTAATAACAACACTTGTTTACCACTACTAAGTTTATAAAAAAATTCTCACAAAAACGATATTATATGTTTTTGGAACTTTTACATTACACTTAATAAATATGGACTAGTTTAATGTTCGATGAGTAAATCTTTCGAAAAATAACAAGATTATTTGTCTCTAATTTTCTGCCCTATAAATTGGATGTGAAGATTTTTGAATTCCCTTTAGTACAATGGTCGGCCAACCTTGTTTCTGGTACTTATTTAGTAATTGCATTTAAATGTTCATTTATCCGAATTCTTCAAATGTAGCCAAACACCTGATGTTCAAAAGGCAATTTCATTATAATTCATAAGCGGAGTATAGGATTAGAATCGGCTATACTAGATCAATGGAAAATCCAATGAGACCATAAATGGAAAAATTTCAACGAACTAAGTCACCACTTCTAGGTTTGCTTTAATCTTATAATATTTTGTTCTATTCATAATGGTGTTAAAATCGAAGTGAAGATTAATACGATATAATAAACATATTTTAGCAATAAAGAGAATGGTAAAATATGTCTTCCAATTATTTATTTTTTTACTGTAGCTTTTTGTTGACTAGACATTTTATATTAATATTTAATATGATTTAATTAAATTGACATTTCATAAGTGAGGAGTGTTCATTCACAAAGGGACATATCCATTTTTCAAGCAATATGATTTTTACATGGTTTCAGCATCTTTTTGTTGGTTTACATCGTTTCATGAACTCATAATCTTTCAAAACCATACACATCCAATAGTAATTTAATAGGTAAAGTGACATATCTAAGAATAATTTAAAATTTTGCAAAACCAGACATATCCAATAACTTTACCATTATAGCATATACTTTCTAAAACAAAATAAGACATATCCTCTATGCGGTATATTCTATTTTAGTGGTATTACAGGTTTCTACTTTACCATCATAATATACCAGTATATGTTTGTAGTTATAAGACATTGTTCGTATAATTTGTATGCTATTGTTTTTTATTATTAATAACAATGGAGCAGACTGTAGGCACTCTTTTCAGTGGCTAGAGAAACAAGACGACTAGATGAACAAAACGTTGCAAAGAAAAACTTGCTCGATAATACAATCAATTTTATGCAGTAGTAGGAACTGTTAAAAAATAGGCCAGGACTGGGAGCAATATGACGTAAAAAGGCTATTAGAAATTTATAAAAAAATAGATGGTTGACAGGAATTTCAAAATTCTTCTAAAGAATGACCGCAAAAATTGAATACTATATAAAGAAAATCCAATTTTCCGGTTTGATGCAGGTAATAGTTTTATTCATTTGCTTAAAAGAAAAACTTTGAACTAACCACTGTGCCTCTCGAAAATTCTATATTAACTGCAAAGAAAACTGATGTTAGAAACCTATTGGAAGAGCAATTTAATAGTGTAGATGCTATTAGGGATGACTTGCCCAGATTAGCGTTTTACAAAACCATTTTCAACTGATTTAAAGAACATAGAAATAAAAATTCTGAAGAACAAGTACAGGAAGTAAATGAAGATGAAGCAAATAAAATGCTTAGAAACTTATCGTGCTTTACATATCTAAGCTTGTCTTTAATTTTTTTCTTGTTGTCTTTTTTTCATTGCAATAATGTAATTTTTTTTAAATAAAGTTATTTTAATTATTTACTCTTCTGAACTTATAAATATCCAAACAAATGCAGACATATCCAGCACATGTTCAAACAAAACCAGACATGTCCAGCACATGTTCAAACACAACCAGACATTTTTGAATTGTTCATGGAAAATCAGACATATCCAAAAGTTTTTTTGTGATTTTATCGAACCCAACAGTTTGATTACAAAACTAGTCTGCCTGTTATTATCATCTCATTGAGCTGTACGTTGCATAATTTATTTATAATTTAAACTTGCAGCGCGTATGTGCTATCAGTTTTTTGCGATTTCTGAAAAATTAACTTTTGTGGACATATCCCTTTTTGAATTAACACTCCTCAAGTGTTCTTAAATAATTTACCTGTAATTATTAAATCCTAGATTTTATTATAGTACCTACCCATTTTTATTTCGGAGAAGTTCCTTAAAACTTATGTTTAAAAAAATATCTTCTATATTTTTATTAAACTTTTATCTTTACTGTTAAATTTGTAAAATAAAATGCTTTTGACTTAATTAACAAATAAGAAATAATGGAAAAAAAAAACCAAAGTCTTACAAACATTTCTTTTTAATAGATAGGCATATGTTTTCTTTCAGGACCATCCTTAAATAACTAAGTATATTTTTTCATGAACCTTAGGATATATGGTAAAAGTGTCATTTGCCTATAATTTCAGTCTTATTAATTGTAAAACAAAAGTGTAAATACAAAAACATGTTCATAGATCATATTATGAAATCATGCTGCTTTTGTACTTAGATGGTGGTTTGAACAATACGGAATTACAATTTTTAAAAAAATGAGATAATAAAACCTAAACAAACAAAAAAATTATCTAAACAATCCTAAACAACGATAAACAAACGAATGCAACCTTTAAATAAACAATTTTTTAAATGGGTGCGGACAAGTTCACGGGCGTGAATGTCTATGTTGGCTAGCAATAGGAATGGCAACGATATATCGATAAATAAAATATATCGATATATATGCAGGTGCGATATATTAGTACAAAATACGTATCGACCTAGTGGTAGATTAAACAAATTATTCTTAGAATCAATTTCAGATGACTTCACTTCTTAAAGTAAAATTTGAATTTATACATTACTTATGCTCATACTTGTTTGTTTTGTGCAATAATAAATGAACCTCTAAGTTGTGTTTCTATTTATTTCTTATGATTTTTTTTTACATCACCGATATAGTGATACTCGATATATTTTCATCAATATATCGAATATATCGATATATCGAATATTTCGATATAGTTTCAAAATATATCGAATGATACGATATATCGATATAAGCTACTACTTTTGCCATCCCTACCTAGCAACACCTACTTTTCACGCACTAATGCTTGAAAAGTGACTCTTTACACACTGTAAAGTGTGCGTAAAGTATGCAATACACGCACGGTTTTAGAAAATAGTTATTTATGTAACAAGTGTGTAAAGTAGTACTTTTTTTGTCGAGTGCGGAAATTGTAGCACGAGACAAAAAATACTATTTTACACACGTGTTGCATACAACATTTTTCCTACAACCGAAATGGTATTGAAGTTTCTTATAATACTGAGTGTACAGGCATCCAGTAGCTTCAAATACTGTTAGTACTCTTTCTCATAATACTGTACACAATGTAACTTAAACACTTGGAAAAATCTCAGATTGACGATGATTAGTCTTTTATACTGTACAAATTGTACTTAGATGGTGGTTTGAACAATACGGAATTACAGAAATTGAATATATTTTTTTCTTTTCAATTGTTGATATAAAGCATTTTATTAAAAATATATAGCCTTAATTATGGTAATATGATGAAAAATGTGACTTAATTTTTACTAGTACCTAGACTAATATCGTTTTTGTGAGAATTTGTAAGTATTACCTAATACTTAACTTATAAACAAGTAGTAGTAAACAAATATTATTATTACTGATCAAAACAAACCTAAATGAACCGAGAAGTAATTCTTATTTTTAAACAAACGTTTTGCAAATTCCTCGGGCATGTGTGAAGACGCTCCACATAATTAATACAGAATTACAAAATTAAAAGTTAATAATAATTATTTATGTAACAAGTGTGTAAAGTAGTACTCTTTTGGTCGAGTGCGATGTTTTACGCCTGAGGCGCAGCCGAATGCGGAAATTGTAGCACGAGACAAAAAATACTATTTTACACACGTGTTGCATACAACATTTTTCCTACAACCGAAATGGTATTGATGTATGTCATAATACTGAGTGTACAGGCATCCAGCAGCTTCAAATACTGTTAGTACTCTTTCTCATAACACTGTACAAAATGTAACTTAAACACTTGGAAGGATCTCAGACAGACGAAAATTAGTCTTTGATAATGTACAAATTGTACATTTAATATTAATATTAAAAATTAGGTTAGTTTAGAATACATGTCAAAAAAATGTTAATGTTCTTAAAAATTAGATCAGTATTCAATCTGTTAATAAATATTAGATTTGCTTCATTTACAGTGTATATTCGTATTTCTTAATAAATTTTATTACTTTTATTATTATTTACTACCTAATTATATACTTGACAGATAAATTAACCGAATTTTAATGTTGCCTAGCAACGCTTATTTACTTTTCAAGCACTAGGCCGTGAAAAGTACTTTTCACGCACTAGTGCTTGAAAAGTGACACTTTACGCACTGTAATGAGTAGGGTTTCACGGGCTTGGCTTGAAGCTTGAAAGCTTGGCTTGGCTTTGTCTTTTTGTCTTTTCAAGCCAAGCCAAGCTTCTGTTCCACCAAGCCCAAGCCAAACCAAGCTTAACATTTATAAAATCTTGAATTTTCAAGCCAAGCCAAGCCTTTGACTGTCAAGTAGCTTGGTTGAAAACAAGCTTTTTCAAGCTTTTCTTAAGAAATGTTGTCGAGGCCGACAAAACCGTAATTTTATGGTGATAACGTACTTTCTCACTGCTTCGGCACATTTTTGCGAACTTCTAAGAATTGGAGTTTCCAAAAGGACCAGCCTTCATTACCTGCCAGTCCAGTATGCTTCAAAACTTTGTAAATAGGACACTATACCCTTCATCATTCTTATTATGCAAAGACCATTTATTTTCTCAATCTGAACCAACTATCTGTTTTAACTATAGAGTGATGGGAAGATAGGTGCAGTTTGATCTTTTTGTTTGATTGGATAATATCGGAATATTATCCAATCAAAATAGATATAGATAGAATATAATCAATATTCATTTAAATTTTAACTAACTTGATTTTAAATACCAAGCATCAAGCTTCAACACATAATATTTATTACTCGTATTTATTGCAATGCTACAAATAGATAATTTTGCTGCAGAATAAAAATTATAAGAAATAATAATATACTCTACACCGTAAGGTAAATAGAGTGACAGACTACATAAATCATGATAATTATTGCATTTTAAAGTTTCATTTTGTACAATGTTTTGTTATTCTGGTATTTCCGAATCATAGAGACGAGACAATTTCTGTTTGTGTATATGTATATATTTATATTCAAAGATTTTCAATGCTATTTTTAGCTCATCCCCTAATGTACCCCTAATAAACCGTGACAGGTATAATAGACAATAACAATGTACCCACAAAGAGAGCATTCTCTTTTAAATATTACCTTAATACAAGTTTTCATTGGTCCAAAAATATGTGTTAATAAATAAGCAAATAAATATATAATCTCGGCTTATTACCTAGTTCTGGAGGTTTTTAATTTGCTTTTATTCACAAATTTCAGTAATAACGACATATTCGTATCGTTAAGCATATTAACTTTTGTATTATTGAAAATTGCACATGATTACTTTAATTATATTTATGTACTTAACTTACATGATTCTGTACTCAAAAATCAGTATAAATTTCATAAGAAGAGGCGAGTAGGTATTTGTCACGAACAAACAAAATTTCGGGGAAATTTCCGTCTGTAGGGTTTTATGATTTCCAGATGTATTCCAAGTAGCTATAAAAGGTCAGTCTCAGGTCATTTACATCCCATTGTACATTCCAAAATATTTATGTATTTATTTGAACACTGTTATTGCGTATTTGGTATCTTGATTTTTTTTTTGTTTATAAAGGGTGCATATGAACTAAATAGTATGACAAACTTTAAGAGTTGGGAGGACATTTCGAGTTTTTAGTTAAAATACAATACAATAAAGTCCAACTAATGCATATGCCTACTTAAATAAATGCAGTCAACGAAAATAATAAAAGAAACATGAAAATTGAAGGATAAATATTTAATAAAAGATAATAAATTTATGCAGATTGTTTACTCTTAAAAATAAAATAAATGAATAAAATATACATTTCAATATTTTTATATTTTAATAATTACAAAGAAAAAACACTTGGTGTAAGTTTCATAAATTTTATTTTATCGTTTTGTTTATCTTTACGCATAAGAAGATATTTTTCAATTGTACCACAATAAATTTATGTAAAACAAAACGTGATTTGTACATTATTACGATACAATGAAACATCGACATAACATCGATATATTGATACATCAATATTCCAATATATCGGTATATCGATATATTTAATTAAATTCACATCGAATATTTATATTAAAATCTTGATACCGAACAACTACTACTGGTTTTCAAGACCTATATACCTACTGTGCGCATGAGCAAAGCTTGAAAGCTTGAAAAAGCTTGAAATAGCTTGAAAAGGCTTGATAAAGCTTGAAAATCAAGCCAAACCTAAAATAATTAAAGCTTGAAGTTTTCAAGTCAAGCCAAGCTCTGTTTCCATCAAGCCCAAGCCAAGCCAAGCCTAACATTAAAAAAAGCTTGAAGTTTCAAGCCAAGCCAAGCTTTTTTATTTCAAGCCAAGTAGCTTGCCTTGGTGAATCCCTAGTAATGAGTGTGTGAAATGTACTTTTCACGCACGGTTGTAGGAAAAACACTTTTTACGCTAAAATAAAAGAAAAAAGTAAAAAGGCGTTTTGTTTATCATGTTTATAATTGTTTAGATAAAATAAACATTTACTTACTCAATTTGTGATTATATTTGTAACCATTTGTACATTTTCATGTAAATAATCTTCCCGAAATAAATAATAATAATAATTTCGACATTATATTATTAAAATGAATTGCCAATTAACTAAAAATAAATTAAATCAAAATGGGTTAAAGAATCGTCATCTAGTACCAACCGTCTAAAACAAAAAATTGCGTATCGAAATGAAGGTCATTACGATACGCAATTGCGTATCGTAATAACTACATTATGAACGCAAAATATAAAAAAGTAATTTTCTAACACTTGTGCGTGAAAAGTAAATACCGATGCGTTTATCTATGAGGTAGATAATTAGGTAAATAATAATGAAAGTAGTAAAATTTATTCGCAATATGAACGTACCTATAAATGAAACAAGTGTAATAATGTTTATTAACTAAATACTTATGAATATTAACATTTTTTTTTGACATAATGAGTTCTAACCTTACCAAATTTTTAATATCATTATTAAATGTTCAATTTTGGAAGATTAAACCACCTGTCTCTCTGATTCTTTCAAATGTTTCAGTTACATTATGTCATTTTGTACGGTACCATGAGAAACAGTAGGTACTAACATTATTTTTAGATGCCTGTGTCATGAGAAACAGCACTGACATTTCGGTTGTAAGAAAAATATTGTAACACGTGTGTAGAATAGAGTTTTTATCTTTACGCCTCATGCGAAAAACATCGCACTCGACTACAAAACACTACTTTACACACTTGTTACATAAATAATTATTTTCTACACCTATTTTTTCATTCATTTTAGCGTAAAAAGTAGTATTATAATTAAAAACAATGAAAAGTGCACATTCTCTTTCTTTTTACAAATGGTTTAAAAAATTGGTTTCAATTTGTTTCGATTAATAATGAGGTCATTTACGATATTTCATTTTTAACTTTAATCGATAGAGTAATGAAAAATAAGAGACCCATATTTTTTATTTTCCCTCAAATCGATCTTTATTAATGAAAAAAATAATTAGTAAGAGGTTCATTAACGGCCATTTTGATTGTCATACTAGATTCTAAATGTGAAAGTGACATTTATATACAGGGTAGAATGCGAAATTGGAAACACTTTTTTTCTCGGAAGTTATTATAGATACCAAAAATTGTTTAAATAAAGTTTTTAGTACTTTTAATAATCTAACTAAATCTGTATAAATTTAGGAAAAAAAAATTCCCTATATATTATCAGTCTCATTTTGAAGATATTCCCTCAGGGGTCCCACAAGGTTCACATCTCCGTTTACTTTTATTCAATATTTTTATTAATGACATCTCTCAGTACTTCACGTATTGTAATTTCATATTATATGCTGATGACCTAAAGATTTTACATACAGTCACTGAACTTGAGGATTGTACACACCGTGGATAATTATTTATCATTATATACTTCAAAATGTTGCCATATTAGCTTTAACAGGAATAGGAACTCCGTACGATTTTCTTATGAATTAAGTGGATCAAATATAAAAGCAGTATCTCAGATAAAGGATCTAGGAGTTATCTTAGATCCTAAATTAATTTTTGATATTCATGCAGATGATATAATAAAAAAATCTTACAGAATGTTAGGTTTCTTAATTAGATCTTCGCGATATTTCAAAAACCCTTATGCCATAAACACTTTACAGGATGTCCGTCTATAAATAAACCAGCAAATATCTCTCTTATTATTACTATTAGCGATTTCAACTATATAACATAAATTATAGTATGTTAACTCCTCTATAAAATTTCGAAAGAAAATAAATATTATTACTTCCGGTTTTGGAGAAATTGATAGCAACTTTTAATTTTAAAATGAAACACCTATATATTTTTTCAAATTAGAAAGATACATGAAATTTGCTATCCAATTGTATAAAAACAATCATTTGATATATAATTAAAAATTATATGGCGAATGATGAAAATATTAATTTTTTATTAAATGTAGGAGGCATTGCAATATTTTTTTTTTGTAATTGTATATCAATTTGAATATTTAATTAATTGGTATTCTTTATATTTGAAAAGTGTAATATAAAATAAATGTAATGCAAAGCCTCCTAAATTTAACAAAAGTATAATAATTTAACCATTCGCCATTCTATTTTTTAATGATACAACATACTATTGTTTTTATACAGTTGGATAACAAATTTCACGTACTTTTCAAATTTGAAAAAATATATAATGTAACGTGGAATGCCCGTCGTCGCCGCCACTGTAAGCGAGTGTCTATAGCGGTGACGCAATCGCGCTAGCAGACGGGCGATGTAAAAAAACTGGTCGCAACGTGTTTAATTACTTCCGGTCGCTTGAACCTTTTGTGTTCATTGTTATTATGTGTTCGAATATTCTAGGGCTTTTCTAGAAAATAATGACAGCTGTGTATAAGGGACGTAGCTATGCTAGGGACACAGTTAGTTCAGTTGAGTCCCTGATCACACAGCATTGGTTGTGTGATCGGGGGTTGACTTACATTCCATTAGTGAAGAAGGACAGACCCTTACATTAGTGCGGTTACACAGTTAGTCGAAAACAGAGTCATAGAGACATTGACATGGAGTGTTAGAGAGAAATGTGTTAGTGAGAAGCACAGCAGTATCGTAGTGAGCGTATGCAGTTGGTGTCGAGTAGGTACTCGGAATATTATTGGTATATTGGGATAGCTGTGGATGTGAATACACGGTAGTGTTGACGAGTATTGGGAAGCTATAGTGTGCAAGAACGGTAACGGCGAGTCTGAAAGTTACTGGTATACCGGGATAGCTGTTAAAGAGAATACTCGGTAGTGTTAAAGAGTATTGGGAAGCTAGGTATATGGGGACAGTAACGGCAAATGGAAGTGAATACTCGGCAGTGGTGTTGAAGAATTGTGGCATACGGACAGTCGGTGATACTGAGGCTGTGGATGGGAGAAAGTTAGTTACATAAATAAACAGACAGTGAGGTAAAAGATGTGACTTCTGTCCAAGCAGTTGAATATACAGACGCTGTTGAGTCAGTTGAGTATATAGACGCTGTTGAGGTCGGTAGGCGGGCAGTTGAACGTGATATAAGTATATAGTGATATAAATATCGCAAAACAGTCTACAAGAGTCTGCAACAGACCGGCAGTCTTAGATTGGAACGCGTAGTGAAATAAATAGTAGTGTTAATTGGTAATTAAATACATAGTGTTAGTGTTAGTGTTATCTAGTTAATTATGGTTTTAGTTTTAATTAGTTTTAATAATTATCTAATACTAGTAATAGTAACTCTCATTATAGTTTAATAAACACTTAATTTTAATTAATAATAATTGTAAAATGTTTACACTTCACCCAGATAAATAAAAACGTTACAATAGGATGTTCTATTCGAAAATTAAAAGTTGCTATTAATTTCTCCAGAACCGGAAGTAATAATATTGATCTACTTCCAATATTTTATAGAGGAGTTACCATACTATCATTTATGTTATATAGTTGAAATCGCTAAAAGTAATAATAAGCGAGATGTTTGCTGGTTTATTTAAAGACGGACATTCTGTATATATATATATATATATATATATATATATATATATATATATATATATATATATATATATATATATATATATATATATATATATCGCTGGTAAGTTCACAGTCAGAATTTGCAACTGTTTGTTGGTCTCCACAGTATCAATAAAAAGAATAGAAAGAATTCAAGAAAAGTTTATTAAATATTTGAGTACTCGATTTCCTAATTATATACCAAATTTAGTGAGTTTGGAAAAAAGAAGGCTATTTCTTGATTTATCAATTCTTTTTAAAATTGTTAACAATTACATAGATTGCCCTTTTTTATTAAATCGAATATTTTTTCGTGTACCGAATTACACCACAAGAACATTCGATCTATTCATATTAGAAACGAATAAGACAAATTCAGCGTTAAATGCTCCATTAAATCGTCTGCCGCTTTTATAAAATAATTTTTGTAACTCTGATGGTAATCTTCATACTGGCGATGATGTAAAAAGATTACAGTTACAATTACTTAATACTGGAAAATATTACAGATCCTAATATTTTAAATTCAATTTTATGGTTAGAGACATAATTCACACCATTGGCAATCAGCAGAAACAAATCCACGTGAAACATTTATTTCAAATTTTCAAATATGTTGTTCAATATGGTGCGGTATTATTAACAACCCCATTTTGGATCCATATTTTTATATATTAACATCACAGAGATGATTAAATTTTTTGCAAAATAATTTTCATGATTATTTGGATGATATGCCATTAGCAGTTAGACGCAGAATGATATTTCAACAATATGGTGCATCTCCGCACAATTCATTGCATGTAACAGCGTATTTAAATCAAGAATTTCCAAATTCCTAGATTAGCAACAGAGGCCTTACATCGTGGCCCGCAAGACCTCCTGATCTATCGCCTTTAGATTTTATCTATTGGGAGCTATCAAAAATAAAATTTATGTAATACCCGTTACCACACTTGACGAACAGAATAAGACAAGGTGTTGTTGAATTAAATACAAATAATGTAAAACAAAACTTACTAGAAAGGCTTTATTTATGTGTACGAGAAAACAGTGGCAATTTTGAGCATTTTTTGTAGTTCGATAACATTTATTTTGTATTTATCTATGAGTTACTATGATAATAAAATAATTGTTTATTTTGTACATTATTCTTAATAGTAATTTTGTTTTCAACGCACGCTTCATTTTGAGAAGAAACATTTAAATATTTTCATTATCTCAAAAACTATCAAGTTTAGAAGGTAAAAACCTTTAAACTTTTTAAGCAAAAATTATTTTTTATTAATTAGTGTAATAAAGTACAGGGTATTTCATTTTATAAAAGTACAAATATGGCAATATCTACGAAAATTAAACTTTTTTTGCCAAATTTATACAGATTTAGTTAGCTTATTAAAAGTACTAAAAACTTTATTTTAGCAATTTTTCGTTATCTATAACAACTTCCGAGAAAAAAGGTGTTTCCAATTTCGCATTCCACCTGCATAAGCTGAAATTTACGAAAGTAAACATGTCGGTGAAATGTTATTAACTTACCAAACTAAAGAATAAAAGAATATTCGACAATATATTCAATGTCTCGAATATCAAATTTTTACAGCTGATGTGTCGCGTGGATAACTTCAAGCCAAAAGAAAATTATATTTATAAAAATGATTATATTAATTATTATAGAGGTTGTCGAAATATGCAATTCTCAATTTATATTCTACATATTTTTTGTTTCAGAAATTCTGTTTTCATATGATAAGTCTATGAAATGAATCTGAAATTGCAGTTCTAAACCTCTGACGTCACAACATGTCTGGTTATTGCAATTTTTTAAAAATATACTTTAAAACAATTTTATACAATAAAAAATGTGAATAAATAAATAAATTATACTATGCTTGTTCGATTTAAACAAGAAAAAAAAACAATTATTTTTTTGCATGACCTCATTAATATTAATTTATTAATAAATACCAATTTCGGTTAAAAATAATGTTTTTGATAAATTAAATTTACTTTTTCTGGAATTAAACTTAATTTTTCTAAAGTTAAATTACTTTATCTGAAATTGAAATTGAAAAAGTATATATTTATAATTTTCATTATTACAAAATAAAAACAACTAATTACTTTAATTTTAACCGATAGTAGGTATACGAACGCGGTTTTAAGAATGTGTAGTTTTGTTCACCATAATAACATTGTCAACATCAACTAAACGGCGTTTGTTAAATACCGGTCTTTATATTTATAGTCATAATTCGGACAAAAATGTAACAAAAATAGAAATTTGAACATAAAATGTACCTACTAAATTTTATTAAAAATTAAGCGCGATATACCAGCATACCTAATGTGTTTCAGCATTATCCTACAATCTATAAATATTATAAAATAATTAAAATTATCAATATGAAAAATTGCATTTCAAATTGAAACAAATTTTGGGGTAAAAAGTGAAACTTACCTTTTTTTAGTTCGAAGTAAAAATGAAAAGTGTGGAGAAATTTGAATCAGATTCATGTATTACACATACATTTGATTCACATTTCGTGAAGAAAAAATAAATATGTATACATAAACAGTGTGATTGATTTTGGTTGCGATAGGATCCTGCACTCTAATTTTTTATTATTTTAAATGAAAGTTCGTTTAATTTTGAAGCAAATCGCAGTATTAAAAAGTCACAATTGTTTTTAGTTTAATTGCATTTGATTTTTAATGAAACCTATTACATACTATCTTTCTCGCATCAGTTTCTATAGTAGGCTACGCGAGAAAGATAGCAATAGTGTGGCGTCACAGTGGCACTGATATCAAATTCAAATAACTCGCAAAGTAATGAATATAAAATTGTTTTCATCTTATTCGTTATTTATTGAGTAAAAATTTAAGGAGAAAGTGTACATTTTATTATTTTTTGTTATACTCGTAGTGCAGGACCCCGTAGAAAACTTTCTTTATTACTATATCTAATACGAACTAATTTCCGCCTTCTGGAGGTACGTTAAAAAAATCCTTGTTTAAACATACATTTTTAATCAGTTTGGACGTTTCGGAAACTGGCCAGTTCCCATCTTCAGCTTACAAATTTTATTACATCGAAATATATATATATATATATATATATATATATATATATATATATATATATATATATATATATATATTTATATATATAATACGTACATATATAACAATTTTAGAATCAAACCACGTGTGGAAACAAACAACTTACCAAAAAGCGCAAGTAATCTTTTAGCAAATTTTTCATGTTGAAAATTATATTATGTAAGCTGCCTTTCGATACAAAACTCTCCAAACTAAGGGATGAACTTCACCTTTTTTATTATTTACAAATTTTTATGGATATTTTCAAACTACTAAAAATGTACAAATATAATTTCTATAATATCCAGTGACTAGATGGATAGAACGTCATTGATTTAACATGCAGTTTTGAAAATGGTTTCAGTTTTCAATTAAAAGTACGCGAAATTGTTTACATGCTATTGAAAAATAAGTCTACAGATTGATTTGAAAATAGTTTCGGTACATGTGCAGTTGGCTGATAAGTGACAGATCCTCTACACTCCAAATACTTCGTTTTTTCATTATTCCATTTTTTTAAAATTTTATACTACTATGCAACTGTCAGTTTATTTGTGTGGTTATTATGTAAGCATGAGCAATATCGAAACTGAATTTTATGTGCATACTTGAGTAGTTTTCATACTAGTTGGTAGTTTTCAATTCAACCCCTGAATTTTAGTTTTGGTTTGAGATAATTCAAAACTGTTTTAACACTGTATACATGGCGTTTTCAAAACTAAAAACGTTTTGAAAACGGTTTCAAAACTTCATGTAAACTCAATAAATGTTTCTGTTTTCAGTTTCATATAAAGTATGAAATATCTTTAATTTCAGATATATGTACATAAAAACGTTATTTAGAAAATTTCAAATTTTAAAAAAGTGTTCAAATTGTCAATTTAATTTTTGGTTAAATTTGAACATTTAGTAAAAAGTGATAAATATCTATTACTTAAAACAGTTTTAAAATAAATAAATATATCATCACGGCATATTACCCTTTGCTGGGTGTGCCAATCTGTTTTGTAGTTTGTACACAGAATTCGGTAATGATAAATCAGTTTATAAAGAATTAAAAGCATAGTTTACATTTAAAATATTACACAGATTGTAATTTTGTTGTTATCTCCATATATGTTGGTGTTTCACTTTTACCCAAAATCATGTTTCGTTTTACACCGTAATTTTAAAGAGAAATAAATCAAAACTACTTGATTTCAATAAAAATTAAAGGTCTTATCAATGAGTAATAATTCATGTCTATGTATAAATCAGTAGCTATAAATTTTTTTAATATTTTGAAATAAGGGAAAGTATACCAATAGCCTGTTCCACCAAACTTTGTAGTTTTCATTTGCAAATTTTGTGCAACCATTGATACATAATTTTGCAAATATAAAGTGAACTGTAATACACAAAATGAAAATTGCATTAATATTTTTTTTTTAATAAATAAATATAAATAATAATAATAATTGTAAATCTTATTGTTAACAGTAAACAGGATTGATTTTATGTAAACAATATTTTGACAGTACATTTTGATGTTTGCAAAATTTTATATCTATGAAGGTACCAAATCTGTAAATGAAAAGTGCTAAGTTTGGTGGAATAGGCCCCAGGTAAAAATAAAAGTTTTATAAGCTCATTTTATCAGTTCAAGGGAAATAATTTTTTTTTACTGTATTATTAAAGTAAGAAAATCAAAATTAAAAATATAGAACGAGATACTTGCTGTTAAATAACATTTTTATTTTCCAATTAGTTCAGACAAGAATGAAATGATGACAGTGTTTTAAATTTACCTTAATATTTTTGTGTCATATTTACCCCAGTTGAGCCTTACAAATATGTATAAAAAATACAAATAAAATTAATGTTTAAAGAAATATAAAGTTTTTCACTATACCCAATAAATAAATAAATTACAAATTTTTAGGAAGAATGTTTGAAGAAATCATATATTTTTTTTATTTTCTTATTTATAATGTTGACTCTATCTGTATGTAATTAGAATAATTTCTTATATTTATTAAACCTTAATAAATATAGCAAATGATACTAGCATAAATCAATTTTCATTTAAAAAAAGCGTTAACTTCATTTTATCTACTCTAAGAATTTTTTCCAAAAATGAAATTTAAATTCGAAATAATACCTAAGTAATAAGGTTTAAACATGAAATTTAAACTCCAACCCATGTTATGTGTCGGCTAATACTTCTTACTGGACGTGGTTAGTGGTATTGGTATGTAAGAGAAGACAGATGCAAGTGCATTTAGCAGCATGCTGGCCACTCTACACAGTATACGACTAGCTATAATATATACATACACTGCTCCGCTATGGCTCTACCAGATCACCTTGCGCTGACATTGAATAGAGAATCTCACAGCCAGCGCTGGCCGCCCCAAGTGCGTTGATTTTTTCTTTGCCTAGTCCAGCCGCGCCAGACCTTGTATGTGGGTCACTCTGTACAAGTGATGAATGTAAGACAATGTTTGACCTTGATAGACTATAAGAAAGGAAGTCCGTGTGGACATCAAGGGATGATGTTTATCATTTTATACCTACCACTACCTTTAAATCTATATTTTTTAACCTTACAAAAAGTTTATCAATACACTTTGGTTCTCTTGCCCATATATATGTAGTATAACTCAGTCGTGTGCAAACTTTTTCTTTGTTGCGCACTAAAACTATAGACCAAAAAAGCCGCACCACCTAAATTTATACATAAAACCTAAACTATTATTTAAAATTCATTATTCTATTTGTACAATTGCCAAACGTTATCCTCATTAATTATTATTCGAATAGTTTAATATTCTATGAGTAACATTAGATGTGTTCGTGTCGCTAATTTTCGTTTACGGCTTACTGCTGCAAACATACACTTTGAATGGACGCGACAGCAAACCGTAAACTCAAAATAGTGAAACGAACAGACCTATTCGCAACAAAATAGTTATTTATGCAACAAGTGTGTAAAGTAATACTTTTTGGTCGAGTGCGATGTAAGTTATAGCACGAGACAAAAAAAAACACTATTTTGCACACGTGTTGCATACAATATTTTTTCCTACAACCGAAATGTTAGTGCTGTTCCCATAATACTGAATATCTGTACATAGGCATCTTTAAATACTGTTAATTTTCTTTCTCATAATACTGTAACTGTACAAAATATAACTTAAATATTCAAAAGAATCTAAGAGGCAAGTGGATTACTTAATGTCCTTATTCTGTAAAGTTATAACGAACGTTTATCAAAGGCAATTTCGTACAACCCATTCGTTTATTAACTAGTGCTCATATACTAGTCATTGGAAGACATATATAAACACATTTTTTTTATATTAAATTTATCACCACAATTTGTGGAGAATGTAAGAAAATGACATGTTGAATATATTATTAAACAAATTACAAATATTGTAAGTAAGTACATACTAGATGATTTAATTAAAAAATTGTATCATTTTCCTAAATAACTTGCGCACGATTTATTTTTGCAAATATATCTTTTATTAGAACATGATGCCCGTGTCCCAGTTAAAGTTATTTTTTGTAACTAAATTGTTAATTGAATCAGTTAACGCAGTCATAGTCTAGTATAAACGTGCATCCACAAATGAAAATTAGATTTATGGTTTTTGTTTAGATTTAAGTCATTCATAAATGCAAGTTTAATTTAATCTTATTGATTGTACTGACATCTATATAAAGGCTTCAAAAAAAGGATTAAAATATTGGTAGAACAGTACTTAACAGATACCCGTGCGCCGTGAAACTTTCATTTGTTTGGTATTATTGGTTATATGTCAGCAATTAAGTTTTGCGAGTCTCCATGTGCTTCTCGCATTTGCTTTAAAGACCAAATCCACCAAGTGAATTCTAAATAAAGATTGGTGTATATTTGTATATCGTATTAGACTCGTTCTTATTGATCAAGTTTATGACGTCACACTAAATCACAAACCTAAAGTTTGGACCTTGCAATATTTAGCTTTATGATTTGGATTTAGAGACACAAAATTCTGAAGTGGGAATGACGTCATAACATAATCTGCGGCCAAAGTCTTTAAATCTGAAGCATACCATAAATATAAACCTATTATTTGTCAATGTACCTTAAGATATTTGGTTAATCCCGTAAGCTTGGTAATGGAAGAGGTTTACCCTCACAAAGGGTGATGAGCCGTAAATAAATAGGGATGGTATTAAGAAACTTTTTAAATATTGGAAAGAAAATTAGCCATAGCTCATTACGATAGATTAGCCTCTGTTTACTTTTAAATTTATCGTAACAGTACAACTGCAAATGGAATTTTAATATATGTTTTTCTTCAGTTGTAATCTTATTGTATATATGCTAGTGTTGTGAAATTAAAAAAAATCAGACTCTGCATTTCTTTGTCATAAATTTAGAGATAATCTTTTTTATGAATGCTAGTAGGGGGTGAGTAAATCCAATTCCCAAATATGTTCTCCAGTACAATACCAGAAATCTATCGGCAAAGACAGACACCTGCTTTTATCTAAGGCTTCAGTAAGTCGTTGGTCGTTGTTTACGGAAAGTTACTTACATAATTATTCAAAATATTCACAAAGATACGTAAAATTTCCTGAAACTAATGAAGAAATAACAATTGTAAAAATTGGGTAGGTTTATAATACTACAAAATTAACCGTAGTACAGAAGTCCCAAAAACATTGACTGTTTTCGTTGAATAAAATTTCAAGCATATCGCATAATGAAGAAATTACAGAATATGATTTGTGTAACGTAGGTACGTTGTACATTTTGTTAAAAAATATACGGTCATTAACGATTTCGTTTATAAACGAAAACTTAAAGAATAAGTGCATAAATCAGATGATGACGTATGCGCCACCAAGTAATAAAAGTATTATGAAATAAATAAAAGTTATTCAAATACGGATATTTCAAACGGGTAGTGTTGCACAACGAGGCGAGAGTACTCTCGCATCTCGTCTCGTTTCGTTGCATTATACGAGACGAGAACGAGAGTGAGATTGCAATTTAAAATTCGAGGCGACATCGATATAACAACTGCGAGAAATCTCGCAAGATTCTCGCGAGAGTCTGGCAATAAAAAGTATTTGTAACTTTATAGCTTTGATTCATAAATTCAATGAAAAATGCACCGTACAGGGGGTGGAGTCAACGGTAATTCGTGCATAGAACAGGTGAATGTGAAAATTGTATGAATTGACTATATTTTTTTGAGTCTATCTAAAGTAGAATAATATCGGTCGCAGAGCGAGGAAATGCAAAATAAAGACTAAATCGGTTTTGCATCTAATAGAACTAGTTTTTCTCCAACATTTCAGCCCCTGATTCATCCTAATTAAAACTACGGTTAATAAAATTCTTGTCGTAAAAAGTAAAGGATCTTATATTAAGCGTCGATATGAGCCAACACGGAGTGAAGCGGAGTGATTGGTTGCCAACGGGTTCCCAGTGTAGCGTTTATTTATGAGTAAATCTTACTTAAATAGTGGTATATAGTTAATGATAAAGTGTAGAAACTTTTAGTTACAAAAAATATTTTTTTTAGTGTTTAATTAGTTTTACTGATGACAGAATGTATTAACAGATGTTTGTATTGAAATAATTTGGTGACTAGAATTTAGTGTTTCGTCTCTTTATTGTAGTTATACGACTGTAAATACACGGAAGACAGAACGATTGGCGCGAACTTGTCTTTTGTAGTTCAACTGATGCGTAAATACCGAGTTAATTACGTAGTGCGCAAGCGCTTATTTTTACAGCGAGACTCTCGCGCGAGAACGAGATGAGACCCAAAAAAATGTGCGAGAACGAGAGCGAGATCGAGATTGCAGATTCGAAAACGAGACGAGATCGATATTTTATTTTTCTTGTCTCGTCTCACCTCGCGTGCATCACTACAAACGGGTCCATTACCCGTACGTAAGAAATTTTTACTTTAGTTGTAAGTTGGAAGTATTACAGTTCAGCAAGCAAAACCAAAGTCTAGTTCTTACATTTATATTTTTATTTAATTGGAAGGCAATATGCCTATAATTTTAATTCATTATACGATTTACCCTTATATTAATGATTACGGACACGCTCTACATCCATACCTTTTCTGAGATTTGAAGCCGGAACCAGTATCTTACGAAGCGGCTATGCTACCTGTATCAGCAATTTTTTATAAATTTGTTATATTGCTCTTATTATTTTTATTTTTGTTGTGTTTTATATTAAATAGTGTAGTAATGGATCTCGTGGCCAAGAGCCTCATGAGGATTTGGTCGCGAGTCTAGGGAACCGATATCGATCCTGACTGACCCCAAAAATTATTTCGAATTTAAAATTGCACAAAAATTACCCAATGGTGCACTCTTCACACCAGCAATGAATGCCCGTGACGTGACGCCTAGTAAACGCTCACAACGGTACGAATATGTCATCAACATTACTGAAAACTATGAATAACGCAGCTTGGCACACCCAACTATGGGCAATGAAGTAATGATATATTTTTTTATATCTTTACAATATAGTGTTAATTTATTAGTAATTTAATTATTATTCAAAAGTAACAAGTAATTTAATCGAGCAGTAATTATGTTTTTAAAGTAATTTAATTACGTTCTAGTTAAAGTAATTGTAATATTACTTAATTATTTTCTCAAAATAATTTGCCAAGCTCTGCTGTTGTATTTTGAATTATGTCAAAGTTTTAATTTTTATATGGACGATTGGACAGTTCACCATTGAAAAGAGATTTTTTTCGCTTTTCAATGAAGAGTAACTTATCTATGTTCATTTGTTTCAAACAGCAAAAATACAACAATTATTAAATTTAAAGGGTAAAAACAATAGTTGTTGCAATGATACAAATGAAATCATCAGTTAATTGGTATCATTCGTTTATTTTTAAGTTTATATTCTTAATTTTTATTAATATTTTTAACATAAATAGCGTTGAATTTTTTTAAAATTTCATTACAAATACTCGTATGTCATTGCCTATTATGACGTCCATATAAAAATATGTCACAGATATTATTTTGCGTAAGATTATTTTTATTAAATTTATTATGTTTTCACTAGCACTTTTAATAATATTGAGAGATGTATTATTGAGAGATGTATTATGTTTTGTCTCTAATTAGCTATTTAGGTACGTAACCGATGCTGTTGGATAAGAGCTACATTTAATTATACTGGTAGTCACGTATTTTATTTCAGTTTATTTCCAGATTTCAGTGTGAGAACATCGATATTATAGTGATTCAGGTGAGAGAGTTAATCTAGCATGTGTATGATTGACAGTGTGCGTGTGAGCAGTACTGGGTACTGTAGTGGCCGCATCGTGTGAACCCGAGGGTCGCCAGCGTAGCAGCAGGGAAGGCTGTAGTGGCCCACATCTGGTGTCGCCAACGGTAGCAGCAGTTAGGGCTGTAGTGATCTGATCCAGTTGGTTAAGAGGAATATCTCCGGATCACCACCGAAGCGGCAGTGGTTCCGTAGTGGCCGCTCGTGTGAACCCGAGGGTCGCCAGCGTAGCAGCAGGGAAGGCTGTAGTGACCCACATTCTGTGGTCGCCAGCGTAGCAGCAGTTAGGGCTGTAGTGATCTGATCCAGTTGGTTAAGAGGATTGTCTCCGGATCACCACCGAAGCGGCAGAGGTTCCGTAGTAACTAGCGGTACTGCCCGTAGTTGCGAACATGTGTGTACGGTGTGTGAATGCCTGAACCTTTTGTAAATGATTGCCTCCTCACTGAGTATTTCTCATGTGTTAATTCTTTTACAGAAATAATCACGGCGTGAAGGAGGATTCCGCGTGACCGGGTTCGGCCAGGCGACGGTCGTCTAGATTTGTTATTATTTTTGTATTAATACTGTATATACCGGTTTGATGATAAATGTGTTTTAATATTCTAATTTTCAGCGCTAACATTTAATCGTAATTTATAACAAATATTAAAATTAATTGATATACACAAGATTTTAAGGTAAAATAATTATATGAGTTGTTGTAAGTTTAGAATATTATATGTGGAATTAATTATTATCTGCATATATTCATTATATAACATTTCTTTATATGCAGCTTTGATTCTCCAAAATTCGATGAAAGTTTGCGTCCCCTAAAAAAATGTTTCTTACCTAATTAATGTTAATTTTGTTTTCATTTTTATTGAGTTTTAGAAGTTGATGTAACATATTTTAAGGTATCTTTCTTCCGGCAATATTAAAATTTTGTACCACCACTTTTAACATTTTTACAACTATAACAGTTTTGAGTTTAAATTGCTCTACTTCTCTCCTAATAATATAATTAGGAGAATATTTCGGCCAATGTTTTTGAAATATTGTACCATTTCTTTTTCTATGATGTTATGTAATGAATTTAGCCAGCTTCATAGACACAAACCACGAATTAAAAAAAAGGTTTAATTTCGAACTACATGAAAGTCCTTCATATTTAAAAACAATTCACAAGATCGAGCAAATTGCTACGAGAAAAGCCCGCACAGTTAGAGCCATTGGAGGAATCGTGATATTTTCGAAATTACCTCCAACTAAATTAGAAATTGTAAACAAAGAACCTTATTGGATATTCCTGAAAATTAAAAATAAAACGCAGAACCTAATTATTTGAGTGACCTACTCTTCTCATACGATTACACCACTCTATTGGAATATTTCTCAGAAAAAAAAACATTGTTCGACTCTACTAAGATTATAAACTAATTTTATGTGCAGGCTATAATGATAGAATCGGAGATAGGAATCAGCTAGAAGATGTACATACTTTTTCCTGATGTAAGCTCAGTGCTTAAGAACAATTACTGATAATGTAATACTAACGAGAAAAAATTATTTGTTTTAAATAGTATTCCAGCTAAATACATGCACACTGTAAAGTTTTGGGGTAGAAACAGGGAAGATGAATCTCCAATTTACTTGCTGAATTTTCCTTTGAGTTGGTTTAGGGTAGGAAGATCGTAAGAAGAAGGTAGCAAATTTTGGTAGGGCAGATTCATGTGACTTACAGGCATCTGTGTTGCACTGTAAGTATGTTAGGTAGGTGCTACTACCTTTGTAACATATTTAGACCTTTAGGGTTGACTCGAGCTGTATATATGAACTTGACATTAATAATAACACGTAACAATGTTTAATTTCACAGGAATCATAGGTAAATAGTGGCTAAAATAATATAAAATGTTCAATTTTAATGAATTTTGTAACTTATTGTACTTACATTGTTAATACAAATCTAATTTGTTAATTAATATTAGATATTGTATTTTTCATAATTCCATCGTTTCTTCCGCTACTTATTAGAAAGTGATTAGTAACAAACTATTGAATATACATAGCATGCTACAAGATTAAAAAAAAATATATGTGAAATGCAGAACATAACAGATTACAATTGATTTAAAGTATTATTTACCTGTGCTCATAAAATCATATGAAAAACTGGAATTTTCCATGAAACATAACTGACTGTGTATAGATTTATAGGTATAAAAACAAATGGAAAGTTATATTAGTTATTTGTAAGATTTTAGAAGTGTAATAGTGATCGAATGAAGCTTTCGTATTTCTCAGGAAATATGTTTGTTAGCCCAGTAAGTAAGGGTTTTGTCGAAGGTATTTATAACGGTAAATACAGGGTAGGCAACGTAACAACAGAGAGATGCGAAATTTTTGTTATTCTGTTGCCGACAGTCGCCATAACAACAACACTTGAAGCTCAGGTTTGTATTTTTAATTGTATAAAAAAAATTTCTTCTAATTTTAGCTCCATCTTGATTTAGTGCGATACAAAATAACATACATGTAAATTGAATGAAACTTTAATAAATAACTCTTTTGTTCGCCGATATTTCTTAGACACAGCAATACTAATTCTGCTTTGTCTGCTACAAGAAGATCCAAGGAAACTGAATAAATATTCTTCCAAGAACAAAAATTGGAGCAATAGCCATTGAACGTGAACTTTTTTTGAACACATACATAATAAATTAAATAAACATATAATTTCAGCATACAACCCATTGCTAGGTGTGCCAATTTTCTTTGTTCACAGATATCGTAAAGGATGATGACATATTTGCACCGTGTGAGCGTATACCAAGTATCACCTTAATGATAAAACATATTATGTAACTTACAATATACCTCATTTTATTTATGTATTTTTGTTTATAAGCGAATAAATTTATTATTATATATAATTTATTATTTTTTCTGAATCCTAATATACTTTTCAAGGAATTTGCAATGACTACATGTAATGTTTCATATAAATTACTATAAAGCATTTTTAACAACCATATAGGCATATACAGGTCACTTGTGTTACGGAAATTCCAAATCACTTTAAAGTATTTATATCCCACTATATGAAGGGTCACTTCGTGTCTACCTGGGAGTGACACAGGTTTTCCTACCCTAAACAGAAATTGATGCATCGACCTTTTAAAAAGGAAGAATTATTTGCTTATTTCTAGAACGAAGTCGAAACCTTCTAGAAGGCGATGACCTTGTACTAGAAAGTTTTCTTGTTAAATGCAGTGCTATATAAAGGCGAAGCAGCTCTGTACAGTCAGTCCAATCAGTGGAGTCTAGTCCGCAACTTACGGTCGTCAGTAAACCAGACAGAGCCGTATTAGGTGTGAAATAAATAGTGATATAAGTAAATAAATATGAGTCCAGTCTAGTCAGTTGAGTCGACAACGAGTCTACTCGCAAATAAATAATAATACAAATATAGTGAAATAAATATCGTGTTACTAAATAGTGAGCTGTGTTAATTGTTTGAATAAAAAGTGTTAGTGTTTAAATGTGTAATAAAATGTTAGTCGTTAATTATTTTTTATATTATTTGTTTATTCATGGTGTTCGTAGTTATTATTATCTTTTTCTTATTTATTTATTTAATTTAATTTAATTATTATTTCTCTGACTGTTAAACTTCATCCAAATAAATAAACATCGTCAGTAAACCAGACAGAGCCGTATTAGGTGTGAAATAAATAGTGATATAAGTAAATAAATATGAGTCCAGTCTAGTCAGTTGAGTCGACAACGAGTCTACTCGCAAATAAATAATAATACAAATATAGTGAAACAAATATCGTGTTACTAAATAGTGAGCTGTGTTAATTGTTTGAATAAAAAGTGTTAGTGTTTAAATGTGTAATAAAATGTTAGTCGTTAATTATTTTTTATATTATTTGTTTATTCATGTGTTCGTAGTTATTATTATCTTTTTCTTTTTTATTTATTTAATTTAATTTAATTATTATTTCTCTGACTGTTAAACTTCATCCAAATAAATAAACATTACGGTATGAAAATACTTTGGCATTACCACTTTTCAACTATTTAATATTATGTGTCCTTGATGTTTAAGACCCTAATACATACAAAAAAAAATTAATAATTTCTCTACGAAGGGTCCCAAAAAATGAGGATAACTAACTGGGTGGAATCAATCCTATTGCAGCGATATCAGTACGGAACAGTCTATTAATGACCAATATGAAATACTTAGTAAACAAATAGAAATAATATCCGAAAACATAGGTATTACATGAAACAAAATAATATATGATACCGCCCATAACAATAAAAAACAATGGTATAATAATATTTGAGCGGATCTGAAAAAGAATGTAATAAAAACTTCCAGAGAAGCTAAACAACAAAAATTTAGAAAAGAAAAATTAAATATTTATTCCCAATCAAAAAATTGTAGAAACAAATAATATATACTCAAAAGAAAAACTACTAATTGCAAATACACGAAAAAATAAAAAAATACAGATCAAAAACAATTTTGAACGACAATAAAATCTTTAAACTCCAAACTGTTCAACAAACCTTATGACACATGAATGAGTAAATCACTTTCACAATTGGCATAACCCAAAGATTATCTAAAACCAACAATTCTTTGATGCATTTCACCCTTATTTGGCCATACATATTAATACACATAAACTTAGATTTGCTCCTAACTACTTAAAAATAACAAAAGCCCTGGATTAGACGAGCAATTAATAAACTTTCCCCCATAATAGATGTATTATGTTAAGGATTTATTGAACAATTTTTTGAGACAAGAAGATACCACATGGTTATGAAAAATTACAAGGCAATATTGCTTTAATAAAGTCGATCATGAAAATATTTACGTACGAGTATCTTGAACAATAGATCGCAGAACTGGATCGAAAGCACAACTGTACTATAGTTAGGACGATTTTACTTGGCGAGTAGAAGTAATAAAGATTTCTCTGCGGTTAGGGAAAAGTTATAAAAAACCATAGGCGTGCCAGAAAAAAATTCTATTTCGTGAATGTACAAACATTACAGAAAATAATAATAATAATTTATTTATTTATTACATTTAACAAAAAAGAATACAACAATATCAGGTACGAAATGCAGATCATAAAAAATATACATAATATGTACATTGCACTATATAAATACCGGGTGCTTCTATACTTATGGATCAAACTTTAAGGGATGATAATAGAGTCAAAAAGCTTTAATACGCAGAGTCCAATTCTCAAGAAAAAACAGCTGATTGTCATATTTTGAGAATTTTTTGGAAAATTAGAAACAGATACAAGAAGACCTCTTACAGATAAACAAAAATTCTTATTTGACCAAAGTTGTAACTCTTATAGTTTTTAAGTAAAAAGACGAAAAATCAGTAAATTAGATGATCTATATCTCGGAAATAGTTGAGAATTGGACTTTCAGCAATATTATCATCCCTCAAAGCTTGATCTATATTATATTATTGGAAACTTAAATTCTTTATTCTTGGTTTCTGAATCACAAGCCTCAATAACTTTGGAAATAATTTCCCTTCCATCACCACTTATAACTTTGTTCAATTTAGCCATTATATTATTTAAAATTTTCAAACACTCAAAACAGATTCTGACTTTAAACTGAATGTTAATTATTAGCAAACAGGTATTTATAGTAAAATTTCATAGACTAGGAGTTGGAAAAGAACCATTTAATCTTAATCTATCTACAGTTATTTTCTCATTAATTTTTGGTTTTAAGCTTCTTCTACTTTAATACCTGCTAGCTGAAAGACAGGTATTGATATTATTCGTATAATAATCGCATTGCATAATTTATACAAGGGTTTTTCTTGTTATTTGTGTTTAAATTATAGTCGTTAGACAGAGTATAATTATAAGCATATGTTAGCTTACATTATAATGTAAATTACAATACAACTTTACTACTAAGCTACAAATATAAATATTTGTCAATACGTTTACTTTACTAACATGTTATATGTAAAATGTGAAATAAATATTCAAAAAAATGATTTATTTGTAGTTTTCTTATTCTCAGTAAGAAAATTTATGCACGTCTATGTACAAACAGAACTGTTTGAATATAAGTGTAATAAAGAATCCGCTTTGAAAGGTTTTTCTATTGTGTTAACCCCCCAATAGTTGTAAAATCACTATTCCACTTTTAACGCAGTGCGGTATCTAAGAAAAAGTATATATTTAACAAGACGCATAGTAGGAATGGTGAACCGACCTACATACCAATCCTTTGCCAAGTAAAATCGTCCTAACTATACCAGAAGCTAAGTCTGGCTTTCGCAAGATGATATCTTGTTATATAGACAACTTGTTTGTCCTAAACATCAGTGTGCAAACTTCACTAATTTCGAGAAAAAAAGGCGTGTACGCGATCCATTGATTTTCAGAAAGCATTCAATACTGTACCACATGAAATTCCCTGGAATAAAATTTATTATTCAGGCTTACGTGGCAAAATGACAGGAACTTAAAAAAATATATACAATGATGCTGCGGTTCAACTTACGGTTTAATAAACTATCAAGAAAAATTCCAATTACAAAGGATGTACTGCAAGGAAAATGTACTAGCCCCCTTCTCTTTGCTCTCTACATAGTTGAACTAGAAGCGTACTTCAGAGAAAGAAAATTTGAGAGATACTTCATTACGCCGTCAACTGACATATTATCTCTGCAATAAGCAGATGACATAATATTATTAGCACATTCGCCAGTAGATGAGCAAAGAAGATTAGGAGTGTTTTCAATGTACTGTAATAATTTGCAATTAAAAATAAATTCACAGAAAACACAAATACTTCACTTTCACATAAGCAGCCCTCCACAAAGAAGAATTAAATATACATGCTAAATTCAAAAAATAAAATTTACCAATTCTTATTCTATACCTCGGAACTAAATTTACAAAATGAGACTTCTTAAATAAAGCCGCTAGAACAATAGGACCACTAAAAATATGCTCGTAAAGAAAAGTCAATTGTTAGAACACAAAAATATGCCATTCGTAAGGGTCCTAATCATTTTATATGCTACAGAAATAAAAGAATCAATTCAACACAAGATTTTATAAAATTTTGAGAACTAGATAAAGAAATTATCAATGAAAATAACGAAATTATTATTTTAAATATTAATAATAATATTAATTTTATTTCTGTTGACACAGGATACATTGTGTGTAAACGTCAATTACAAAACAAAGATTAACAAAGTTTACATTTTAAAATATATTGTATCACAGTATAAACATTCATATTAATTAAATAGCATTTTAGACTTTCTTCAAAAGTTTTTAAATTTTTTTCTGCTTTAATTGAAGCAGGAATTTTATTGCATATTTGGAGGCCAACTCTGTCAGGAGTAGTGATGTGCCATTTAAAAGTTTCATATTCAAAGTTTCAATTAAAAAATTTCAAAATTTAAAGTTTCAACCCTTAAGTTTCATGAAAGTTCCATTAGCTACACTGCGCATGCGCCGTTCAACTGTCTGCAGTAGACGTGCGCAGATGACATGCATGCGCCTGCACTTATCTACGTGCAAATTGTTTGGTTAATCTACATGCTAGAACTTTTATATTTTTCGAATATAAAATTCAGGATTCAGTACAGTTTAAGTATGGTGAAAACTAAAGGTAGAATTTAGCGATATTTCAATGAAATAAATACAAAAGACAAGATACTTTCTATTTTTAATAGTTTAATACTTATGTTTTTCAAAAATTTGTATTACATTTTGAATAATAAATTATTATTTTGTTTTGAAGCTTTTGTTTTTCATATTTATTTTCAAATTAGTTAATTTGAGATTCAATTATTTCAAATTCAACTGACAAATGTTAATTTTCTTGAAATTTAAATGAAACTTTCATTGAAAATTTCACTGAAATTTTTATATGAAACTTTCATTGAAATTCATAGTGAAACATTTTATGAAACTTTCAATAAAATTTTCAGTGAAACTTTCAAAAATATAAGTTTCCGAAATTTGCACATCACTAGTCAGGGGCATTTTTGACGATATTCTTGAGCTAGGTATTGTGAAGTGACTTTTAGTTTTAGTATCGTAATCCTGCTTGTCTAGATTTGAGAGAAAAAGATTATCTGTTAACATGATTTTGGAGCCATAGTTTATAAATATACGTATTAGCCAAACTGAGAATCTGATACTTCTGATATATACATATATGTATATATATATATATATATATATATACAAGACACATTACGTCGGATAACAGCCAAACATCGAACTATTCTCTTTTGGTAGATAAAAACATTATCAGCCGCAGAGGAGGAACCCCAGAAACAGATCCCATAGCGTAGCCTTGACACAACACAAGCATGGTAAAACAGCTGGTTAATTCTTAGGTATTGTGTCAAATTTTGTATTTGATAACACACAGAATTCAACTTATTAATAAGATCCCTACGATGAGGTGTCCAATTTAAATTTTCATTGATAAACATATCTTAGTACTTTAGTTGTGTCTTCATTGCCCACCATCAAGAAGAAAGTAAACTAATATTAAGATTACATTTATCCTGAAGAACATGTTTGTTGCTATCTGAGACAAACAACGTAGTTTCATTTACATAGAGAACAGGTATAGTCTAGGACACGATATTTAGTGAATCTCTTAAGCTTGGTAATGGATACGGTTTACCCTTACAACGGGTTTTGAGCCGTAAATATTTAGGAGTGGTATTAAAAATATCTTATATACTTATAACTGAAATGGGGATTAATATTGTTAAAAAATTAGCAATGTCTCATCATGATAAATTAGTCTATATTTACTTTTAAATTTACCGTCACAGTACAACTACAAATAGACTTTTAATATATGTTTTTCTTCAATTGTAATCTCATCGTATATGCGTTAGAGTCGTGAATTTTTTTTTTTAATTAATCTGCATTTCTGTACCATAAATTTACAGATAATCTTTTGTTTATGGCAGTGCCGTAAATAGGGTGTGGCAAAGGTGGCACACGCCACGGCCGCAAAATTCTTAGGGGAGCAACATTTTAATCATTTATTTGGTTTTAGATCAAATATTTCTAAAATATATTTTCTAATTTTAACAAATAATTATCTACAGATAGGCCAGTCGGCAAGGTGTTTATTGTGGAAATAATTGATGACAAGCTGGCGTGAATTTTATACTTTATTGGGACCTCCAAAAAGACATACTACTTTTGCACCCTCTAGCGACCCCGGATTTTGCCGCCATCTTGGGTCAAAGGTGAAAAAATGAGTTTTGGCAATTTTCTTGAAAACAGTGACAGTGATCAAAATTATTCAAGAATATAAAATTAAAGCTCGCAATTTCCTGTACATAAAAGGATTCTTACATTTTTTGCCTAGGATGAACTCTGAAAGAGTTATATTAAAATATAGTTAACCAGAATAACAATTTATGATAGAAATTTAAATTACCCAAAAAATAAACTATATTAGATATTTAGTACTTAGTATATATCTTGTCTATTTAAGCCATACGGAGAATTGAACATAGTTTTGAACTCTTTAATTGGCTGAAATTGGAAACATGAAATACGTTTACTTAATGTAATTTCGGCTACTTAAAACTGGCGCTGATATCAACGCCATCTACTGAATGCCTTGAATGGAACAGAGTATAATAGATTTTACTATTTATAACAGTTTATTATTGATGCTTTTTGAATATTTTTTTTATAATGTTCCATTTTAGCCATTCAATATTGGAGACAAGAATTAAATTTACCCAATGTAATTTCGGCTACTTAAAAATGACGCTGATACGAGCGCCATCTGCTGAATGGCTTAAATGGAACAGAGTAAAGACGATTTTTGCCGATGAGCGGTTCGCGAGTTACTAACATCTTAAACTTATATGAAATTTCTCTAAAATTTTATACATCTGCAAATCAGTTAAGATCTCTTATCATCTGCAATTTCGATTCATATTAAAACGTAATTCTTTAATCGTGTCAAAATTTTAGATAAAAATATGAGAGCCAAGCCGATTTGCAGATGTTCTATATTTTTAAAATGTTCATATAAGTTTAAGTTTTAGTAACTCGCGAGCCGCTCCTCAGAACTTTATTTTGTTTTTATTTTCTTCATATGTAGGGGCTCAAAATTGCCACAGGCGCTCAAAACCCTAGTTACGTCTCTGGTTTATGGTATGCTGTAAAAGGTGGGTAAATCCAATTCCCAAATATATTGTCCAGTACTATATATAGTCTTCTGTCAGGACACGCGAATGAAAGTTGACGTTTAGATTATTTAGGTAATAGATGTGGTTTATTTTGAAAACATTTGCTTATATTTGATTTTAAAGGAAACTGACCCTTATGTATTCAGTTACAAAAGATTAGAATTGTACTCAATAGCAGGAGGAATTTAAAATGACCTTAGTAACAGACTTCAGGGATGTACGATGTATTTAAAAAATTTAATACCGCAAATTCTAGTTCGTTCGCCTCAGGTGTAAGCAACCCTCGAGTCGGAATTACTGCTTGAGGAAATTAAAAATAATCCTACTTCATAGAATTGCCAAACTAAATAGTTTAAAAATCAAAATATTTTCTTATAATCAACAAAGACGAAAAATGTTTAAAATATTTTAAACGTACCCCTATTTTGATATTCAGTTACACTAGTCGGCCATATATTTTCAGCCATACATAGTAATGTATTTTTGTGCTTTCCTAGTCCAGTATTTAAATGGGTTCATGCAAAAATTTCATACCTGAATATTTCGTAAAATTCTATTCTTCTCTAGGATTTCAAAAGAAACCACACCTATAAAATAATTTAAACGTCAACTTTCATTTGCTAGTCATACAATACTTAGATCATTATACAAATTATAAATAAAACTGGAGCAATATCAATTTCCACTAAACCAGAAGTAACCGTTTGATTTACTGAAGATTAATCTAAATAGTGAAGTAATACAAACTGATGTCTTGTTTGCAAAAAGTTAGCAATCCAACTAAGAGCAACCCCACGAATTCCCAAATTGTCTAATTTGTTGAGTAACCGGGAGTGATCAACGTAATCAAATTCTTTGCCAAGGTCACAGAATATACTAATACCTACTGCACTTTCACCCTTATCGAGAAAGTAAATAATTCTGGAATATAAGAAATTAAAAGCGTCAGTGGTCGAACTATTAGCCCTAAATCCAAACTGATTACTAGAAATAATACAATTTATGTTTAAGTACTGTTTCAATCTACTCAAATAACAATATTCAAGGATCTTGGAGAAGCCAAAAGTTAGAGCAACGGATCTGTAGTTATTCATTGATGTTTTATTCACCTTTTTATGCACGGGAATTACTTTATTTGATTTTAACTTTTCTGGGAAACTTCCATGTTCAAACGATAAATTAATAATATGAATTATTGGTATTATAATAAAATGCACCACCGATTTTATAATAAAACTCAGGATATCATTCATGCCCGCTGACCTTTTATTTTTAAATTTAACACTAATAATATTTACCAATTCCGTATCACAAATAGGGTAAAGGAAAATATTATTTCCTCTAATCTCAGCATTTCTGTGGCCATTAGCATTTGCATTGACTTTAGGTATACTGTTCTGAATATTAATAGGGGCGTCTTTGAAAAAATTGTTAAAGCGATTCGCAATGACATAAGGATCATTGGTTGTATCTTCATTATGTAATAATCTAAAATTATAATTTACCTTGCTCTTGTTATTAGAATTAATAATGTTCCAGGCACTCTTCATCATGTTATCAAAAGTAGTTATTTTACGTTGAATAAGTCTTGTTGGTATTACCTACCAAAAGAAAATGTTGGTGTTTCGCTTTTTTATAGAACGGAATAAATACTGGATCAGTTGACTTTATTTGAAATATTGATTTCAGATTATTATTTGACTCTTTGATATCTGCATTTACCCATCTTTTATCAGCGTTACTATTACAGACAGGAAAAAATATATTAAAGTGGTAATTAAATATATCAAAAAAGAATTAAAAGCATCATCCGTTGAAGTTTTTGAAAGAACTTCAGTCTACGATTCATTTTGTAATTTTTGACAAAAGGATTTAATATCAGCTACGTCAAAAATTCTTCGATGTTGAGTTGGATATCTAGTTACTAGTACACACTTATGGTCGGATATAATGTTATCCTGTACAACAGAAATATTATTTCATAAACTTGGAAAACATTGGTCTACTATAAAATTTACCCCTAGTGAGAGCCTTAACTATATTTATTACATTAAAAGTAGACAGTATTTGATAGACAATATTATATTCATTGTTATCTCTTTTTGGATCTAGATTAAATTCCCCCACACATCATTAAATTTAAATTTGGTTTAAATATATATTTTAGTGCCAGTGTGATGTTATCATAGAATTTTTTTAGATCAGAGCCAGGTGATCTATAGACTGACAGGATTAGGATAGAGTTGTAGGAATGGGACTTCCACAGAGCAGCACATGCTTCGAAATATTTCTCGATACAGAAACAGGATATAACAATAACAATGGATTCTACATTTACTTGTGAACTCATGTCTCATTGTGACACCATATTCCTACACCTCCACCCTTATATTGTAATCTGTAAAAGTTTGAAACATTTATAAAATTATTAAGTAATAACTTATCTACATTGGAGCTGTTTCTCCATGTTTCACACAAAAATAAAAATTTAAGACTACTAAATTTAATTAAATACTCGGTGATGATTAAGTTCACCTTGTCATGTGTTTTTCAATTATTTCATTGCAACAACCTTTGTTCTTCATTTATAAATTTAATAATTGTTGTTCAATTGCTTTTTGTAACAAATGAACATAGATAATTTACACTTCGTTGGAAACCCAAAATAATCTCTTTTCAACGGTATTACTTTACTTTCCAATATGGCAGCCATATAAAAATTAAAACTTTCAGATTAACTCCAAATCCAGCAGCTACAAAAAATTAACATCGCCATTCAAAGGAACACAAAAAGTGCCCTGAAGATGTGCAAACCAAAATCCAGTATTATTTCACACTTGGACGTTATTCTATCTATATCTAGTGATCTACGCATATTTTTCTCAAATACGGATATATCATTAAGATGATCTCCTTTAGAGTAACATTTATCTAATTTAACCGAATTCGTATATCTTATAGACCTCGAAATCCCCATGTTGAACACGTTATGCTGAACAAGCCTGTATATTAAATTTTAATTCATATTTTTTATTTGATCATTATTTTTTATATAAATGAACAGTATTTTGTTAAATAAATGATAAGTAAATAAATATATTAAAATAATTTATAGATAGGTTAATTGAGGTTAGTTTATTTTAAATTGATTTAGGTTAAATTAGGTTCGACAGGTTAAATTACTTTTTTATTACCGTTCATTTAATACTGATCATATATTAAAAATACTGATCTAATAAATACTAGCCTTACATTTTTATCGTCATGTTATAATAATAAATTAATTAGTTAATATCAAAATTATTACAACTATTTCTTTATTGAACTAATCTTATTCTAAACTAACCCACACGAATTTAATTTAACACACTTATGCATATTAGCCTATTATTGGTAGATAATGTTTATACAGGGTGGTGACGGTGGTGACTGGAACTCCCAAATATAGGACTTTATCATGTAAAAATCACACTTTCGTAATTTCCTGCTTCCCTAATTATTTTAGGTAAAAGTCTATAAGGAAAAATTATTCAGCATGGTTTGTAATGGCAGATATTAGGTATGAATATGTTGAAAAATCGCTCCAAAAATGATAGCCATGAAATTAAAACAAAAAGTTAACAAATGATTTATCTGTCAAGATAGGTTAATTTATTTTTATTATTATTAGTAATTTCTGTTCAAGTGAACAGTTATGTATTTAATTCTCCTTACTGATTCAGTTGCAGTATTCTCTGCTCTACAACTTCCATTTGAAAACATAAATTAACGAATTAACGATTTATTGTTTTAGACAAATTTCAATTGTCATCTTTTTAAATAAATTTTTACGAAAACAAATATATCAATTCATAATTATTGATTGAGACTCGTATGGTCCAAGTCTAAAGGGCGAACTACTACCGAAATGATTAGAAAGCTGACACCAATGTCATTGGTGGGTACTCTCAAGTTTGCGTTAGCAACTGTGATTAATAAAATAAAGAGTTTACCCGTTAGTTAGTCGGCCATTTGGATTTCATAGACAGCTAATAAAATTGGTGACAAAACTGAATTGTAAGTACTTATTTCTATTACAGCCTGTATTATCGGAAGAAGAAAGATATTATTATGTTAACAAAAAATATCACATACTACTCTTAAAACTATTTCTCCTTGTAGTAATTACATGTAACCAAAATTTAATTTTTTTTCAATAAATTTCCACATTTAAAATTAATTTTTTTGACGATAGAAAGATTGTCTATATTTGCAATATTTATTGTTTATTCTATTATTTTCTGGCAACGTACAGCATGAAAAGCATTGCAATAATACAACTACTTATGAATAAATAGAATATCTACTTGTTCAGCAACACTAGCACATAAACCATAATTATGCAGAATAAAATTAATAAATGAAGTAAACAAAGAGTTTAAATTTAGTAAATATTTCTTTCTTCCCAATGAAAATTTGGTTTTAGTTCGAAACATATTGTTATTAATAAAATTTAGCTACCACACCTAAAAGTATGTGATCGGATCGATTTTTTATACGACGATTTCTATTCATATTAGCCCTCATCGAATAAGGTATTAGTTTTTCATGCGCTATAATCAGTCACTCTATAAATTCAACGCAATAATACCTTTAATAAGAATTAATGTTGTAAATCAAAATTCGCTACGTACACGCTGAATATGCATATCTATACAGAATGCCCAGCATAACTTTTCCAACATGGGAATCTCGAGAACTATAAGAGATACATAGGTCGCTATATATTCGCGAAAATGTAAATTTTGCAGTTTTTTATTTTTGCAAATATCCTCCAAATGTGAAATAATATTGCATTTTAATTTGCACATCTTTAAGGCACTTTTTTATGTTCTTCCGAATGGCTATGCTCACAATTTTTTATAACTATTAGTTTTCGAGTTATGAAGTCATATTGAAATTTGCCCCATTGAAAATAGATTTTTAAAACTTAAACTTAACTTAAACTTAAAACATGTGTAATTTGCCTATTTTCATTTGTTTCAAACACCGAAAATACAATAATTTCTAAATTTATAGGTTAAACACAATGGTTGTTGCAATGAAATAAATGAAATCATACGTCAGGTATTATCATTTGTTTAATTTTAAGTTTATGATATTCATTTTTTCATACCTATCATTGAAATATTTTTTGAAATTTCGTTATAAATGTGATTGCCTACTATGACGTCCAAATATTAAAAAAATATTAAGACTTTAAATTTTGAGAACTAAAGAAAAAAGAAGTTATCAATGAAAATAATCAAATTGGTATTTCCAATTGCGTTTTTCAATTGTTTCATTACAACAACCATTGTTTTTCATCTATAAATATAAAAATTGTATTTTCTGTGTTTGAAACAAATGAAAATAGACAAATTACACATAGTTGGAAATTTCAATGATGCAACTTTCCAATATGGCGTCCGTATAAAAGTTATAACTTTTACATCAAAAACTAATATGTATAGTGATTTGAGCATCGTCATTCAAAAGAACATTAAAGAATACGTACCTTTAAGATGTCCAAATTGAAATCCAGCATTATGTCACATTTGCAAATATAAAAAATTGTAAAATTTACATTTTCGTTTTTATTTAATGACCTATGTATTTTTTCTCAAATAACAAAGCATCATTAAAATGGTTTCCTAATAGTCCTAATTGCACAACTTTTGTGTAATTTAACCGACTTCGTATCTCTTATAGTCCTCGAAATCCCCATGTTGGAAAAGTTATCCTTGACACCTAAATAGTCCGCAGAGCCAGCAATGAGTGTGCTTAACAAGCGTGTAACTGTTATGGAAGGTCCCTTTGACTATACGAGAAGGAAACCCGATAACCAGAAGTCTGACATGTACGTCACGTCAGATGGCCCCATACCCAATATCAACCCAAAACTTGACGAGAAGTTAGTGCTTGGTTTGTGCAAGAATTTTAAAGTTTGTGCTGTTTATTTGCGTCAATTATTAACAATCGAAATGGGGAATCTGGCGTGACACTAAGAGTAAACCCCTTTTGTTTATAACAATATTTAGATACACGCAGTTAGTACTAGATTTGTGCTGCTCAGATACAAATTATACAAGTTTGTGCTGTTTATTTACATCTACTATTAACAATTGAAATGGGGAATCTGGCATGACACCAAGAGTAAACTTCTTTTGTATTAAACAATATTCGGGTAATAGTAACGTCAATAGTTAGTGCTAGATTTGTGCTGCTCAGATACAAATTATAAAAGTTTGTGCTATTTATTTACATCTATGATTAACAATTGAAATGAGGAATCTGGCGTGACACTAAGACTAAACTCCTTTTGTTTAAAACAATATTCAGATACATATTATAAAAGTTTGTACTGTTTATTTACATATCTATTATTAACAATTGAAGGGGGGAATCTGGCGTTACACTAAGAGTTAACCCATTTTGTTTTTAATAATATTTGGATAATAACATAATCCACAGTTTGTGTTGGGTTTGTGCTGCTCAGATTCAAATTATGAAATTTTGTGCTGATTATTTACGCTGGTATTAAGAATTCAAATGGAGAATATGGCGCTACACCAAGGGAAAACTCATTTTGTTTATAATAATATCTGAGTAATAATAATATCCACTATCAATGCTAAGCATGTGTTGCTTAAATATAAATTATAAAAGTTTGTACCGTTTATACCGATTATTAACAATGAACCAGTTTCACATTTTTTTAAAAAGTATTTTAATTAAAAGAAAGTTTATACAATACTTTGCACTGTATTAAAAAATAAAAATTTATTAATTTCTTAAATAATAAAATAAAAAGAAATAGTTATGAAAAACAATCACCTACTCGTGATGTCAAATTACACATTGAGAAAAAGATATAATTACGTGAACTGTAAATTTATTTATTACAAATAAATCCTAAGGTTGAATAGATCCAAATATATCTACAATTGAAGCAATGTAATAATTTATTTGAAACATTTATTTGTCTCAAATAAATATTATTGAGATCAATTATATCTTCTATTTCATGCGAACTATGTATTTATTTACGTTAAGATTATTTTAATTGCGCTAAATTGATTGCATTTCTATTAGATATATAATAATTTATTTGAACCAGGTTTATATACCTATACCTCTCGTAACCTATCCATTCTAAATAGATTAAAACTAAACGAAAACAATTAAATAAAGACCAGCATATTTAATTTTTTCATACACCATATTTCTATTAACTCACAAATTACATCCATAAGAATATTAATGTACATACACTGAGAAATAGATATAATTACGTGAACTGTAAATTTATTTGTTACAAATAAAGCCTACGCTTGAATAGATCCAAATATATCTACAATTGAATCAATTGTTATAAATGACGATTAAATGTTAGCGCTGAAAATTAGAATATTAAAACACATTTATCACCCAAACCGGTATATACAGTATTAATACAAAAATAATAACAAATCTAGATGACCGTCGCCTGGCCGAACCCGGTCACGCGGAATCATCCTTCACGCCGTGATTATTTCTGTAAAAGAATTAACACATGAGAAATACTCAGTGAGGAGGCAATCATTTACGAAAGGTTCGGGCATTCACACACCGTACACACATGTTGGCAACTACGGGCAGTACCGCTAGTTACTACGGACCCTCTGCCGCTTCGGTGGTGATCCGGAGACAATCCTCTTAACCAACTGGATCAGATCACTACAGCCCTAACTGCTGCTACGCTGGCGACCACAGATGTGGGTCACTACAGCCTTCCCTGCTGCTACGCTGGCGACCCTCGGGTTTACACGAGCGGCCACTACGGAACCACTGCCGCTTCGGTGGTGATCCGGAGACATTCCTCTTAACCAACTGGATCAGATCACTACAGCCCTAACTGCTGCTGCCGTTGGCGACCACAGATGCAGGCCACTACAGCCTACCCTGCTGCTACGATGGCGACCCTCGGGTTCACACGAGCGGCCACTACGGAACCACTGCCGCTTCGGTGGTGATCCGGAGACATTCCTTTTAACCAACTGGATCAGATCACTACAGCCCTAACTGCTGCTACCGTTGGCGACACCAGATGCGGGTCACTACAGCCTTCCCTGCTGCTACGCTGGCGACCCTCGGGTTCACACGATGCGGCCACTACAGAACCACTGCAGCTTCGGTGGTGATCCGGATACATTCCTCTTAACCAACTGGATCAGATCACTACAGCCCTAACTGCTGCTGCCGTTGGCGACACCAGATGTGGGTCACTACAGCCTTCCCTGCTGCTACGCTGGCGACCCTCGGGTTCACACGAGCGGCCACTACGGAACCACTGCCGCTTCGGTGGTGATCCGGAGACATTCCTCTTAACCAACTGGATCAGATCACTACAGCCCTAACTGCTGCTGCCGTTGGCGACACCAGATGTAAGTCACTACAGCCTTCCCTGCTGCTACCGTTGGCGACCCTCGGGTTCACACGATGCGGCCACTACAGTACACCGTACTGCTCGCACACACACCCACAATCATACACATGCTAGATTAACTCTTTCACCTGAATTACTATAATATCGATGTTCTCACACTGAAATCTAGAAATAAACTGAAATAAAATACGTGAATACCAGTATCATTAAATGTAGCTCTTATCCAACAGCATCGGTTACGTACCTAAATAGCTAATTAGAGACAAAACATAATAAATTTAATAAAAATAACCTTACGCAAAATAATACCTGTGACAGTTCGGCCATCTTGAAAAGTTCCTCGTCCTCGAGGAATGAATCCCAAATTCCTGCAGCATCAGCATCAACATCCGAAGCGCTGTTATCTTTCGATAGTTCACGTGTACTTAAATATGGTTTCATCCTGTCAATCGCCACTAAGTTACTATATTCTCCTCTTCTACTTCGATTTGTACCAGGCAAATCTTCTACTGAAAATCTGTCGTTCAGTAGAACTTTCTTTATTTGGAATGGTCCTTCATATAGATGGTGTGCAATGGAATTGATAGTTTCTCAATTGGATTAAATAGTTCTGGCTGCTTTCTTATCTGTTGTTTATGGTAAAAACATCTGATACACAAGTCAGTTTACTTCGCGAATTTTCTCATTCCAGGAAACCAGTAAATTCCAAAATGTCCAAACTCATCAAGACAGGAACGTACTATCTGCAGCCGCTGTCATTTAGGTACAACCCACTAGATTCCGGACGCGGTAATTCGGTAAACCCGTTCGTCTCGTAAACAGTAATTTTTATAAATATTCCTTTCGTAGTTAGTTTCCGGTGGTTTACTTAAAATGTTCTTGATAATTTTCAATTTGTCATTTGTCCGGCGAGTATCCAGTTAGCTTGTTATAATTTTATCCTTCTGAATTGTTAATTCCGCATCAGTTCAAGACTGGTAGAACACATTCCATATCTTTGTCTGCTACTACATTGTTCGCGGGAATACGTGCTCGTTTCCTTCATGGTTATGCAAGTGGACCCCATATCGACGTACGCTTAGACAATTACCGCTTACCTCCGCAGAAGTTGTTAAGATGTTCCTTTCTGGTAGTTGTGGTTGTGGCTCTTGTTGACGTTAAACATGCTGATGTTGACGTTGTTGTGGTCGCTGGTTCCTACTTCCACTGAATTCGCCTCCATTTCGTTCTGCACAATTCGATACTCGTTGCCGTTTTTTGTTATAATGTGAGCGTGTATGTCCCAATTTTCCACAAATAAAACAACAAGTGTTCTCCATTCCATCGTCGTGCTGCTGCGTAGTATAGTAAGGCCACTTGTTCTTCTGAAAAGTATGATGTACATCGCGTTTAACGGGAGTAGAAAGGTTTCGTGTCGCTAATTTATCTATGATCGTCTTCAAAAATAATAAAAGAAACTGCGGCTTCTTGCATTCTCTGATAAGAGCAAGTGTTGAGTAGCGCCAACTTCTCATAATAGTATTGCAACATAAGTTCATCCAGTTTCTTGTTGCGAGAAATCATTTCTTGAAGCAACTGAAAATAATTTTCCTGTGACGGAAATGCCTTCAACAACATAGCCTTCTATGACTCCCAAGAATGATTTATTCCTTGCAGCGCTTTATACCATATTTCTGCATACCCTCTCCAGCGAGATCTCACATACATGATGGTAGTTATTTCGTCCCATTTATGCATAGCGCGTAAAGTGAACGTACATACTGAAATTGAGGACTGTTGTTAGGTAACGTCATGTTGTAATGTTGTTCCAGGTTCGTAATCAAGCTAAACATAAACATAATCAATATCCGCACTGTTCCAAAAGCTTTGTTGGTGTGATCCCAAAAGCTGTAAGTTAAAATTGTTCTCATCCCACTTCTGAAATGTTATAAATGACGATTAAATGTTAGCGCTGAAAATTAGAATATTAAAACACATTTAACACCCAAACCGGTATATACAGTATTAATACAAAAATAATAACAAATCTAGATGACCGTCGCCTGGCCGAACCCGGTCACGCGGAATCCTCCTTCACGCCGTGATTATTTCTGTAAAAGAATTAACACATGAGAAATACTCAGTGAGGAGGCAATCATTTACGAAAGGTTCGGGCATTCACACACCGTACAAACATGCTGGCAACTACGGGCAGTACCGCTAGTTACTACGGACCCTCTGCCGCTTCGGTGGTGATGCGGAGACAATCCTCTTAACCAACTGGATCAGATCACTACAGCCCTAACTGCTGCTACGCTGGCGACCACAGATGTGGGTCACTACAGCCTTCCCTGCTGCTACGCTGGCGACCCTCGGGTTTACACGAGCGGCCACTACGGAACCACTGCCGCTTCGGTGGTGATCCGGAGACATTCCTCTTAACCAACTGGATCAGATCACTACAGCCCTAACTGCTGCTGTCGTTGGCGACACCAGATGTGGCTCACTACAGCCTTCCCTGCTGCTACGATGGCGACCCTCGGGTTCACACGAGCGGCCACTACGGAACCACTGCCGCTTCGGTGGTGATCCGGAGACATTCCTCTTAACCAACTGGATCAGATCACTACAGCCCTAACTGCTGCTACCGTTGGCGACACCAGATGCGGGTCACTACAGCCTTCCCTGCTGCTACGATGGCGACCCTCGGGTTCACACGAGCGGCCACTACGGAACCACTGCCGCTTCGGTGGTGATCCGGAGACATTCCTCTTAACCAACTGGATCAGATCACTACAGCCCTAACTGCTGCTACCGTTGGCGACACCAGATGCGGGTCACTACAGCCTTCCCTGCTGCTACGCTGGCGACCCTCGGGTTCACACGGTGCGGCCACTACAGAACCACTGCCGCTTCAGTGGTGATCCGGAGACATTCCTCTTAACCAACTGGATCAGATCACTACAGCCCTAACTGCTGTTGCCGTTGGCGACACCTGATGTGGGTCACTACAGCCTTCCCTGCTGCTACGCTGACGACCCTCGGGTTCACACGAGCGGCCACTACGGAACCACTGCCGCTTCGGTGGTGATCCGGAGACATTCCTCTTAACCAACTGGATCAGATCACTACAGCCCTAACTGCTGCTGTCGTTGGCGACACCAGATGTGGGTCACTACAGCCTTCCCTGCTGCTACCGTTAGCGACCCTCGGGTTCACACGATGCGGCCACTACAGTACACCGTACTGCTCGCACACACACCCACAATCATACACATGCTAGATTAACTCTTTCACCTGAATCACTATAATATCAATGTTCTCACACTGAAATCTAGAAATAAACTGAAATAAAATACGTGAATACCAGTATCATTAAATGTAGCTCTTATCCAACAGCATCGGTTACGTACCTAAATAGCTAATTAGAGACAAAACATAATAAATTTAATAAAAATAATCTTACGCAAAATAATATCTGTGACACAATGTCATAATTTATTTGAAGCATTTATTTGTCTCAAATAAATATATATTGAGATCAATTATATCTTCTATTTCATGAGAACTATGCATTTATTTACCTTAAGAATTATTTTAATTGCGCTAAATTTATTTCATTACTATTGGATATATAATAATTTATTTGAACCAAATTTATATACCTATTTTTCATAACCTGTCCACTCTAAATAGACTAAAATTGAAGGAAAATAATTAAATAAAGACCAGTATATTTAATTTTTTCGTACACTGTATTTTTATTAACTCATAAATACATCATTAAGAATATTAATGTACATATAATAAAAAAATTATAAAAGTTTAAATACACAGTCTGTACAGGTATACCGATGCATGTGCTTTGGCATAAAATATACACTGAAGTGCAAAGCAAATATCCAAAACTCCACTCAAGTAGTATATTTTTCACTGTTTCGTCACCCATATACACTACTTTTTAGCACACGAATGGAAAACAAATCACCAGAAATGAACACTGTCAGAAATGAGCACCACCATAAACAATATGAAACGTACAACAAATGAACAAGTCTATACAAGTCACTGCACTTAAAATCGTCATTTGACAAATTGAATATTGTTCACTCAATGGAAATATTATTTTGCCACAAATAATATTTATTTGTGACAACTAAATGTAGATTCATACGATAAAAACTATTTTTCATTGTAATGAATATAAAGTTTACACAAATATATTATGAAATTAATTCAAAACAATTACATATTTCTAGAAAATAAATAAATATTCCAGAAAATTATAAATTTATTTATTAAAAATCTCAATTTAAAGTACTATACATAACTATACTAGTTTAGTTGAGAAAATTAAATTAAATTTAAATGAAATAAATCACGATCAAATAAATAATATATCTGAATGAATAAAATACATTTCACATTAAAAATTAAATTATATTTGTTGTAAGGTTGCAATAATTGAATGAATGAAGTACCCCTTAATTACGAATATTTATTTGCTAAAAACCAGTCATTTTTCTCAGTGTATAATAAAAAATTATAAAAGTATAAATACACAAGATGAAACGTACAACAAATGAACAAGTCCATACAAGTCACTTCGCACTTGAAATAGTCATTTGAGAAATAGAACATTGTTCACTCAATAGAAATTTATTTTGCCACAAATAATATTTATTTGTGACAAATAAATGTAGATTTACACAATACAAACTATTTTTCATTGTAATACGTAAAAAGTTTACACAAATATATTATGAAATTAATTCAAAACAATTACATATTTGTAGGAAACAAGTAAATATTTCAGAAAATTATAAATTTATTTATTAAAAATCTCAATTTAAAGTACCTACTAAGCATAAATATATTAGTTTATTTAAGAAAATTAAATTAAATTTAAATCAAATAAGTCACGGTCAAATAAATAATATAACTGAATGGATAAAACACATTTCATATTAAAGATTAAATTGTATTTGTTGCAAGGTTGCAATAATTGGATGAATGAAGTACCTACCTCTTAATTATGAATATTTATTTGCTAAAAACCAGTCATTTTTCTCTGTGTATACAGCACGTCATTCATACACTGAGAAAAAGATATAATTACGTGAACTGTAAATTTATTTGTTGCAAATAAATCCTAAGCTTCAATAGATCCAACTATATCTACAATTGAAGCAATGTAATATTTTATTTGAAGCATTTATTTGTCTCAAATAAATATATATTGAGATCAATTATATCTTCTATTTCATGCGAATTATGCATTTATTTACGTTAAGATTATTTTAATTGCTCTAAATTTATTGCATTACTATTGGATGTAAAATAATATATTTGAACAAAGTTTATATACCTACCTCTCGTAACCTGTCTACTCTAAATAGATTAAAACTAAAGGAAAACATTTAAATAAAGACCAGCATATTTAATTTTTTCACACACCATATTTTTATTACTCACAAATTGCATCCTTAAGAATATTAATGTACATATAGTAAAAAATTATAAAAGCACAAATACACACTCTGTAGAGGTACCGGTGCATTTGCTTGGCATAAAAGATACACTGAAAAGTGTAAAGCAAATATTCAAAACTCCACTCAAGTAGTATATTTTTCACTGTTTCGTCACCCACATTCTCTACTTTTTAGCACCTGAATGAAAAACAAATCGCCAGAAATGAACACAGTCAGAAATGAGCTCCACCATAAACAATATGAAACGTACAACAAATGAACAAGTCCATACAAGTCACTTCACTTAAAATTGTCATTTGACAAATAAAACATTGTTCACTCAATGGAAATATCATTTTGCCCCAAATAATAGTTATTTGTGACAAATAAATATAGATTTGTAACAACCCGCTAAAAATTTAATATTTAAAAACTAAATTAAAGATTAAGAGGAAATTATCTTCCAAGAGAGTGGCCCCCACTCTCGCATCAAATCTTTTATAAGGGATCTCCAGCGTTGAGAGAGGAGACACGCACAATCATTTCGACAATTAGTTGATTCACTTTTCAATATTTAGTTTCGACATAGTCACAAAATTCAGTTTAGGAATTTTTAATAAATAAGTTTTAAATAAGTTTCAAGTTTCAGTCCTGCAAGAATAAGAATAAAAGAAGAATAAGAAGAAGAAATTAAAATTGTAAGTAAATTTAATATTTGTTTCTATTATTATTGTGTAACCAGTATTAATTTTATTGAGTAAATAAAACTTAGTGTGTAAGGATTAACTCTTTTATTCAATAAAACCCAGGGCTACGAACCCATACTTTCCCCTAAATTAATATTTTATTCTAAATTCAAAATTATAATTATCAAAAACAAATCAGCGTCTGATCTATTACATTTGCTGAGTTTCATTATAAATTGGTGACAACGGGTAGATTTTTACCCCCATCGCTGATTCATTAAATTGGTAGCTGCGGTGTGATTTTTATACACATCGCTGAGTTATATTACAGATTCACACAATAAAAACTATTTTCCATTGTAATTATTATAAAGTTTACACAAATATATTATGAATTTAATTCTAAACAATTACATATTTGTAAGAAACAAATAAATATTTCAGAAAATTATAAATTTATTTATTAAAAATCTCAATTTAAAATACTAAACGTAAATATATTAGTTTATTTGAGAAAATTAAATTAAATTTAAATAAAATAAATGATAATATATTTGTGTAAACTTTATATTCATTACATTGAAAAATAGTTTTTCTACAGTCTATATACAAAGTAGCCATTTGCGCTCTCTTTTGTCAACGCAAAATGTCACTTTGCCGCTCTAGAGCGACAAAGTAGAAAAAACGCTCGGTCCTCAAATTTCTAACTATACAATGTTGAGAAATGTTACTTGGCTACATTCTTAATGGAAACGTTTAGTCAGGAATTAATGACACTCTAGTTACACATTACCCACAAGTCAATCTGACATATAACTGCTCTGTCGGTATGTTACATAACCAAACAAAATGCCGCGCTGCTGTGAAAATAAAATAGGGCATTCATTTACAAAAACGAAAGTATAAAATGCTTAGATTAGATTGAAGCAATAGCTCAAGAAGAATGGAAAATACCAATAAGTAAAAATAAATAAAAAATAATTTTTTGTTATGGTGGAGGACCCCATTGTGGCGACTGTAGAAAAAGTCTTGTGTGTGTTTCGAGCGCAAATGGACATTGTCGATTTCGAGAGAATGCCTCGCTCCTGCGTCGCGCGGCAACAACCTCTCAATCGACAATGTCCCATTTTGCGCTCTTAATACACAAATAGCTATTTTATTGTATGAATCTACATTTATTTGTCACAAATAAATATTATTTGTACATTTTGTTGTACGTTTCATCTTGTTTATGGTAAAGCTCATTTCTGAGAGTGTTCATATGTGGCGATTTGTATTTCATTAGTGTGCTAAAAAATAGTGAATATGGGTGACGAAACAGTGAAAAATATACTACTAGAGTGGAGTTATGAATATTTGCTTTGCACTTTTCAGTGTATGATTTAGAGCACATGTATCGGTACCTGTACAGACTGTATATTTATACTTCTATATTTTTTAAATTATATGTACATTCATATTTTTAATGATGTTATTTGTGAGTTAATAAAAATATAGTGTACGAAAAAATTAAATTTACTGGTCTATATTTAATTATATTCCTTGAGTTTTAGTCTATTTAGAGTGGACAGGTTATGAAAGATAGGTATATAAATTTGGTTCAAATAAATGATTATATATCCAATAGTAATGAAATAAATTTAGCGCAATTAAAATAATTCTTTACGTAAATAAATGCATAGTTCTCATGAAATAGAAGATATAATTGATCTCAACATATATTTATTTAAGTCAAATAAATGCTTCAAATAAATTATAACATTGCTTCAATTGTAGATATATTTGGATTGATTCAAACTTAGGATTTATTTGTAACAAATAAATTTACAGTTCACGTAATTATATCTTGTTTTCAGTGTAGCCAATACACTGAGAAAAATAGTTTGTATTGTGTAAATCTACATTTATTTGTCACAAATAAATATTATTTGTGGCAAAATAAATTTCTATTGAGTGAACAATGTTCTATTTCTCAAATGACTATTTCAAGTGCGAAGTGACTTGTATGGACTTGTTCATTTGTTGTACGTTTCATCTTGTGTATTTATACTTTTATAATTTTTTATTATACACTGAAAAAAATGACTGGTTTTTAGCAAATAAATATTCGTAATTAAGGGGTACTTCATTCATTCAATTATTGCAACCTTGCAACAAATACAATTTAATCTTTAATATGAAATGTATTTTATTCATTCAGTTATATTATTTATTTGACCGTCATTTATTTCATTTAAATTTAATTTAATTTTCTCAAATAAACTAAAATATTTATGTTTAGTATTTTAAATTGAGATTTTTAATAAATAAATTTATAATTTTCTGAAATATTTACTTGTTTCTTACGAATATGTAATTGTTTAGAATTAATTTCAATATATATTTGTGTAAACTTTATATTAATTACAATGGAAAATAGTTTTTATTGTATGAATCTATATTTATTTGTCACAAATAAATACCTATTATTTGTGGCAAAATGATATTTCCATTAAGTGAACAATGTTCTATTTGTCAAATAACGATTTTAAATGAAGTAACTTGTATGGACTTGTTCATTTGTTGTACGTTACATCGTGTTTATGGTGCACTGGGAAAAAGATATAATTACGTGAACTATAAATTTATTTGTTACAAATAAATCCTAAGCTTGAATAGATCTAAATATATCTACAATTGAAGCAATGTAATAATTTATTTGAAGCATTTATTTGTCTCAAATAAATATATATTCAGATCAATTATGTTCTTCTATGATATGAGAAATATGAATTTAATTACATTAAGCATTATTTTAATTGTGCTAAATTTATTTTATTATTATTGGGTATGTAATAATTTATTTGAACAAAATTCATATATCTACTTCCCATAAGCTGTCCAATATAAGAGGATTCAAATAATTATTTTAATTGAAGGAAGTTATTTAAATAAAGACCAGTATATTTAATTTTTATTTATACCGTTTATTTTTATTATTAACTTACAAATTATTACTTATTAGAAAACTAGGTATATAGATATGTATAATGTATATAAAAGAAATACACACTCGGTATAACGGATATTCCACAGTACAATTTAAAAAAAATTGTCAAAGTAGGCTGTAAATAAAAAAAAAACGTACTTGTTTTAGTTCAATAAATGATCTATTCTATGATCACAGCCTACTTTGAATATTTTTTTCGATCGCCCTGTATTACAAATTATATTTTAAGTTCACGGTAGATATATACTTAGAACCATTGGCATATGCATGTATATTATTAGTTTTTTTACAAAATAAATTATCTATATTCTTTAATAACCTAATACAAGTTTCATCAGTCTCAATCTTGTAGGATTGATAGTGCCTTTCATAACCTAACGTATTTAATATCTTAATAACTAAACTAATATTACTTTTGAAATCAACAATAATAAACATTATTTCCCCAAAAATTGGATTTTCAAGGTAGGTATAGTCAAAATCCAACAGTAAAACGTGACCATTTTTATATTTAACACCGTTGTAAATAAACCAAGATATGCAAATGCCATCATAAAAATTGAGGTTTCGAAAAATATCAACTGACTGTGAATGGGAGCGTTTGGGCAAAGCTTATCGTAGATGGCAGCAACGGACTAGCGTACGACGCCCTGGAATATTTGAATTGGTATCATCCAAGTTACAACTTTATAACATGTGAACTATTCAATATATATATTATTATTGAATATTATCTTTTCACTTTAATTAGTTTGTAATAGTTCATTTTGCACCTTCGTTTGTTTATGTGCAATCTTTTGTTGTGAGGTATTTAAAAAAATTGAGAATGTCGGATAAAGATAATTACAATTTGTGGAAATTAGAAACGCTGAAAACTGAAATGAAGATGCCGTGGTGCGAGTGTACGAGGGAGAAAAAGTTATTTCATTTAGAGGCAGGTCATTTTGTTTTGACTATGTAAGGTGAAATTTAATTGAATTTTTTTTTGTTTTGTTTGTTTTGTACTTCGGAGAAAATATTATTTGGACTGCACATTTTCTCAAAATTCTCCTCGTATTACGTATTCCTGAAAATTTGATTTACAAATAATTAACATAAACAAGTTTTAGATATTTATAAGTTTCACGAAAATCTTACCAGTATCATAACTTTCTGTGAGGAAATCTATTTTCTCAAAATACTGAGAACAAACGGCGAGTTTGGAGCATATTTTTTAATTTTAATTAGTCTAACCATAACTTTCTTTCTATTTTATCTTTCGGCAAACGATGCATGTTTGTTTTACTTTTAAAAACACAACAGAACGCATTTTTATTTATGGACCTAACCCTGTTGCTTGTGTTGGCGCGAACTATCAATTTTCTTAACAAATTCTGCAAATTTAGTTACACTTTATGCTAGCGCGCTATACTACGTGTACGTATTTTCACTACACACTTCCAGAAAATACGCTAGTCCAGTGCTGCCATTAATTCGCACAATAGCCACCAAACACTCCCATTTACCGAAGACATTACTTGCGGGCCAAATATAAGATTATTACAGAAACCTTTTCTACTTAAAAATCGGTGACACAGTTTCAATTGATGTTTTACAGCAAGAGTATATGGTATATTTACTCTAAAAGTAACAATATACGCATTTTTTTTAGAAATTCTGTGAAATGCTTCATATCTTATAGAAGAATAATATCTGGATGGACCCAACAAGTTAATTATCGTTGGATAATGTATCATGAAATGGTGTTTTGGTTTTAATGCAGTTTTAAATAATTTCACATAAAATTTATGGTGTTCTGCTATTAAAAATTTAAGATGTAATAATAAATCAAAATAGATTTTTCTATTTAAACAAATTTCAATGACATCGTAAAGAATTAAATAAAAATGCCACACTTCGTCATCTTCGGAAACCATATCACCAATTATTAAACTAAAATAGGTTACAAAAGAATGCATTTCAGCAGCAGACATAGTTATATAGCTTTTCCTAACATGATCCTGTTTTATAACAGGGATGGAATTACCATTATCAGCACATTCACAATGATTGAAATGAATTATACGTTCATTAAGTTGATACAATGAAAAATACTTTCTTTCTTTAGTTAAATAATTAACAATAGACCCCATTTCATACCTACATATTCCTTCAAACAAATCGTGCATGATATCACAGGAAATATTTAATGTATTATGAAAGTTATTTAGTGAATTCCATACACATTCAATTTTCACTACAGTTTCATGCTTGTTTAAATCGTGTTTATAGTTCTCTGGGTTACGAAGCATATTAATTTGGATTTTCTTCTGTAAGTGATTGATTAGTGACTTTGTCTCCTCTACAAATTCGACAATAAAAATTTCATACAAAGCTTTCATTGAAACCTAATAAATAATTTAATCCTAAGTTATCACCTAATAATGCAATTAAAACAAAATAAAATCTTTTCGCTTCCCCAGAAATATTTACTGTAATACCCTCATTTTCAAATTTTTTTAGTTATTCTATAATTAACTGAAATACATCTTTATTGGTATATATATTTTTATTATAGGTTTCAAATATTTCTGCCAAAAAATATTTTCCAACAATGAGGAATATTTAGGTGGAATACAGGCCAGTGAAACATATACAGAACCAAGTTTGTGGTATCCTGCCCGTGAACCAAGTGGATTTCCAGGCTCAAATTCATCAAAATATAAGTAAATAGGCATTACTAATTTATCTCGAAAATTTAATTTTATATTTTGCCATAATTTACCCTGTAAAATATTATTTATGCAGTTTTGTTCCATTGTTGCTTCATTCATATATTCTAAGATAACATTGAAAACGTTTGGTAATTCTAGAAAGTTTTTGAATATGGATCTAAGTGATATATGTTGACCAGTAATATTTTTTATGCCATGTTTAACTCTATTAGAATGTTTCATTGGTCCTTGTACTTCGCAAATACTAAATGGGGTTGGTTTAATGAAATAGTGTGATTTTTCAAACCACTTAAATCTCAAATGCTCCGTCTGTAAACCTTCAAATGGTTTTGCTATTGTGTTTATAATGGAATTTATTTTAATATTTTCATCATTTGAAACACTATTACTGATTAAAGGTAACAGTTCGTTCCTTAAATTTTCAGAAACGTAATTGTCAAATAAATCGCTTACAAAATCTATAATTTGCTGTATATTACTTCTAGTTAATGTGTCATTACTATATAATCTCGATAGAAAAAATGTCACTGGAGTGAGTATTGAAATGTCTGAATTAGAAATTTGTGAAGAACTTTGGCTACCAATATCATTCAAAGTTAAATTTTCTGCATTTTTTTTATTTGGGGACTGTTTCAGTGAATATTTAATTTTTGTACTATTAGTGTCAGTAACAATATTTGAATCATTGTGTTTTTCCATATGCTTATAAAGTGATAAATATCTTGCAAAACTTCTATTACAAACAGAATATCCGCAAGAAAAATTAATACTAAATTTATGTATCAATTTTACATGTTTTAAGAACATCATCGAATTTCTAAAATGGTAATTGCAAATCTTGCAAGCAAACATTTTATGTGGGAAATATAATAAATTTGTTAATTATTTTTATTGAAATTTTTATAAAAATCTAGAACATACAGTATTTTTGGATCATATTTTGTATGAATATCGAAAAGAGCCCATTGGATTAGTGTCCATACTTGCTCTGATTGAGGAGGACACGAAGCATTTAAAACTAAATATGCCTTCGTGCAGAGGTCGATTCCTTTTAAGACTGTACCGACTTCACATAAATTAGAGTCTATGCAAACATGTACAGCATTAACTGTCGTTATAGATGGAGCTTCAACAATTATAAACGGTTGTAGTGTTAAACCAAGTTTGTGCATGGCATCCCGTTTTTTTCAATAGTTGTTTGAAGGTCTCCTGGAATCTGTAATAAATACGATTATAAATAAATTTAATAATATTTTACAGGATAACAGAGTAACGTACTTTAACTTGTACAACCATGCCTTCTCTACTTTCGGCAATATATGGCTTCCATTTTTTAATTTTGCATGGTTTTGGTGGCAAAATTAAAGATAATAGCAGAAGTTTAATTAGGTGTTTACAGTCTGTAAATAGATATGGATTACAAATAGTAGTAGAATACGTATGCCAGCTACTTGATAGAAATTTAAAATGATACAAACCTATCGGCAAAGAATCGGCACGTATAAAATCGAGCAAAACGTCGTCTCCAGAACCTTGTAATGGTATTTTTCGAAGCGATAGTGCTTTATCAAAAAAATTATCAAAATTTAATAATAATAAATTTGTCTTATTTTCATACAGTAGGTCAAAATCTTTTTCAATCTGTAAAAAATAATATTAGTTTTAATTTTTGCAAAATATGGAATTACATTCTCACCAGTGTTGACCCTATTGAATTTTTCAAAATTGGCCATTCATTGAAACTTTCTGATACTGTTATGTAATTATTAGAAAATAAGTGTTGTCGTCGGAGTGCAAATGTATTTATCCAATGCTGAAAAACTTCCTCTTCTGGTTCTTTATTGTGTAGTAACCATGTTCGGTTATTACTGACTTTGTTAGTATCATCATCTTTAAAAAAATATAATAATATGTACACATAAATACTAATAATATAAAATATGTTACAAACCAGCTAATACTGTTGTATTTTCTTCATCTACATCGCTTATGAAATCTAATGATTTCTTAGGAATCGTTCCGCTTTCTTTTAACACTGTTATGAGATTTTTATATTTGTCAGGTAGCTTCCCTCTAGATATTCCAGCCTTATTTTTTTTTTTATCCTCGAAGTCTGAAAGGTCGAATATAATACGAATACTTTTGCTCTAAAGGAAAAAGTTCAATAATTTTCTCGGCCAATTCTTCGAAGGATTCATTAGTCAAATGTCTGTAAAATATTAATTATACCTTTGCATATATTTTTGACTAATAAACATGAAAATTTACCCTAATTTCTCTCTGTGAGTCAACAAATGCACACAGATAATGTGTACCAAATAATTTTAATATTTTGGTTCCAATGTTTTTTTATTTATATATATATATATATATATATATATATATATATATATATATATATATATATATATATATATATATATATATATTTAGTACAGCCTCACCTATACATGACTTTTTTAAATTAAGGTTTGAAATTGGACTTTCCTTTATTTTTTTATTTGGAACTGGCGAAGTGTCTGTATCAGTACTAATATTTTGTGGTATGTACTACCTGAAATACTTGCAAAGGCGTCGGTGTTAATGATGCACAAAATGTATTATCATAGCTTGTTGTCGGGGTATTTAAAGATATTGGTATGGTGCTAGTCTAAAATGCGGGAAGAATATTTATAACTTTTAAAATACCTGCACTGGCGACGACGTAGCTGTAAAAGATGCCGTCGGGGTAATTAATGTATCTGATACTGATGCTATATCAATAATACTATTCTGTAATAAATGAAAACAATAGTAATTGTTATTATATATATTTATATGTTATGTAACGTTCAATTTTGAAAAATCTAAAATATACTTTGTAATAAACTACATGTTAAAACTCATTGAAATATTTTTATACATATACGTTTTGCGACTAATATAAGTGAAATAACATAGTAAACCATACTTCTTTCATATAGGCATTGTATCTATCTAGGAATTTTGCTCTCAAACCAATTTTTGGTATTAGTTTATCTATTAATGTTGGTGTCAATGCGATAAACGCATCTAAATCGATTTCCTCGTCTGAAATAAAATTTGATATGCTTATTAATGTTGTTTGCTATGTTCTTATAAAGGAGAGAAATAATCTGCAAAATTATTTAAAAAATTAGTGAAACTGACTAATGTTAAACTGTAAACTTTATTAAATTAAAGAGGTATTGTACATAAAGAGTCAACAATTTTCGACGACCACTCGCAACAGGATATTTAACACTACATTACCTTGCTGTAACATTTCATATTAAGACAAACAGTAAATTATATACGAGTATATAAGAGTTTCCAGTGTTGTGTCTTGTTCTTGTAATAAAAAGATACCCTGAAAAATGTTAAGCAAATTTTCAAAATTCCATTCCACTAGTATATTTTTGACTGTATCGTCCGCCATACTCACTACTTTAGCACATAAATATAAAACAAACCACTAGAAGTGGACACTGTTAGAATTTAGAAATTAATACCTCCTTCAACAAGATGAAACGAATAAGAAGTGAACAAGGCAATGCAAGTCGCTTCATTTCCTCGCATGAGAAATAGAACATTGTTCGCTCAATGGCGATATAATTTTTCCACAAATAAGATTTATTTGTGACAAATAAATATATATTCATATAAAAGAAACTATTTTCCATAGTAATAAATATATAGTTTACACAAATATATTACGAAATTAATTCAAAAATATACATATTTGTGAGAAACAAATAATTAGTTTATAAAATTATATATTTATTTATTAAAAATCTTACTTTTAAATACTAAATATAAATATATTACTTTATTTGAGAAAATTATATTAAATTTACGTGAAATAAATCATGCTCAAATAAATAATATAAATGAATGAATAAAATAGATTTCATATTAAAGATTAAATTATATTTGTTGCAATTTTCCAATAATTGTATGAATGAAGTACCCCTTAATTATAAATATTTATTTGCTAAAAACCAGGCATTTTTCTCAGTGTGGTGATCATTTCTGACAGTGTTCATTTCTGGCGATTTAATTTTCATTCGTGTGCTAAAAAGTAGTGAATATGGGTGACGAAACAGTGAAAAATATACTACTTGAGTGGAGTTTTGGATATTTGCTTTGCATTTTTCAGTGTATCTTTTATGCCAATGCACATGCATCGGTACCTGTACAGATTGTGTATTTATAATTTTTTATTATATATTCATATACTTAAGGATGTAATTTGTGTGTTAATAAAAATATGGCGTACGAATAAATGTACTAGTCTTTATTTAATTATTTTCCTTGAATTTTAATCTGTTTAGAGGGCACAGGTTAAGAGAGGTAGGTATTTAAATTTGGTTCAAATAAATTATTATATATCCAATAATAATTAAATAAATTTAGCGCAATTAAAATAATTCTTAACGTAAATAAATGCATAGTTCTCATGAAATAGAAGATATACAGTGTAGATTCCCCATTTCTACTATTGTTAATAATAGATGTAAATAACCAACACAAACTTTTATAATTAGTATTTAAGTAGCACAAACCTAGCACTAAGTATGTTCGTTATTATTATCCGTATATTGTTTTAAATAAAAGGAGTTTACTCTTGGTGTCACGCCAGATTCCCTAATTCAATTGTTAATTATTAATGTAAATAAAAAGCAAAAACTTTTATAATTTGTATATGAACAGCACAAACCTAGCACTAACTATTGATGTTACTATTACCCGAATATTGTTTTAAAGAAAAGGAGTATACTCTTGATATCACGCCAGATTCTCCACTTCAATTGTTAATAATAGATGTAAATGTACCTGCGCAGCACAAACCTAGCACTAATTATGTATGTTATTTTTAACCGAATATTGTTTTAAACAAAAGGAGTTTAGTCTTGGTTTCACGTCAGATTCCCCAACTCAATTGTTAATAAAAGATGTAAATAAACAGCACAAACTTTTATAATTTGTATTGAAGCAGCACAAATATAGCACTAACTATGGACGTTATAATTACCCGAATATTATTTTAAACAAAAGGAGTTTACTCTTGGTGTCAAGCCAGATTCCCCATTTCAATTGTTAATAATAGATGTAAATAAATAGTACAACTTTTCATAATTTGAATCTGAACAGCATAAACCTTGCACTAACTGTGTGTTATCTTATTATCCAAATATTATTATAAACAAAGTGAGTTTAATCTTAGTGTCACGCTAGATTCCCCATTTCAATTGTTAATAATTGGCGCAAAGAAACAGCACAAACTTTAAGATTCTAGCACCAACCAGCACAAACCTAGCACTAACTTCTTAGGAGGTTTAAATTGATAATGTGTATGGGGCCATCTGACGTGACGTGCATATAGACGGGGAGCCCAGCTATCAAAAGTCACGTGATAAGGTACAAAAGGTTTGACCTTGGGGTAGGGTGCGGATTGGCTCCCCATATAAAAATAATCGTGTCTTACAAGCCGGACCGGGGGCTTTACGCCATGGCAGTATTTTCAAAATTTAAAAACCAAAAATTACGTGATGAGGTACATTCAAATTTTTTATGCCATTCAATGCGGGCTTGTGTCTAATTTGCTAATATACCTTGTAAGACATCGAAACCGGGGGCTTTTGACACGTAAGACACGAAAGAAAATTTCAAAAAAGGACCAAAAATTACGTGATAAGGTACATTCAAACTTTTTCCGGTATTTTATGCACCATTATCCAAAGATCATGAATACACTTTGTAAGATATAAAAATCGGGGGCTTAATGCATTTAAGACACCCAAAAGTCAAAATGCTGTCCAAAACTACATGATGAGGTAAATTAAAACTTTTTGTGTCATCGACGCGGGTATTTGCCTAGTTTGCTAAAATTCATTTTACTACATTCAAACCAGGGGCTTTTGACTTTTAACACATGAACCAAAATTTTAAAAAATATTACGAGATAAAGTACATTCAATATTTTTGCGGTGTTTTATGAACTATAATCTAAAGATTACGAAGACTGTTTTTAAGACACAGGATAGAGGGCTTTTGCTTTTACGACAAACAAAAAAGAATTCATGTAAAAAAATTACCCAATATGAGATGAATTAAAAATTGTTGATGTCTAATTTTCGAAATACATTCTAAATAATCGAAATAGAGTCTTTTTGCGTATTACAAATAAACACAAACGGTAAAACTTTTAAAGACATAAGTAGGTATAAAATTGGGTATTATAAAAAATTAAATTAAAAAAGCTGCTTATTAAATAAGAACTGGGATATTTATTGAAGCCAAAAATGAAATCAATATTTATATTACATATCGTCGAATAATTTGTCATTGAACTCGGATTGAGCCTCTTCTTCTTCATCTGATTCGATTATGGCACATTCTTCGATTTCGCTTAGTGACTGCGGCAGAGAGTCTTTACTATCCCAAAATGGAATGTAAAGATTTCTATTTTCTGCCAAAATCCAGCCATTACTCTCTAGAGTTACTAAAGGTAAAGTGTTGGTATTACTTGCATTATTTCTCATTTTGCAGACATAATTGCATGTTAAGAATTTTTGTTCAAACACGCTTTAACATGGAGGAAATAAAGCAGGGTGTTTTGATATGTTGGAATGGTTTATCTGAGCTCTTTGGTATACTAGATTTTAAGATGTTTAGACGAGCTTTGTTGAGATCTTTACAAGTTTTTTGTCCATACATTTCACATATAACCCGTTCCAATGACTTATTTAGATATTTCATCTGAGATTTTACTTGTGTCACAAAACAGCGTGTATCAAGACGCACATATACCTCTGGGTATTACAAGAAAATCTCAGATGAATTTTGTGTCTTAAAAGTCAAAAGCCCCCGATTTCTATGTCTTAAAATGAATTTTAGCAAACTAGGCAAATAACCGCGTCGATTGACACAAAAAGTTTAATGTATCTCATCATATAGTTTTTGGACACCATTCTGACTTTTTGGTTGTGCATTAAGCCTTCGATTTTTATGTCTTAAAATGTCTATCCATGATTTTTGGATAATAGTGCATAAAAAACCGCAAAAAGTTAGAATGTACCTTATCTCGTAATTTTCAGTCCTTTTTCAAATTTTGGTTCGTTTCTTGAAAGTCAAACGCCCCTGATTTCTGTCTTAAAATGAATTTTAGAAAACTAAGCAAATACCCGCGTCGACTTACACAAAATGTTTGAATGTACGTCATCGTGTAGTTTTGGACAATATTTTGACTTTTGATGCATTAAGCCCCCGATTTTTATGTCTTACAAAGTGTATTCGTGATTTTTGGATAATGGCGCATAAAATACAGCAAAAAGTTTGAATGTACCTTATCACGTAATTTTCGGCCCTTTTTCAAATTTGGATTCTTATCTTAAAAGTTAAAAGTCCCTGATTTCTATGTCTTAAGATAAATTTTAACAAACTAGACGAATACCCGCGTCGATTGACGCAAAAAGTTTTAATGTACCTCATCATGGGGTCTCGTGGCTGCGTGCCTGAGTGTCAGGTTGCGAATCTGGGGAACCGGGTTCGATCCCGACCGACGCCAAATATTTCCAATTTTAAATGGCACAAAATTGACCCCTGTGGTGCACTCTCTACACCAGCAATGAGTGCCCGTGAGGTGACGCCTGGTAAGCGCCCGCACGGTGCAAATATTTCATCATTACCGATATCTGTGTACAAACAGATTGGCACACCCAGCAATGGGTAATAAGCCGTGATGATATATTTATTTTTATTTATCATATAGTTTTGGACAGCATTTTGAATTTGGGTGTCTTAAATGCATTAAGCCCCCGATTTTTATGTCTTACAATGTGTATTCATGATTTTTGGATAATGGTGCATAGAATACCGTAAAATGTTTGAATGTACCTTATCACGTAATTTTTGGTCCTTTTTTTGAAATTTTCTTTCGTGTCTTACATGTCAAAAGCCCCCGGTTTCGATGTCTTACAAGGTATATTAGCAAACTAGACACAAGCCCGCATTGAATGGCATAAAAAATTTGAATGTACCTCATCACGTAATTTTTGGTCCTTTTTTAAATTTTGAAAATACTACCATGGTGTAAAGCCCCCGGTCTGACTTGTAAGACATGATTATTTTTGTATGGGGAGCTAATCCGCACCCTACTCCAAGGTCAAACCTTTTGTACCTTATCACGTGACTTTTGATAGCTGGGCTCCCGGTCTAATAAGTGTGACAAGTCTGCGGTGGTGGTTTTATCCACCTTATGTCCTTGAAAGGTGGAAAATAATAATATAAAAAAATATATTGTCTGTTATGTAAGTAAAAAAAATGCAGACACATTCGCGGGTGGTAAGTTTATACCAGATTCGCATAAAGTTGCACAATAAACATACAGAACACCTTCAGTAAGCGACAAACCATAAAACTCGATATAAGTGCGAGAGAGATAGCCTTATGCAGATGCGTGAGTGCGAGCGGGACAGCCTTATGTGAACGCCCGGATACAAGAGCGCGTATAGGGAATGATCGTCGGTGCGCATTATTTATTCATTTTGGCAACTGTTGTAATAACTTTTAATGATTTTTGAATATTTTATTTTGTAACATCGAGAAATCTATGATGAGAAGACCGCATTTTAATGGTGTTTCGTTATTTGCGAAGAAATGCATAGGTCATTAGATATAGGCGAAAATGTAAATTTTGCAGTTTTTTATATTTGTAAATAACTTCCAAGTGTGAAATATAATTCGATTTTGGTTTGCACAAATTTAGGGCACTTTTTTATGTTCCCACTAACAATGCTCAAAGTTTTTATCACTGTTAGTTTTCGAGTTACATATGATGTCAAAGTTTTAATTTTTATATGGACCTGTTATAATAATAGTATATTATTCAACGAGCGTATTATGATGACTTTTATTCACGAGGATGATTTTAGAACACGAGCCGTAGGCGAGTGTTGTAATTCATGCGAGTGAATAATAGCCATTATACGCGAGTAGAATACGATATTTTATCTACACCTGCATTTGAAATCATATTATACCGGGTGACACTGAAAAATGGTCCACTCTAAAAAACTTATTTATAATTATTTTTAATTTAATTTTTACTTTCCTAGATTTTTCAGGTAGTAAGGGAAGTGAGGTTATATCAGCTGGTTCCACAATTTCCGGAGGTGTACACAATAAGTTTTCACTTTCGTTATTATTTTCCATTTTTCTTCGGTTTAAAATGGTTTTTTCGCGCTTCCGTCAAGTTTTAAGTATCAAAATCGTTCAGGAACTGTTAGATTACTGCAAACTGAAATGAAATGAGTCACTCACTGTCGTAAAAATATTATAAAAAATCTATAGTTGAGTATTTTTAGTACAAGAAAATAGAATATTTATTAGTTTTTAATCTAATTGTAAGTAATTATAATTAAAATTTGCAGTGAAAAATCTAAATAAAATTACTTTGATATTTCAGGTTATGATATAGGAATGAAATACCATGAAACGTACAAAGGAATGAATTATGTTGACTTAAATAATGTGCACAATGTAATATATTTATAAAATTCGAAATTAAAATATTCTGATGTTACCAACACAGAAAATTTCCCTTGAATTTAGAATTTGAGTAATAAATAATAATAAACAGAAAAGTCGGCACAAAAAGTCTTGTCTATCACATGTCCAGAAACGGTTTTGTGAGTATTTGCTTGCGCATAACTGCTAAATGAAGTTGATTGCGAACCCTCAACAATAAATTTGACAGTTCTGTGTCTTATGTAACCTCGCCCCGTGGATTATGAGTGATAATCCACGGGGCGTAGTTAATGAACGGTATTATGTATCCATGGTTACGTACATAATCAATATATTATTAAACAGGTGTAGATAAAAATTATTTATTTATTCTAATCATGAAGAAAAGCCTGTAAAAAAATAGAAAAATAGTGGAAACCCGCATTAGGTATTCAATTTATAGGTTATAAACAATGATTGGTGCAATGAAATAAATGAAATAATCAGTCATGTTTTACCATTTGTTTAATTTTATGTTTATACATAATCTCGTTTTCTTTAATATTTTTAACAAACAGCACCGAAGTACAAAAATATTAAGACTATACAATTTTTAGATCTAAATAAAGAAATTAGTATGAAAATTATTAGTTCTAATTTTATTTTTCATTTGTTTTGTTTCTTTGCAACAACCATTTTTTTAACCTATAAACTGAATAAATAATTGTTGCATTTTTACAGTTTGAATGAAATGAACATAGATATGTTATACATTGTTGGAAAGCTAAAAAAAATCTCTTTCTACTGGTGGACCTTTCCAATATGGCATCCATATAAAAATTAAAACTTTAACTTAATAACTCGAAAACCAATAGTGATAAAAAAACAGCATCACTATTCGAAAGAACATAAAAAAGTGCGTTAAGAGTAATGGATCCCCATCTACTCTACATGAAACGAAAATTCAAATAAATTGGTCCTGTACTAGAATTAATAACATTTAAAAAAATTTCAACATAGACGAACATACTCATGATTTGTGATATAAACCTGCATTTTTTAAAAAGTATTATTGAAATCTATTAGTATTTGACTTTGATTTTATGGGGAAAACGGCATTTTTCGTTTCATTATTTTACCCGTTTGTTTTAAAAAATGCACTTTTTAACACCTTTATTGTATTAAAAAAAGACAATTTATAAACCCATTTTATTGAAAAAAGTACTTTTTAACCGACGTAAAAAATCATATCAATATTTATATCAAATAATAACTTCAATAATTGTAGTTGTATTTTATATAGTGTTTACATGTGTATAGAAATTATGAAACCTAATCATACATATTATTTTAAATTATGGAACAAAAGTAAGAAAATGTTAACAATTTTGTATCTAAACAGCTTCTTTTGGCATTTACTATATTAAATTTTAACATTTTTATTCCAGAATTTAAAATAATACATATTTTTTCATATAGTACTTAAGTGTACAAAAATGATAAAATAATAATTATAATATTATATTGTCAGAAATATTAGAAGACAATATAATGTATAAAATTCAAATAATGTGTAGCAGTAATAAATTAAATTTAAAAAAAATTAATCTGTAACATCTCACTCTTCATTAGGTCAGACAACGACAACGAAATGTTCATAAATCAGTTTTAAATTTAATAAAGAGCGGCCAAAAACCGGATAACCGACTAGCCGAATATTTTAGTATCAGATACCTGTTTTCTAATTGCTTAGTATACTCACACGGGTTTGATTCTATTGATCACATACGCGTTACGGTATATCCTCGGTAATTTAGAATAATAATATCTCTACTTTTGTCAATATAAATTATTAGCTAATATACTTATTCTGTATGTAATTTTCAAAGTAAGAAAGATTTATAGTTTATAATTTATAGATATTATTATATCTTAATAATGCATTCTTAAATAATGTCTCAGCATTAAAAAAATACGCACAATAATGGGAGTAGAGTCGTGCTGATATATTGTTTATCAATTTGGAAATAAACATATTTATATAAACATATTATTATTTAATAAATAGTAAATAGTTAAACGTTTACGGTGTTCAAAGTGCGTATTCAGCATTTAAATAAAACTTTATTTATCAAAAAAATATTGAGTATCGAATATTGAAAATAATGCAAACTAGACGAATAAAATTTCGAAACTCTTGTTAGAAGCGCAGTGCACTGCAATGTCGCTGTATTATTTCATAATTTATCATGGCTTCATTCATAATACTTAATCATTTCGAAATATATTCATTGAATAATAATTAGCGGCGTAATATTGATTTTGTTGTCTATATAAAATACATGTATGACAATATCAATTCAGCAAATATGTAAATTATGAAGAATTTTGTAATATTTATTATTAAATTATAAAATTAAAATCTAATTTGTTTGGTAAATCAAGTATTTTATAAAATTAAATCTACGAGAAATTGAATAAAAAAAATATTATTGTACCTAAAGCACATTATAAAATTAAAATTAATAAAAAAATAATGAATTCTATAAAATACTTGATTTACTAAACAATTTATGTTTTTATTTTGTAATTTTTTTAATAATATATTTTACAAAATAAAATAAAAATAATAAAAATATGAGGCGGGCAGGATTTGAACTCATGAACAATTATTACGATGCTTTGATCTAACCAATTCAGTTACAGAATACGTTTCCATGATTACTGTTTTTAATAAATTATAAGTAATAACTGTCAAACTGCATTATACTTTCGTAAATATTTCAATAATAAGCCATTAAATTAGGTGTATTTAGATACTCTTCGATGCCAAATTAAGTATTATATCCAACCATATCAAAAACATCCACTAGTCTTGCGGGACAGATGATATTTATAAAAAACTATTTTCCCATGTTAAACGCCTATGATATATATATATATATATATATATATATATATATATATATATATACAGGGTGTAAATGAAATAAGTGCATTAAATTTAACCAGTAATGTAACTCGACGAGAGCAACAATATTTCTTAATAACTTTTTCTCGAAATCGCATATTTTTTTAGCATTTTTACTACCCCGTAAATTGACGAGTCGTTCCACGTATTTTTCTAATAATTGAATGCAGTAGCAATAGCTATGAAAAATTTTGTTTTTGCAATTGACAGTTTTGTCAGTTGTTGCAATTATATTTTGGCAATAGTAATAAACTTGTTTATCAGGTAAAATTCTGTCAAAATGCTTACTTTTACAAATAGCGAGTACACAGATATTGTAATTACTTACCTATGGTTTATTTATTTATTCGTATCTTTACTACATTTTAATTTGTGGTTGATATAAAGACAGTATTATAAAGTTGCCAACGCATTTAGACGGAGCGTTTCCAAATCATACTGTTCCTAATATTCGCACATTTGTTAATCTTGTACATCTTTATCACAATACGAAGTGTCACATATGACAATTTTAAATAAAGCAACAGTTGTATCCATATCATGTGCAAAAAGATCAATGTTTTCAGCAGACTTCGATTTTGGTAATGGCTCATAAAGTTCATTAATGAGACTGAATTTACTTGGGAAGGTGTATTTATTATGCACAATACACATTTCAACAGACGAAAATGCTGTAAAAATTTTCATTAAAAAATGTTTGAGCGGGAACAATAAATGGACGACTAACTATTAGTACTCATGTACCTCGTTTAAATGGACAAAAGTTTGTACTTACATTTTTTGAATAACGTATTTAAACTATTATGATTTGTCGACGATAAATAATCATCTCATAACCTAATAACTATGCTTTTGCTCTTCCACCCCTCGTTCCTCCTTGTCATCCTCTATTCACAGGTGATTAAAGCCTGGTTCAATACACAACTTTATAATTTTGTTATCCAAAATTTAAATTTCTTTATTTTAAAAGTTACGAATTAAATAATAATAAAAGTTACTTCCGTTGATTCGTTTATTAATTACTGTGACTGCAAGTGTAACCGCTAACGTACAATTTTTGAGCTGTTTGTATCCCACTTGAATACGGCAGACATTTGTTCTCCATGGGCGCGCGCCGAAATATGAAGCAAATTTTTAAAGAATTTTAACTCAAAATCTAAAAGACTTAGAAAAAAAAGTTATTAAGAAATATTGTTGCTCTCGTCGAGTTGCATTACTGGTTAAATTTAATGCACTTATTTCATTTACACCCTGTATGTATGTATATATATATATATATATATATATATATATATATATATATATATATATATGTCTGGGAAGACCCCCCCCTTTAACTTTTTTATCATAAGAAAAAAATAGCTCATATAAAATTTTATTATTTTACATATACTATTTGACGGCAGATGTAGATATTTTTTATAAAGTCAGATTTGCAAGATACGTTTATCAACTTTTATTTTTCAAATGGCAACCTATAATTATTTTGATAAAATAGAAACCGCTATTTTTTTCTCTTTTCAACGATGTATTATTTTTTATTAATGTATTTGAAAAATTTCGAGAAAAATGAGACAATTTAGAAATATTAGAAATTTAAACAAATATTATAGGTAGCTATGTGAAAATATACAAAATATAACAGTGCTATACAACTTAGCAAAATATAACAACAATTAGTAACAAAAACAACTTAAAACAAATGTTCAAAATTACGACCATGTTCTGTAATACAAAAGTTCAAACGTTGAACGTGATGTGTTCGAACATCTGCCAGCATGTTTCGCGAAATATTCTGAAAAGCATTTCAAATATTTCTAAATTATCTCATTTTTTTCGAAATTTTTCAAATACATTAATAAAAAATAATACATCGTTGATAAGAGAAAAAAATGGCGGTTTCTATTTTATTAAAATAATTATAGGTTGCCATTTGAAAAATAAAAGTTGATAGTCGTATCTTGTAAACCTGACTTTGTAGAATTTTAGAAATTTAGATTTTATGGACTTTTTATATATATAGACTTTTATGGAAGCAATTCTAGCATGTTTAAAAATTTTATGCATGAAAAACACAGTTTCATTTCAAAAAATTGTGTATTTTTAATTTTAAAACCAAATTGCGTATAATATACCGAAAGAAAAAAAGTTTTTTTCTCTCTGAAAAACAATAAGTAGCTGGATTTTTTGGGCACAAATATTATACCGGGTGACACTGAAAAACTGGCCACTCAAAATAACTTCTTTAATTGTAATTATTTTTTAATTTTCTTTAATATATTTGTAAACTAGGATTAGTGGCTCACAAATCATGTTATTTGGCATGATAGTAGCGCTTCCAGTGTAACCGGAAGTGACATTATGTTTCATATTTCATATGAGATACTATATATTTTTATATATTTGGAATCTACGTAAAATTACAAATTCAGCGATATGTTTAAAGTGAATTTTTATTGAATATTTCAAAAACGTAAGAGAATATTATGAATTAATAACTTGAAAAGCCATGATATCTATCAGGAAGTCTGTGAAAAGAGTTGAGGTAATTGTTTACTGTAACTAAGTTATTCCTGGTCGTTTAATTTTGTGACATTGTTATTTTTATTATTAATATTACTGAAAACTTAAATATATATATATATATATATATATATATATATATATATATATATATATATATATATATATATATATATATATATATATGTATTACGTTTCTGTAATTAATTTATTTTTTCAATAAAAATTCACTTCAAGCATATCGTTGAATTCGTTATTTTTACGTAGATTGAGATTCCAAATATATTGAAAATATATAGTGTCCCATTTGAAATATGAAAGATAGTGCCAATTTCGATTAAACCGGAAGCGCTACTGTTATGCCAAATACCATGATTTGCGAGCCCCTAATCCTAGTTTACAAATATACAGGGTGCTAATGAATACGTGTTATAAATTTAGGGTATGTAGGAGATACAAATAGGCTTACTTGTATTAATAAAATCATATCCGGAAACGCACCGTTTTCGAGCTACATGTACTTAAAAGAGTAATTATCTACCTTAATTTTAGTTGACCGTGAGCTCTCACTTGAATTCTAGCATTGAATTTTTTAAAATAATTTTATGCATATTTCTAAAACTTTATAATAATTGCTCAAAATGACAACCACAACTTCATTGCAAGCATTGCACATGTGGAACATATCTTAATAAACGCCAGGATTTTGATTCGCCGTACATTAACACCATGTTTTCGTAATAGCGAACATACTCGTAGTATACTTATTCATAATACATCTTCAATTCAGTGTTAAAAGTTGAAATAAACAATACTAATAACTAAAGTGACAGGCCACAGCCTACTAAAATTAAAGTAGATAATTACTCTATTAAGAGCCTGTAGCTCGAAAACGGTGCGTTGCCGGATATGAGTTTAGTAGTAAAAGTTAGTCTATCTTGTATCCCCTACAAACCCTATAAAGTTGTAACATGTATTCATTAACACCCTGTATAGAAAAGATTAAAAATCTTATAAATAAAAAAGTGGCCCGTTTTCCAGTGTCACCTGGTATAATATTTGTGCCGAAAAATGCAGCAAAGTATTCCTTTTCAGCAAAAAAAAAAAATATTTTTCCTTCCCTGTGTGCTAAACCATGAAATCATTATTTAAGACTAACGGCCGGTTTCATAATAATTCGTTAAAGTAAACTTTAGATAAAGTTAAACTTTATTTTAAAGTGACTTTATATACACTTTAAAATATGTCCGTTTCATAATAAAAATTTCCTTTACTTTAAGTAAAGTAGTTTTAAAGTTTTACGAATGGTTTTAGACCAAACTGTGTAGTAAGACTGACTGTCAGAATGATATTTTAATTATGTGTAGAAGAAATAGAGGCGGAAATTTCACATTTGATGAATAATACACCTTGATTTAATTAATATATAAACACATACATGTGTTGAAATGTAAGAAAAGGAAAAATACAATATTCAATGAAAAGAAAACGCAAGCAATATTATAGGTTAGGTTACTTAATATTTTAATATTTATTTGTGCAAAATTTTGTAGGATCCAACTTGGCAAAAATTGAACAGGCTGTTATGGCTAAGTTAGAAGTTCAATAACTTAAAAAATAGCTAGAAAATATGGTTTGGAAAAACAGAACAGTGTCAAGTGGTGGCACACCAGCAATAAAAAGATATTGGATTTAGTATTGGAATTATTAACACAATGTGATGTGAAACCACCTCTAAAAAAGTTAATAAATACCTCAGTATTTATTTATTTGTTGCTAATTTTATTATTTCTTCTACCTGTTCCAATACAAATGAAATTGTATTTTCCTTAACCTAAATCTGTCAAAATTAATTTTTCGTTCCACATATTTCAATTATTAATTCGTGGCTAATACCATCCTTTCTTTGTTTAATATTAACATCTTCTTATTGTCAATAAGTTATTGATGAATAATTTAAAGAAAACATTTTTATTAAAAATGTGGAATCAAAACTGATAAGTTAAATATCCACTTTAAGCTCGTAAAGGAACTCTCGCATGACTTTATTTTAAAATACTTTAAACTAACAACTTTAACTTAAAGTCGAATTATAAAACGCTTTTTTCACATTTAGATCAAACTTTAAAATTAAGTATATGACGCCCGATATCTGCGTACAAGCAGATTGGCACACCCAGCAATGGGTAATAAGCCGTGATGATATATTTATTTATTTATTTATTTAAAATTAAAGTAACTTTATATTTATTATGAAACCGGCCGTAAGCTGTTTTTTCCTTAATTTAAAGATCTCCAAGTGTAGAATAAAATAAAAAAAACGACGTATCTGGTTTTTACTTTATACCCTCCATAAATGTATGTAACCATATACTTAATTTTAAGCACTTTGATTTTCGATAAAACTTCACTGGGTGTCCGGATTTCGATGGTCACTATTGGGATCTTGGAAACTATAGGAGACGACTATGGTTAAATGGGACATGTGGTGTGCATTTGAGGCCACATCTTGGACGTGCTTTTGTTTTTCCGAAAATTCTCATACGGTAATGACGAAAAACTGATTTTGGTCGAAATTTTCATGTGTAAATAACTCTTTAACAATAGTAAACTAGTTTTATTATTCATCCAGCAACTTGCGGTAAATATTCGAAATAGTACACAAAATTACATTTTTTGAAATAGGACTCATATTTGATTTTTACTTTAAAAATACCTATATTATAAAATTTTTCGATATTTTTCATGAAATTCATTATTTTTTGTCAAGAATTTTTTAGTTTTTGAAAATAGTATTATATTATAATTAAGTAACTTATATAGTTTCACGGCTTGACTTGATTTTCAAGTTACTTGACTTGACTTGATTTGAAATCAAGTCAAGCTCAAGTCAAGCCGAAAGTCAAGTCAAGTCAAGTAGTTACAATTTCAAGTACGAAAAATCAAGTAGTTATTTTTTAATTACTTGAAAACATCAAGTAGTTATTTTTTTAATTACCAGAAAAATTAAGAAGTTCTTCAAGACTGCATTTCATTTTCATATAGTTCCTTATGTTTTATAACAATATCAATGGGCGCGTTCACTTACGATGCAGCGATGCGAGCGCTGAAATGTAGCGCTGAGTTAGCGCTTCAACTCGTCAGTGAACGGCACGGAGCGGTAACCATAGCAACATTTGAACATCAAGAAACCTCTTTTCCCGCTATTTGTCAGCATATGTCAAATTCATCTTTTATATAAGTGTACGTGAAAATATATATTAAATTATGCATATCGACAGCATAGATGAGTTAATTTCATAAATTTCGTAGTTACAAGTGACACCCACATGCTGTTCTGCCGCCATTTTTTCACATGATAACTTCGCTGCATCTCCGCTGTGAGTTTGCAGCATACAAATATTGCGCTACGTTTTTATGAAGCGCTGGAGAGTAGCGCTACATAAAAACAAGCGTTCATTGCACACATCGCTATACGTAGCGCTAAGAGCGCTCACATCGCTGCATCCCAAGTGAACGCGCCCAATAATATACCTTAAAATATAGACTTTTATTCATAAAAATAAATCTTACAGTCATATTTAAAACAAAAAAAATAGATTTAAAAGTATAATATATAAATTAACTATTTATAGTATATTAGTGTATGTATTATGGTGGACCTTAAAAGGGGGCAAGTCGAATTTTAACCGGGCCGTCCCTAAAGTGGTTCCAAATAAGTAAATAAAATTATACTGACAATGGGGTCTCGTGGCCGAGTGCATGAGTGTCAGGTCACGAAATTGGGGAACCGGGTTCGATCCCGACCGACGCCAAATATTTCCAATTTTAAATGGCACAAAATTCACCCCTGTGGTGCACTATACACGCCAGCAATGGGTGCCCGTGAGGTGACGCCTGGTAAACGCCCGCACGGTACAAATATGTCATCATTATTACCGATATCTGCGTACAAAGCAGATTGGCACACCCAGCAATGGGTAATATGCCGTGATGACATATTTATTTTTATTTATTTATTTATAGTGACATAGGCGCCCACAGGGGGGGGGGGGTCGAAAGGGTCGATTGACCCCCCTTTCATTTATGGACTGTATCCATTCTTAAAAATAAAATTATAGTTTTATTTTTTCATTTCAATGTATATCATTGTATTTTTTAATAATTATTGGTAATATTTTCTTATATTTTAATCAAAAATTTATTACATACTATCTATTACTAAGTACGAAATAGCTGAAATGTGAGAATGAGTAAATTATGTTATGTACTGTTATTCTTATTATATTACTTTATCTTCAGTGTTGTATTTTCTTTAATATGCCGTATTTTATTCTAATCATTTTATGATCACGTTCTTCTCAAAACTTTCACAATTATCGATTTTACTGTTATATAGAAATAAAGAAATAGAAAAGTAAATAATGAATAAACATTGCATATTTATTTATATTAAAAGTACTTACGTAGGATTAGGGTTGCCGTATTTTGTGAGGAGCGCGATTTAATTAACATTTAACTATTATACATTTTAATTTGAGCAGTTCAATAGAATAATTATATTGTTACTCAGTAATATATTTTAATTTAATACAACTGTGTATTTTCAGATTGTTTCTGTAGTTATTGCTTATTCTCGCATCTCGCATCATAAAGCCTAGTAGAAGGGGCAATTCTACGCTTTTAGAGCGTACATACCCATTTTCGTCATAAAATATTGATTTTAATTTTTTAAGAATTTGTAAAATGGTAAAGAACTCTATATTATCTTACTTTGCATTAAAACACCTTTGACCTTGAAAATGATAAAAATTCGCCTGCGGCGCATTTTTTTCTTACAATAGAAATTTCGACCCACCTTGTAAAAAAGTCTGCGGGCGCCCATGTATATTGACAATAATTCCGCTTAATTTTAATATTTGACCGTGCCTAAATGCACTTGATAACAGAATTAACAGCATAGCATTTGGCGCGCTGCCACGCCGTATTACACACAACTAGGTTACGATTCTACTGATTCGTGCGTTTTCGTACACAATCGGTTCGTTATCAAGTAGCTTGAATTTGCTTGAAATTGCTTGATCAAATCAAGTAGTAAGGGTAGAAAATCAAGTCAAGTAATGAATTTTTGAAAAATTGATTTTCAAGTCAAGTCAAGTAATTTACAAAAACATCAAGCTACTTGACTTGATGAAACCCTAACTTATTCCATACATCCGCTATTTATGTATGGTATCTCATATAATATATATATATATATATATATATATATATATATATATATATATATATATATATATATATATATATATATATATATATATATATATATATATATATATATATATATATATATATACATACATATACACACACAGGGTATTTCCTTTAAAACAACCAGAGCTTTTTTGGGCGAACTAACAACTTTAGAGAATAATGTTTTATACCAAAAATGATCAAAAATAAGGGGATAATGTATCAATAGTAACAAACCGAATATTTAACCAGTGGTTCTCAAACGGTAGAACAAAATTATATTTTTTTAAATGACATCCTATGTATTTTTTTAGCCCTTTAAATAGAATATTATTTTCTGATTTCAACGATATAAATATAGCATAGGGTTGTATAATAATTATTTCGAGGAAAATAGTATTAAAAACTAGAAATGTAATAAAAAATGGTTTTACTACTAGCGTAACTAGGCAACAGACGTGTGTAGTGCATATCCTATTGTAATATTAGAATATTATTTTTATATTTTGCGTTCATAATGAAGTCATTACGATACGCAATTTTTTGTTTTAGACGGTTGGTAGTAGATGACGTTTCTTTAACCCATTTTTACCTAATTAATTTTTAGTTAATAGACAATTCATTTTAATAATATAATGTCGAAATTATTATTATTTTTTTAGTTAGGTAAGATTATTTACATGAAAATGTACAAATGGTTACAAATATAATCACAAATTGAGTAAGTAAATGTTATTGTAGAAGGCGCAAAATATAAAAAATAGTATAAAGAACTCATTTTATAAGACTTTCTTTCGCACTTGTCAATTAGAAAACTCGCTAACGCTGGTTTTCTAAATTTTGACGCGTGTGAAAAAAACATGTCTTATAAAACACGTTCTTTAATATACTATTTTAATACCATTTTTCTCGAAATAATTGTTATATAACCCTATATTATATTTATATCGTTGAAATTAGAAAAAAATTCTCTATCTAGTGGGCTAAAAAATTATATAGGTACCTATTTAAAAAAATATAATTTTATTCTGCCATTTGAGAACCACTGGTCGAATTTTCGGTTTGTAATTATTAATAAATTAACCCCTTATTCTTGCTCATTTCTTGTATTTAATATTTTTTTTCTAAAGTCACTAGTTCGCCCAAAAAAGCGTTGGTTGTTTTAATGGAAACACCCTGTATATATATATTTGAAGCAAATTAATTTTATTGTCCAAAATATTTTTTGTTGCAATAATATACTATATTTAAATAAAATAACTAATATAACATGTTTAAAGATTCTTCCAAGTAAGAAATTTCATGAGAAATATTGTAAAATCTTAAATTTTAACGGGTGAAACAAATTTAAAACATCGCTTATACCAGTTGAAACAGAAAAAAAAGTATTATAATAAAAATATAAGTTTGTGGTATATCTCAAAAATTACTGATAAAAAAATATTTGCGTACTATATATCTTTTTATTTAAAAATGAAAATTTCGACCAAAATCATTATTTTGTTATTTGGAGGCCTATGATAATTTATGGAAAAACAAATGCACATATAAGCTGGGCCCCCAAAGGCGCGCCATATGTCCCAGTTTTAACCGAAATCTTCTCTCTTATAGTTTCCGAGATCCCAATGGTGGCCATCGAAATCTGTACACCTGTACCTGAAGCTTGAAGATATGTGCTATGCTTCAGTTTTAAACATAAAAATGTTAATGTAAAATGTAACAATTATTAATAATTAATATTTCAAATTTAGTAAACGGTTATTAAAACTTAAAATAGTTTTCAGCAGAAATTTGAAAAACAAAATAAATTTAACAATTATATTAATATTACATAAAAATTAATTATTGTTTGACTAATAACATTATTGTTTCAAATGTAAGTATTTAAAGAAAAAAAATATTGTATTAAATTGATGGTTAAATTTTTTATCCAAACTTGTATGATATTTCATAATAATATGAGAAAAGCTGCTGTACAATACTTACTGCGTGAAAATTTAGTTTTTGTCGAAGAACAGGAGTGAATACAAATAAAAACCAAGGGTAAAATAAAAAATACATACTTTATTTCAGTCTCATCATATTGAACTTAGCACATTGGGAGACTTATTACTTAGATAAATTACTATACCATTATTTTACAATTCACATAATGACGTATATACAATGCATGGAAACGCGATTAAATAAAATAATACGACTTAACAAACGACCCTATTTCTATAGGAATACAACAGTCCATTAAACTACTCACAAGTATATGTGTACGAAATGAATAGGTGATGAAAATGAATGAAAATACTAAAGCTTACAATTGCCGCCTTGTGAATATTAGTGAGAACGATTCTGGGGGGACTGCCATGCAACCAGCTTTTGTGTATAGTCCTTTAGGATCCTTTGCGCTGATATCATAATGCTGTAGTAGCGACGCTATGACTATAAAAGCAAACCCTTGTACTAACCGTTGTCCAATACATGTTCTTTTCCCGGTACTGAAAGGTATAAAATGTGAAGGTTTTACGATATTTCCATCTGCCGATACAAATCTTTCTGGCTTGAATTTACGCGGCTCTTCCCAATATGCATCACCCAGGTTCAATTCATAGTTGTTGATAAATACAACAGTGCCTTTTTGAACAGCATATCCAGATATAGAAGTGTCTATACTAGCAACATGTGGAACAATAGGTGATGAAGATGTACGTAAAGTTTCCCATAAAGTACCTTCAGTATAAGGCATTACAGCTTTGTCGAAAAGGTTTACAGGTCGTTTTCCTTCTGTTACTTTATAAATCTCTTCTTGAATTTTCTTTCCAACTTCTGGGTGCCGAATTATATTGGCAAGAGTAACCATAACTAAATTTCCAATTGCTGAGTGACCTCCCAAAAAATCTTCCAGTTCAAAGATTATGTGCTCCCAATTCATATCAGGATCTTCTTCCAAGTGCATCAACAAAGCATCCGTGAAATCTTTAGGAGGCGAATGAAGATCTAAATTACTACGGTGCTCTTCGATAATCCGAGACAAAATGAATTGACGAATATTGTGCGCCCAGTCAGATATTCTATTGAGATGTCGCTTGTATAATGGTTCTAACCAGGGTAGAAAGTCCACGGCGTACCCTTGATTGATTTCCCAGAAGATCTGGTCAAAAAAGCCGACGATCTTTTGAAAGCCAGGGTCATCATAATTAAACCTTGCACTGCACATGTATTGCGTAAACATGTTGGCGCACGCCTTCAATACCAGCGGCTTAATAGGATACTCACTACCTTCAGGTACCGTGGACAGTTCCTGCAGCATGTTGGTCATCTCGTTGCAGCCCACCGAGTTCACCAGGTCATACTGGATGGACGTGAACCTGGGAGAGCAGTAGGTGCGGGCTATGCTCCGTCGAGTCTTCTGCAGGGACGACCAGTCGCACAGCGCTAGTGCTGAAAAGAAAAAACACACTATGAAAACACTTGCTTGCTGGGCTTGCAACGCTCGAGCAACTAGTCTCAAGGCCACGCTCATCACGCTTAGCCAAGCTCGGGTACTCGGACAGGGAAACAAGGAGCTGCTAGTGTGCAGTGTGCATGTGCATACATGCAGCGGTATACTATAGAGGCCAAGGACAAGAAGTGAACATCGGCCACCGGCTTGGGTCATTCTGTGCAAGGCGCACCGTTAGTTTTACCTATGCTATGCACATGCACTTGCCATTGCCACCAAATACCAACACGCAGACTCCAGACTACAGTATCAAACCTACTGTCACACTAATATCACGCACATACCAGTTTCAATTTCATTTGAAATCGAGCATGAATGAATGTGTAAAAGAGAGCATGTGAATGTATGCATTCCTTTAAACGATTCATTTGCATAGGAACTTGTATTCTGTAACACTTGTGAACGAGTTTCTATAGAGAGAGCATCTATAGGAAAATTAATATAAACCCCGTTTGTTGTAAACAACTCACATCGACCAAACAGAATTTCGTGTGAGAGTGATAATAATTCAGAGATGCTAACGCGCGATCAAACTACAAACACCGAACGCATAATTTATACATAACATTACACTTCCGGGTTGATGTGGTACTTACAGTTATTGCGATCTCCACCGAAGAGTTTGTGGAAACGAATGAAGTCGGGACGGCCGCCAAAGTGGGCACCCTTGGTGATGAGCACCTCCTTGATTAGCGGGAAGGTGTTGACGACAACGCATGGGATGGCGCCGAGGGTAATACTGTAGATGTTGCCGTAATGCTTCGAGAGCGCGGTGAACCCCTCGAAGGGCACCTCGTGTTGGCCTAGCAGATGCAAGCTACCGAGCACAGGCAGAGGAATAGGGCCCGGCGCTTTTGGCAACATGTCGCACAGCCGTTCTTCTAGCGTGCGCACCGTCCACTGCCTGCTGAACATCGTGGCCAACCACAACGCTACTAGAGCCAGGGCTACCGTGGACAAGTAAAGCGATGCGACCACCACCATGGTTGACACGGATAAATATGATTATAGTAGTAGATGTTCACTGCACGTGTACTATCGCGGTACTGACCGTGGACCTAGGCCCGACCATCCTCTATATTTGACGGGCTGCACCGCTGCTTCGTGCCACCGTACTCCTCGTGGCTTACAGGTCGTGGTGTAATCACACGCAAGGAGTATGAAGAAGCACGAAACACGAAGCACTTAGGTATCTGTCTCTCACCTCCCGCCTTCCATTTCACTTTCCTATCACTGCCTCACTGGCGTCCAATGCATCTTGGGGATGCATCGCCAACGTCAGCCAATCACAGATATCTGCTCCCTTCTCTCGACCCGGATGCCCCACTTATGCGGTCCCCACTACACCATATGCACATATACTACACTGGCTACATGCTTATCTGTATGACACTGACTAGCGGGCGAGTGCTATTACTCTCGCAGCACACGCACACCTTACATAATCACACAACAACAACGTTGCTACGTACACACGCCGTAAGGGTCACAAGTGCTGCTAATGCTCACTGCTCAGTACTTGTACCTGCCTAAGTACATTAGCATATTCGTGGCATAGCGTTGTATAATACATACGCATGGTGCGGTTTACCTACTCTGCTACTCTCCTTCTCCACATCGAAGCTACTTAGCATTCACGATGGCATGAGAGCACGATGGCTTTACTATACAACTCTCAGTGAAAAACTCGCCGTAATCAATATTCATGGCATCCAATCCAAGACAAGTTGCGTGTGTAAGAGTAAGAGGTAAAGATGCAGCCTCGAACTTGACCTCTGTCGCACTTCGTTTCATGAATATATCATGAACATAAAAATACACATGCTTCTTTTACTTACACACTATATGCAAAAACAAGAAAGTGATTACACTTTACTATTTCCGTTAATTACCTAAATAGTATTTATATTAACGTTCCATTGCTCATGCGATTAAATTACATTTGCGAGTACTAGTGTCTGATTAGGCCCAGGCCATCAGCAAACTATCAAATTGCCGTGCGTAACTTTACGCTACATTCGCAAAAATGCAGATTGAATTACCGAACAGACGGTTTCGACGTCAATCAAATTCTTTACAATAATACGGCAATGTAGTTGTATGAACTCAACTCCGCAGGTATAAGTTCTGGTCTAGGTTCCTTGAAATGAAATCAACTGCGGAAATACCAACCACTTTCAACACGGTGTATTCTCAAAATTCGCTAAACAGCATCTAAACTGGTGAAACTGCTTTTCTTTCTTCATCACTTTAAATTTTCATTTAAAAATTTATCTTAGCGCTTAATTTTGTCCAATATTACCCTTTACTGTTAATTACTATTGTGAATTAAAGACAATCTCAAAATAAACTTTAGGTTATAATTACAATGAACTCTTTCATTATAAATCTACTGAAAATTCACTGGCTACAGGTATGAAAAATGTAATTTTTGCTGTAAATAAAAGAGTTTTAATGTTGAAGGGCAATCCCATTGAAGGTTAAATAAATAGGTCCAGTCCTTTTTCGGTGACCTTTCTAAAAATAACCACACATATTTAATAAAAAATACATATGATGATGTAAGTAATCTCACTTATCGGCAAAAACAATAAATTTTCGAATAAGAGTAAGTCATAAAGCAAAGTTCACTATTACTTTTAACTTTCACTAAACCGATTAAATTCACGTGATCGATTTGGGTTACAGGATTATCCTAACGTGCCAGCTAGCACATACATACATTACGTATATTCTGTATGTTTCGTTTAAATTTCACTATATAAAATGGCACTCAAAACACTATGTATATCTGTAACATATCAATATACCTAGATATATAAAATACAACTGTCAAACTTCAATTAACTCTATCAAAACTATTTTACTACTTTATTATTAAAAAGTAAATTATGCATTTTTACGATCATTGGTCTCTTAGCTCCAGATTATTATTAAAGAAACTAAACAAGTTTGAAAAATAAACATCATTTATTTTTAAATATTTTTTCGAGAAATTGCTCAAATTTTTGTACGTTTTATACACATTCAAAAACCAGTTTTATTTATATTGTATAAAGGTGGTAATTTGTACATTTTACATACATTATGTCAGGTTAAAAAATAACAACAATATGTCAATGATCGTTATTATTGGTGGCAAAATTTATGAGAATATGAGTCGCAAAAATAAATGTTTTACATCTTTATCATAACTGCATTATGCTTACGCTGGTGAATACTTTGTTTATTTTTATTTTATATTAAGATTTATTTATTTATTTTGCTGGATCTTTTCCGTTTAAAAATAAAGCACAAACAACAGTTTATCATATTATATTTAACAACACAGGTTCACAGGTGCACTTGTGCAGTATTGCTCTTTACACATATTTTTACATACATACTAAATTTAAATGTGCATGTACCAAATAGAAAATATTTTGAAAATAATAAGTTTCAAAATTTGAAATAAAACAGGAAGTGACGTGATGCACTTTTATTACTAAGAATGGGGATGGTATAGATAGATACATTTAATAATTTCATTAGATGAAAATACCACATCAAAATTATGTTAACTGCTGTATGAAAATTTAAATTAGATAACATGCAAAAATATTGAACTCCTTGGTAAAGAATTAAGCAAAGTACTTTACTTACTTAAGATTATGAAAACAAGTGTTAGCCTACATATTTTACGAATTTATACTTCAGTACTTTTCATTCTAAAATAATATATGGTATTTTGTTATGGGGAAATAGTCCTGCAAACCAAACGATCTTTATACTAGAAAAAAAGGCATTGAGGATAATGTTCAATTTAAATTTCAATGAACACTGTAGAGAGAATTTTATTCAACAACGAATATTAACTTTCCCTTGTAGCTGTATTTTTGAAAACTTAGTGTACGTAAAAAAATGTTACCACGATTATAAAGAAATTAACACTGTACAGGTGTCTCATTTTCGATGTTTTTTTAAGGTATCTCGTGTGATATTAATGATAGAGCGAAACCATTTGTACATTTCAAGGGTCAACTTTTCGTGAAAAGTTTAATAGTCACCACAGGAATTTTCGATCTTCTTTTGTTTCTGAGCTACAGGCAAAAACTCGTTTTTCGCTCAATTTGAAAATATATCATATCTTATTTATTATGATAGTTAGAGAAAAAATGTTTTTATAAAATTTTTACCGTTTTTCAAATAGAATGAAATGGCGTAATTAGATTTTTTGAAAACTTAATAATTCTTGAGATATAACACGAACTTATGATTTTTTAAATGGGAACCTATGTTGAAAATAGTCTCGTCTTTTTGCTTATTTTATAAGCTTTTCAATGATATATAACACGTCTTTATTCTTTTGTTTTAAACATTAATAAAAGACGAATGATTAATTTACAGGGGTGAAAATAATGGAAATTATTAAGAAACAAATGAAAAAATCCATTCCAGATCATCATTTGCATATTTCTAATTGTATTTGTTTCAGTTTTGCTCATTTTTTCAATTTATTTACTTCAAAAGCATATTTTAAACCATTTTGTTTGGATCGTGTCAAAGCCAACCGTAATGTCGATAAATAGTAATTTAACTAACCCGAAAATAATTGGTTAAGAATAATTTTGAGAACAAAATTAATAGATATTGACTCAAAATAAACAAATGATGATTTGAAAAAAAATTTTTATTTGTTTTTTAATAATTTCCATTATTTTCACCTCAATAAATTAATAATTCGTCTTTTATTTATGTTTAAAACAAAAGAATGTAGACTTGTTATATATCATTGAAAAGCTTATAAAAGAAGCGAAAAGACGAAACTATTTTCAACATAGGTTCCCATTTAAAAAATCATAAGTTTGTGCTATATCTCGAGAATTATTAAGTTTTCAAAAAATCTAATTACGCCATTTTATTCTATTTAAAAAACGGTAAAATTTTTATAAAACCATTTTTTCTCTATCATAATAAATAAGATATGAGATATTTTCAAAATAAGTGAAAAACGAGTTTTTGCATGTAGTTCAGAAACAAAAGAAGATCGAAAATTCCTGTGGTGACTATTAAACTTTTCACGAAAAGTTGACCCTGCAATGCGCAAACAGTTTCGCTCTATCATTAATATTACCCGAGATACCTTAAAAAAACATCGAAAATGAGACACCTGTACATACAATACTCGAAATAACAACAAACTTTTACTACCTAAAATTAGATTGAATAAATCAGAATTATCTTCCAATCTTATCGGAATACAATTTACCCGAGAATATAAAAATATTAAATGTGAAACAATTTAAATTATCTGTTAAAAGATTGTTGTTAAATAATGCTTTTTACAGCATAAATGAATACATGTCTTTTCATATGTAGGTATCTACCTTTTTTTGCATATTATTTTCTCTGTATTTTTTGACCTGGCTGAAACTGTAATGTGTAATGCTTGAATAAACTATTATTATTATTATTATTATTATTATTATTATATTTCCTTATATATTAATCATAAAACATCCGACAAGTAAAGAATTTAAAGCATTGATCCATATTCTAGCATAATAATTAAACAATGTATTTAAATTTTAATTTTTTGTTATTTTGCTTATACATAAAAATATATTTATCTACACCTGTTTAATAATATATTGATTATGTACGTAACCATGGATACATAATACCGTTCATTATCCACGCCCCGTGGATTATGACTCATAATCCACGGGGCGAGGTTACATAAGACACGGAACTGTCAAATTTATTGTTGAGGGTTCACAATCATCTTCATTTAGCGGCTATGCGCAAAGTATTTTGTAAGAAATAATCGTTTTATATATCATTAATATAGTTTTATGACCATATTAACCTGGTAAGTCATGATACTTACGCTGTGAGTAATATTTCAGTAAATTGTTTAAATAGTAAGTTATTTTTATAAGATTCAAAAATTTGTTACAAAAAAATGATTAAATTATTTTCACAACCAACCTGGTATCATGGTACCAGATTAATTATTCGTAATTTTCTCTTCCGTTTTTGTAATTTATTTCATTAGTAAAAATTAAATTCAAGCATAAGGTTGAATTCATAATTTTACGTAGATTCTAAATATATAAAAATATAAGATATCTCATTTGAAACATGAAACTTAATGTCACTTCCGATTAAACCGGAAGCGCTATCATCATGCCAAATACAATGATTTGTGAGCCCTTCGGTCTAGTTTACAAATATATAAAAAAATTGGAAATAATTATAAATAAGAAAATTATTTAGAGTGGACCATTTTTCAGTGTCACCCGGTATAATATGAATTCAATTGCAGGTGTAGATAAAATATCGTATTCTACTCGCGTATAATGGCTATTATTCACTCGGATGAATTACCACACTCGCCTACGGCTCGTGTTCTAAAATCATCCTTGTGAATAATAGCCATCATAATACGCTCGTTGAATAATATACTATTTTACTATACATATTTACTTACATTTAGTACCTTGGGATCTGTTCAACCAATATTTTGCACCTTGCAATTCCACTTTTTATTTACAAATGTTATGCCACCATCAGTGCACCATTGATAAATAATTTGCAAATATAAATAAAAATGTCATATACAAAATGAAAATTGTTCAATTAATATTTACAATTTTTGTTCCAGCATCGCTAGAAATTTGATTTCTGGTTATAATAATTGTAAATCTTGTTGTAAACATATTTGATTTTATGCAAAGCAAAAGATATTTTGACATAAGTAATTAATATTGAAAATTGCAAAACTTAAGATCTATTTATTTATTTTAACATAGGCCACTAAATGAAAAGTGAAATGTGCAAAGTGCGAATTTTGGTACATAGAGGCTGTCCGGATTTCGAAAGCCGCCACTGGGATCTCTGTAACTATAAGAGATATGACTTCGATTAAATGGGACAGGTGGTCCGCCTTGGAGGGCGAGCTTAGAAGTGCTTTTATATTGCCAAAAATTCTCATAGGTTACTAGATAATGGCGGCAAACTGATTTTCGTCGATTTTTTTCATTTTGAAATTACTCCTAAACTATAAGTAATCGAGACAAATGTTTCAAATAAAATAGTTATATATTTTCATTGTCTATCAAGCGGCGTATGAAAATAATTTTTTAACGTATTTTCTAGGTTTTACGTTTACATATTTAGGATCAAATAATTTGCTTTTTGCGAGTTGACGTTGAATTTGACGTTTCAATATCAAATATAGAAGACATACGTTCATGTTTTCTTTCTAAACAAGCGTTCGTAGCGGACAAATACGACGAATCAAAGATGCCGCATACATAGGCGTAACTATAGGGGAACCCGGCCCACCCCCGAATGGCCATGCCCCCCCCTATGAAAAAATGCATATTAATGTAATTATTTTATATTTTAATTGATATAATTTTGTGAATGGTGTGGAGTAAATTGATTAATTGAGAGGAATGTAATTTTTCGATGTGAAAAATTCTGATTAGGCAATAATATTCGACAAATTATGCTTTTTTTTAACAATAAAATAAGCATTTTGTATTTAATATCCTAACCATATTATTCTTAAATTCACTGTATTTAATCACTAGCTAAAATATCCGGCGATGTCCGGGAGTTTTCAAATATTTCAAAATAATCCACATTATAGGTATACCTACTCAAATATTCTGGAGAGTTCGAAAATATTCTAACATGTTTTAAAATAGTCTAAAATGTTCATAAAAGATTCAGAAAGTCTTTTATAAAGTTCAAGAGAGTTCTAGAATGTTCCAGAAAATTCATAATTTTGAGAAAGCTATTCTGGAATTTTCCATAAGGTTTCAGAACGTTTTAGAATTTCCTTTTCCATAAAGTTCTTTAACGTTGTAGAATTTTTCTGAAAGATCTAGAAAGTTCTATCTGTTTGTGTCGCTATTTAAAACTAAACTGAGCTCAGCCGCCCTTTATATACTTATTTAAAATTGCCAAAAATTTGTAGAATACTCTAGAATTTTCCGAAATATTCTAAAATTTAATGGAATATTCAACATTTTTTTGAATATTAAAGAACAGTGATTTTCAAACAACATTTTTGGGGTATCGTGGCCGCGTGCCTGAGTGTCTGGTCGCGAATCTGAGGAACCGGGTTCGATCCCGACCGACGCCAAATATTTCCAATTTTAAATGGCACAAAATTGACCCCTGTGGTACACTTTCCACGCCAGCAATGAGTGCCCGTGAGGTGACGCCTGGTAAACGCCAGCACGGTACAAATATGTCATCGTCATTACCGATATCTGCGTACAAAGCAGATTGGCACGCCCAGCAATGGGTAATATGCCGTGATTTATTTTAATGCGTACACACGACAAAATGGGATTTCTTATTTATTTTGCATTTCGAATTTAAAAGGCCTGTCCCCCCTAGAAAAATTCTCTAGTTACGCCCATGGCCGCATACGTTATCGTATTGCGGGCGATGTAACCAACGATAAATTTATTATAGTTTGTACAAAAAAATACGCTATATTTTATTACTTTTATTGTATTATTCATAGTAATACTGCATGTATAGTATTGCAGTAATTTTTATCACGAATTTGAAATTTAGTTGACGAAGCCGTACGGCCGAGGACAATAAATAGTATGAATGATCCAGTGCCGACGTGCATATTAAATTTTAAATCGAAAATTTGTGAAAATGAAAGATATATTTATTTTCATATACCTTGACAAATCTGTCAGTAGCTGTCAGTCAAACAAACGAACTTATGTTCAGTGCTGCGAACTTCCGAACATTGAAGTTATCATAAAGAACATTCAAACCTTATGTGTGTTATCTCAAACTTCATCGGAATTATTTAATTCGTTCTCCTTGGACATAGTTTTTCGTCATTTTGCGTACAAATTTACTATTGTACATCGTACACCTGCCCAAATTATCTTATATATACTATAATTTTCATAAGGTTGGCAACATTAAGTATTATTTTTCTATTTTGTGTTTATAACAAAGCTATCACAGCACCCAAAAGAGTTCGTTAATAACGCATTAGAGTGTTGTAAGTTGTAACAGACTAGCACAATTTATGTTTTTAAGGCTGGTGGCTATAAATGTCCAAAAAATATCAAATGGCAAATCTCGCTATATAGACGAACCCAAACGAATGTTCAAAATATTATTTTTGACGGTCAAGTGCGAACATAGGGATTCAACATGGGATTTTTGTTTTATGCAGTTTCCTGCTGTTCATTTTACGGCAAAAACTGTAGAGTGCAAAGTTATACAGAATTAAAAGTATAGTATATTATACAAAACTATTCTTACAGCTTTCATTATGATTTTAGTTTCTTCTTAATTTTAAAAGGAAATTTTAAAATTTCTTGACTTATGACATTTTAGAAAACAATATTATTTTATCCATATTCTGTCTATTTTTTTGTAAAAATAAATTTAATAATGAATGTTTATTCGAATAAAGAACATGTGATTATCATAAAGAATTATTCAGGTGGAAATGGTTACCGAACAATACGGGATTTTTTTCCATAAGTTAGATTGACGTTTCATATTTATTAATAATTTCTGAAAACCAGAAAAAAAATGTTATGGCTATTGCTACAAACTAACAGATATTTTAAAATATCTCTTTAAAATTATAAACTTAATAAAAAATGTAGAAACAATTTTATATGCAACATTTAATTCTGAACAACTTTACACCCTACAGTTTCTGTCGTGAAATTAATATCTATCTAAAATCCGTCAACATAATAATTTTAAATTTAAAAGTGAGAAGATATAGAGTAGTCAAGTTGGAGAGAAATAGAAAATATAGTAAGATATATATATATATATATATATATATATATATATATATATATATATATATATATATATATATATATATATATATATATATATATATATATACAAAAATAAGGTTAGTGTTATGTTGTTGAACGTGTATTATAAGTCGTATTTTTTTACATGATATCTCAGTTCATGTTAGCTCACCTCAGTTGCTTCACTAATTTTGACCGTTCTTTTTATCGTAACTGAAGTGAGATAAAGTGAGACCGAAGTGAGAAGAGTTCCTCCCCCCTTCCCGATTCTTAGTCACCAGAAGAGGTTGTTCTTGTTGAGTTTTTAATCTTATATGAACGGTGCGGATGAATGTTTTTCTGTCACTGGCTGTCACATACAATTAGTTTGGTTATTGAAAAGATTTTTTCTTTATTCCTCTAATATTATTATTTTAGAAGAAAATGATCGATAATATTAAAGATTTTATTCTGGAGTTTTAGTAATGATTATTTAATATTTATTATAATGTTTTAAATTATTTTTAGGAGCAATTATTAAATGATGACATGAGTGATATGGACTATTTGTTACTGTCGTCAAGTTCAGCGGACAGTACTTCGGATATTCTAACAGACAGTTCTACGGAATTTGTTGTCGTTCATTTTACTTCACAAAAATCTCAACTCAGCTCATGTCAAACTCAACTCACTTAGAACTGAGGTGAAGCAAATGATAAAAAGAACGCGACTATTGGTTCACCAACTGACACAAAATTTTCTAAATTTTGAAACTTTAGGATTTTTATTCAAAAATAGCATAAAAAGCGTAAAATAGAAAAAATATAAATAACTCTTTTCATAATTGGGAATTATTTTGTTCGAAGGGTTGGGCCATCCCGCTATGCGTCGTTCGTGACCCAAATTTTCTTCTCACAAAAAAAAAATCGTTATTAAATATATTATTATTTAAAATAAAAATTAATTCAATATATTATAAAGGTATATATTTCAGGATGATAAGAACTATATTCTTTTCTCGCAAATTTGATATATTCAAGTTCGAGACATGATCTCTTTGAATATTGTCTTAACCATATTTTTTTTCAAGTATATTCTGTGGTGTAATAACGCCTCACCTACATGTAGAATATTGGCATTGTTATATCGGAATATTGTGAAAGTACTATAACACATTTTCTGTTTCCGTCTTTGAGTGCGTTGTATGGCCTTGTTGTTATCTTGTTACATTTTTACATGAGGCGCATTTCGTGACTCAAGTGAGAGTTTTTGTCCCAGCATCTCACTGGCTAAGTAAACTAAACTTATAATTCTAACAAAACACTCCTGACTCACAATCACTACCTTTATCACATATTTATTATAGGGAATGGGATAAAAACGTGATTTTCATTCGGTATAAAATCTTTTAGACTAAATAACATATAATAATGAATATTTTACGTAATTTGTTATTGAAAATTTAAATTAAGATAAGAATATTTTAAATAAGAAATTCTTAACGCTTTTTTAAAAATTTATTGGAAGTAATAATCTTAAGGAAATATAATATATTTATCCTATTTTACTGGACTAGATAATTTAGTAATTCGTATATTTACTTCTATAAAATCTATTATATTATTATATATTTGATAAAAAATCAGTTTACACTGTATTAGAACATACGCAATATTTTAATTCTAGAAAATATTTAGTTTTCCAATAGATGGCCCTGAAACAAATTGAGATATACATTTATTACTCTCATTTCAATAAAATACTCCATTGTCCCAGAAAAAAGTCGTACTTTTACCAAACAATTTTGTTTGATTAGCATATTGCTAATAACATTTTAAATTATGAATAAAACAATAAAATTCAAAATAATTTTCGATTATTATATTTTGGGAATATGTATTAAAAAGAAAATAATCTAATTATTAATTAGTTCTTAAATTAATAATTCATGAAGCTTTGCTCTAAATTTTTATCCAATCTATGAATATTCATTTTTCCGAGATGTATTGAAGCAAAAATTATTATTACCTATACATATATTCAGTAACAGTAAGTAATAATAATATACTTGACAATTATTGTAATTATCACTTTACTAAACCAGTCAATAGAAATAGATAGACAGATATGAATTTTTTTATAAGCACTAGTTTATTGTGCTTAGATAAATAAAAGTATACTATGTAAGTATTATATAAAAACATATATTTATTACTTATCTTCATGTTTAAAGGAAATATTTTACAATACCTATAATATTCTGTAAGTTATGTGGTAAATGGCTATGGTTCTTATAACTTGAGTTCAAATTCAAATTAATTGAATTAATAGAAACTATTTATTACGTAGAAAAACCTACTCATAAGCTGATATTAGGTAAATGCTCTTTGGGGTAAAAATATATCATCGTTACCCTAATCTATATAAAGCAAAGCAGATAGGTAAAAAGCCGTGATTATATATTTAATTATTTTATCTTTTAGTTATTTAATCAAGTTAAACTTGACTAAGAAGGTAAAGAATGTAAGGCTTTTAATTTTATTAATTTGATGTAATATGATATCAGAAATCTAGTTTCTAATATTGAAAGGGAATGATAGAAGTTTTAAATTGAAATCGAAAATACAGGTTTTAAAACTATTAACACAAGTAAACTTTTTTTCTAGAGTCCAATGGAACTAGGATTAAAATGCTTTGCGAAATTTATCGTTTGTTTTGTAATGAATATTAACTAACTAGCTGGATCTGTTTTACTCTACCATGGGAATCTAACCTGGTCCCGACCAGAAGTTTGGGCAAACATTCGTTGACCTATTCCGAATTAGTATTCAAACATAGTCCGTTTAATTGGTGTTACCAGTTTTATTTTTACTGCTCTTCTCTACTACGAATGTGTCAATGGTCTTATAAACAACTTCGAAATAGATTCTTAGAACAAAATTTCACTAACAGAGAAATGTTTACTTATTTAAATGTATGATACACGTTGTGTAATAATTTTCCATGTTACTTTCTTCTTCCAGAATTTTAAATTCTTCGAATGTTAATGATACTTGACAGTGTTTTTTCTCGAATAACCTAAAAATTTACTTTACTACTAACATATAATTTGTTATTTTCAATTCATAGCATGACTGAGTGCACTAAGTCACCGACTGTAGTTCTCGCAATCTGGGTTCGAACTATCCATTAAAGCTTTAAGTACAAAAAATGTGCATTCTTGTCTTAACTCATCTATAATTAAATCTATTTTTTAATACCATTTTTCTTAAAATAATTGCTATACAAACCTATACAACATTCATATTGCTAAAATCAGAAAAAATCTAATTTTGTTTTACCGTTTGAGAACCATTGGTAGAATTTTCGATTTGTTATTACTGACAAATTATTCTCTTATTTCTCATCATTTTTATATATACCTATATAAATTTTTTCTCTAGTCCTTAGTCCGACCAAAAAAGCACTAATAGTTTTAAAATCCTTTATATTAATATAAATTTATTACATTAAATACGCATATTATTTGTTTTTAAAATATTCGAGTTTTCAATGCCCTTATCATCTACGTCACACATCTACTCTATTCCATATTCCTACCACTTTTAAGCCCACTGTTATCGTCTTTTTGAAATCAATTCATTTTCAAGTAAATGCAGAAAATAACGTACAACGAAGGTAAATCAAATAATTTCAAGTTACGATGCCACGCCAGAAAGAAACCATTTGCATTTGTATGAAAATCATAGATATTGTAACGTTTTTATTTATTTGGGTGAAGTGTAAATATTAGACAATTATTATTAATTAAAATAAAAGTTTATTATTACCAGAAATAGATATTGAATATAATTAAAAGATGATAAATATAACAAACACTACGATTAAACAAATTTAAACACTAATTAAGACTAAGAATATTATAAGACACTTAAACACTAAGATTATTTATTTAAACATTATATAGCTCACTTATTTATTTATACAACTATATTTATTTATGTTTACCACTTGTCGAATATCTGTTTATATCACCAACTGTCTAATACGCACCGCTTATTTATATCAGACTGTCCAATGCCTTCGCTAACAGTGCCTATATACTCCGGCATTTGTATTCGAGAAATTTCTAGAGCACTATTCCAGATATAAACTCAAACACAATAGATTTCATCAACCGCGTAATTAAGCAGATTCGGACAAGTCTGTGCGTCATTGCTAAAAATAGACACTCGCTCGTCCTTGCGACGCGGCTACGACAGCGGCGACGGCGGGCGCTGCACATTAAATACTGAAGCTATGCTGCGGGACATCTTTAAGTCTTCTGATACGCTGTGACCGAGAGAATAATCTGAAGACACGGTGAATAGATCTCGATGTTCTTCTTTCGTCACGCTGAACCGCGCCTTGCGGCTTGCGGCCAAAGGAATAGTTCTCCATGAAATCTTCAAAAGTTGGTTCTTGTGGTATGATCCGACGAACCGTTGGTCCATTATGGTCTTCGTGGTTGTCTCCGGCGAAAGGGGCTAGCCGATTAAAGTGTACTACTCTCGGCTTCCCGCTAGGTCGTTTCTTAATTCTGTATATTACGTCGTTTATCCTTTTGACTATCTCATAGAGGCCTTCCCAATTCTTTTGCAGCTTTGGTGATAAACCGCGACGTCTTTGTGGGTTGTAAAGCCACACTAAATCTCTAGGTCGATATCCACCCTTTTCGGCCTTGATGTCATACCGGTTCTTCATTCGGTCGCTGGAAGCTTGAATGTTCGTACGGACTTGTTCATGAATATCATCCATTCTTCTCCGTAAGTCCATAAAGTAATCTTCCCCGGCCAAATCTTCCCCAGGTTTACTGCCGAACATCAAGACGCATGGTAAGCGCAACTCACGCCCGAATAAGATGTTCGCAGGAGTTTGTTCTGTTGTTTCATGCAGATGGAGATGTCGGTCCCAGTCTCTTTGGTGGTTGAAGACTACCTTCAACAAATATCGGTTGATCGTTTTGTTCATTCGTTCAAATAAGCCATCAGACTGCAAATGTAAAGCAATTGTTCTAGTTTTATTTATTCCTAATATCTTACAGATATTTTGGAAAATGGCAGACTCAAAATTTCTTCCCTGGTCGGATTGGAGTTCACGTGGTACTCCGAATCGGCATATACATTATTTACCTAAAGTTTCAGCGACCGTGGTGACTTCCTGGTTGGGTAAAGAATACGATTTAACCCATTTGGTGAAGTAGTCCGTGTCAACCACGATCTATTTATTTCCTTCGTCACTTTCTGGGAATGGTCCAGTCACATCAATTGCAATACGCTCAAATGGACTGCCAACGTTGTATCGACGAGTTGGAGCTTTTTGTCGTTTATGCGGACCGTTACTTTTAGCGCAAACCACACATTTCTTGCACTAATCTTTAACATCTTCCGTGAAGTTAACCCAGTAAAACCGCTGGCGCAATCTTTCTAGCGTTCTGATAACTCCGAAATGGCATCCAGATCTCTTTCAACACGTTTGGTACTCTACTCTTAGGAATAACTAACTGAGTTCTCTTCTCAGTTCCATAAGCATTTTTTACCTCCCACTTTAACAGGCCATTCTCAATCACCATGGAGTTCCATTGCGCCCAGTACGATTTTACACTCGGTGAGTGCAGTACAACATCTTCCCATGCTGGTTTGCTCTCCTCTGCTTTCCATTTCAGTATAATTTTCAAAGTTGGGTGTTTTTCTTGGTTTTCGCGTAGTCCATCGGGCTGCCAATTATCGTCGACTACTGTTGTCCTGGCGACGATAGAAAATTTCTCTTCCAGTCGACTACAATGCTTGCAAACATCTTGGCAGGGCCTTCTGGACAATGCGTCGGCATTACGATGACTGGTACCTGTCCAATGCTCGATTTTGAAATCGTATTCCTGTAATCCTTAAATCCATCTAACCACCTGACCTTCAGGATTCTTGAATTGTAGCAGCCATTTTAATGCAGCATGGTCAGTTCTAATCAAAAATTTCCTTCCGTACAAATATTTATAGAAATGTTCCACGGAGTTCACAACTCCCAAGAGTTCTTTTCTAGTAACACAATAATTCCTCTCTTGTTTTGACAAGGTCTTACTAAAATAGGCAATAACCTTCTCATCTCATGTCCGTCTTATATCTGGGAAAGAATGCCACCAATTCTCACGTTGCTAACATCTACGTCTAGGTTAACTCAGGACAGTTGCGCTTGTCAAAAGCATGTTTCAGTTCTTTAAACACAACTCTGCAGTCCATTTCTCAGATAAATCTTCAACCTTCTTCAGTGAGCATTGTCAGTGGCTTGGTTATGTTGGCAAATCAAGGATATCGTCGATAAAAGGTACACAAACCAATAAAACTTCTAAGTTCGTGTTTATTTCTAGGTACTGGCCAATATCTCACAGCCTTTATCTTTTCCGGGTCAACTGCAATACCCTTATCAGAAACCACGTGTCAAAGATAATGAAATTTTCTTTGAAACAGGTGACACTTCTTGGGGTTGAGCTTTAGGTTAGCCTTCCGCAATCTCTGGAAAACCTCTTCCAAATTCTTCATGTGGTCCTCGATTGTTTTACCTACCACAATAATATCATCAAAATAGAATAAACAGGTTTTCCATGATAGCCCAGCCAATACTGTTTCCATAAGTCGTTCAAATGTTGCAGGGGCATTGCAGAGTCCAAATGGCATTATAGTAAGAGTCCGGTACCAATGGTGAAAGCTGTCTTTTCCTTATCTTTTGAATTCAAACCTACTTGCCAGTATCCGCTCTTTAGATCCAGAGTAGAGAAAATCTTCGAGCCAGCCAAAGTGTCTAGTATATCGTCTATTCGAGGTAGCGGGTAGCTATCTTTCTTAGTCACGTTGTTAAGTTGACTGTAATCTTTGCATTTTCTGCAAAGTCTCTGCGGATGACCCTGTTTACCGCAATACAAACAGAGAGTTTCTTTCTTCCGGCAAACACTTCATTTACAATTCGTTGCATTTTCTCTTCTAGGTCTTCCGTGTCTTTTTTTCTGTCGGCATCAATATTTCGCACTCGAAATTGGTTACGTAAAACTTGTTTGGCAGCTTCATGTTCTAGTGTATATGAGAGTGCGTCAATTAATGTTTTTGGGCGGGCCAATCGCAGTGCGTTTCGCTATCTCAAACTCCGTAGATGAATGCTTGAACGGCCAGGCACTCCAAAACGCTGTCAGGAGCTGCAGGATGTGCGAGACGAACCAAATGAGCTACGTCGACTTCAAATTCTTGAATACTATCTTTTGAACTCTGATAGCGTTTCCTCAGTTGCGTCTGGTACACCTGCTCCAGGTGCGCATTTTCATATCGCATGTCCAACCGCTTGACTAGTTAGTCGTAGTCCTCTTGTTCTTCTTCCTTCAGCGTTTGTAGGATGTCGATGGCTTCCCCACGCAACGAGACAGTCAACGCTGTAACCTTCTCTGTAGATGTCCAATTATGTGCTTTTCCAGCCGCTTCAAATTTCGGCGTTTTAATGTGCATTGTTGTACTAGTTTCAGATTTCACTACTTTCCTTTCTTCTTGTAAACTTGCCTTCGCTACACCTGAATTCGACATTGACGACAATTTAATTTTAGTGACTTTTTCCTGTAATTCTTTTTATCTTCTTGACGTACTTATCTTCTAAGTTCTTCAAGTTTTCTTCAGTTTTTTTAGAACTCTCCTCTAATTCCTGTTCTAAACTGCTAGAATTTTCTTCCAACTTTTGTTCTAAAATTCTAGAATTTTCCTCTATTTTTTGTTTTAAACTTCTAGAATGGAACATTAATTCTTCTTTTAATATCCTGGAATTTTCTTCTGGTTTTCTAGAACTTTCCATTAATTTTTCTTCTAATGTTCTAGACTGTTCCAATAATTCTTCTTATAGTGTTTTGGAAATTTCTTCTGATTTTCTAGAACTTTCGTCAAATTTTTGTTCGAATGTTCTAGAATTTTTATCAATTCTTCTTTTAATGTTCTAGAATTTTCTTCTGTTAATTCTTTTTTTAGAGTTCTAGAATTTTCAGCCAATTTTTTTTCTAATAGTTTACTAATGTCACACTGAATTTCGAATATGAAATCATCAGGATTTTCACCTGCATCGATTAATGCTTGTCGCAGACGAGATTGTAGAACGGTTTTCAGCCCTGTCGTATCCAAATCTCGCTCATCCAGTTCTTTCCTGAAATCACTTACTTTTAACTCTTTTAATTTTACTTGTTTAGTTGCCATATTATTTATTTTTATTTAATACTTCACAGTTTATTAACCCCACAACTGACACCAATTGTAACGTTTTTATTTATTTGGGTAAAGTGTAAATATTAGACAATTATTATTAATTAAAATAAAAGTTTATTATAACGATAAATAGATATTAAATATAATTAAAAGATGATAAATATAACAAACACTACGATTAAACAAATATTAAACACTAATTAAGACTAAGAATATTATAAGACACTTAAATACTAAGAATATTTATTTAAACAATATATAGCTCACTTATTTATTGTAACGCTATTTCGCTCAGACGCGAAATCGTAGCGTTGAACGACGTCTTCCGCTGGTCTCCTGTGCTGTCAAATGCTTTGCTCGGGCGCCAATATGTCGATAACACAGCACAAGGAGAGATGGTCGACGGTACAGGACGCTCTGGCAGCGTCGCTAACTATTGCTCAAACGTCAAAAGGATTTGGGTAGCTTAGTGGAGAAAAGAGTTTGGTTGTTTTTCCACAAAAAGAAATTATAATAATTTTTAATCTTTTATTAAAAAAATATATTAGAAGTATATATAAAAAAATAGAATGTATTTACAAAAGGTAATAAGCAAATAGAAATGCAAAACGAAAGATTCTATTACAAAACAGGCAGTATTTGCAAGTTGGTTTTCGCTACTAAAAATGATCAACAATGGACGGTCAATAATGCAGACAACGCGGTTACACGGGCAACAATGACACACACCAAAGTTGCGGGGACACGGACGGGTAACAATGGCCCTCGCCAAAGCTACGGGTACGCGGTACGAACGGGCAACAATGGCACACACCAAGGTTGCGGGGACACGGACGGGTAACAATGGCCCTCGCCAAAGCTACGGGTACGCGGTACGAACGGGCAACAATGGCACACACCAAGGTTGCGGGGACACGGACGGGTAACAATGGCCCTCGCCAAAGCTACGGGTACGCGGTACGAACGTTAGTATCGACACACACCAATACTAACCACGGAGTCTTGCTATCTCGTTTAACAATGGCACTCACCAGAGCTAAACGACGAAAGCACAAGAACAGAGTAAAAACTTTACTCACCAGCTCGAGGCTCAAAGACACCCGTTGTCGGCACTCACCAACAACTCAGTCTATACGGCAGAGAGCACACACTCTCTGAATAAATCTGTCGTTTGAGCCCGTATTTATACCCCGAAAAACCGTTAAAAATACAAAAATAAGTTTAAACAAGATTTTAACCATCTTGCAAATACTCGCCATGTTCAACATAATTAATATAAAAATAAAAAAAATACATTTCATGGGGAATCGAACCAGCGATCCCCAGCGCGCCAGCCGAGCGCTCTAGCCGCTCGACTACGCGGCATATGACAAGCATAGACAACATCTGTAAATATTAACATCGCAAAAATATTTATCAATACAACAAAGATATATTTATAACAATGCACATACAATCTAACTACTTTATTGTATTGTATGTGTGTTTTACATATTTACAAAAATAATAAAAATATAAAAATACAAAATTATATTTTATCACATGAGGGATTTGAACTAGTAAACCCAAATATAAAATACTAGCACGCTAGCCACAAGGCTACAACGTGAATATGAGATCAAACTTAGTGACCGTCGTCACATTATTTATACAACTATATTTATTTATATTTACCACTTGTCGACTATCTGTTTATATTACCTACTATTTAACACGCAACGCTTATTTATATCAGACTGTCCAATGCCTTCGCTAACAGTGCTTATATACTCCGGCCTTTGTATTCGAGAAATTTCTAGAGCACTATTCCACATAAAAACTCAAACACAATAGATTTCATCAACCGCGTAATTAAGCAGGTTCGGACAAGTCTGTTGCATCATCGCTACAAATATACACTCGCTCGTCCTTGCGGCGCGGCTGCGACAGCGGCTGCGACAGTGCCGGCAACGGCGGGTGCTGCACATTACAATATGTTAAATGACAGACGCTGCCAGTGGCAATCAAAACCTGGACTATGATATAAGTAGTTTCGTTATTAATTATTTTACTGAATTGCTTATTATCCATGCATCACGGAAGTTATTTTAAAAATATTTATATTTTTTGTGTTGAACTAGATAAATTTATGTGACTTATTTAGTAGCGAATTCTGCTGGTTGAGAACAAAATATTTGTTTAAAAATAATAATACAGCTTAATAAATGACAATTAAGACTTTCTAGGACCACAGATTACTTTCAATTTAGATAAAATTTTATTAAAAAAATAAAAAATAGAGGAGGATAGAGGAGCCTATTTTTTCCAAATTAAACTTCCATTCATTTATTTATACACGAAAAATGAATAGTCTGTCTTATGTAATAATTGTTTATAATACTAAAACTAAAAAAACATTGTATAATACAACGAAATACCTACTTTTTATTCAATTTTCTTTTCATTAAACCTGCCCATCTTCAAATGGATATCAGAAACGACTTACGTATACTTGTTCTTGTAAGATAAAAATAAACAACCCGACACGTACTAAAAATTTTGTCCTAATGGAAATAGATTGGAATTTAAAAATTAACCCGGTGCACATTTATTTTTTATCTTTATATCTAGTCGTTTAATTTAGCGCAATAAATTTTTCTTACAAAATTCGCACGTTTGCAAAACACCATCACAGAAAAATATTATAACTTCCTTTGCAAATGCGCTACATATTTTACTGTCGGTTACAATGGTGTTTTCAAATTACTGTGATTCTTCACCATACGTGAGTTTTTGAACTTTTAAACTAATTACTAGCCACGTTTTTATACTTCTGTCAAACCAATTTTTAACCTGTGGCTGTGCGCCTATGAGCAAGCCTTGAACTATTAATTAAAAAAAATATTTCAATTTTAAAAACCAGTGACACTAAACATTTTATTTTTTAAACTTCATTTATTTATAATGCAACATTCTTTGTTATCCAACAATGCCTGAAGTGTGCAGTAAATGCAATTTAAATAAAAGGGACAGTTTTGTAGGCTGTGAAGGTCCCTGTAACAAATAATTCCACAATTTCCTGCGCCAATTTCACCGATGCTGATTTTCAACTAATTCATAAGTCCAGAAATTTATAATTTATGTGCGACGCCTACAAAATTAATTGTGCTATCCTGGATAAAAACAAAATTATTAATATTGAATCTTTATTCACTACAATTAATTCAAATGTATCTAAACTATCATCCGAGTTAAAAGAAAATTCTATTTCCTCGCAGTTCGAAAACATAAAATCTGAACTTAATACTCTTTTTAATTCTAATTTCCAAGCACTAAAGAATGAACTAAACACTTTAATTGAATATAAAATCAGTGATCTTCTAAAAAATGAATTCTTATCTTAATCCGCACATAAAACATCGTACTCAACTGTAACAAGTAAATCTAATCCACCCGTACTGATTAAACCTAAAATTTCAGTGCAATCTTCATCTAAAACTACATCAGAAATTCTTCGTACTATTGACCCTGTAGCATCTAACATTGCACTAAACAACGTCCAAAAGGGAAGCAATGGCGCAGTCCAAAAATCCGGAGGATCCGACTAAATTCAAAGACCTAATTCATAATAACTTAAGTACTAAGTACGAAGTTAAGCAATTGGCTGTACTCAACCCTCGTGTCCGTGTTGCGGGAATGTCTGAAAATTTCTCTTAGGAACAATTAAAATTTTTTCTTATTAATCAAAATAAATCGTGTTTTGTTGATGATTACAAATGCGAAATTCTTGATATACGACCCGTTAAGAAGAAGACGGATGTATTCCAGGCCCTTGTTTAAACAGACCAAAACTCCTTCCACAAAATTATGGAATCCGGTAATTTATTTATCGGCTATGAATATTGTCCAGTTTATGATGTGATTGAGCTGCGCCATTTTATCAAATGTTGCAATTTCCACCACTTCTCTTTCCAATTAACTTGTCCTCTGTGTGCCGGTAATCATCAAGCCAAAGACTGCAAATTATCTGATCGTAAATGTGTCAATTGTACGAAATATAACGAAGTCCACAAAACTAATATTAACATTGCTCATCCTGTACGGGATCCTAACTGTCACGTTTTCATTGAAACATTGCAAAAATTTAAAACTTACATTCTTGGTCATCAATAGCAATTACAGCAGAATCACCGTGTTTCCAATACTTCTAATCTAAATTGTTATTATCAAAATATTCAAAGTCTTAATATGAAACTCGATAAATTGTATTCTTATTGTTCATCATGGGATTATGATGTAATAGCTTTTTCTGAAACCTGGCTAAGACATGATATTTCGGATTCCGAGTTATGTGATGTCTCATATAATGTCTACAGATCTGATAGAGACTTCACTTCTTGCAAAGCTACACGCGGGGGTGGTGTTCTCTTACTCATCAAGAACACTATTATTTCCCATTACGTAGACCTAAGTAATTATACCCATATTCTTCCCAGTAATGTAGACATTGTATGTTCCAAAGTTGTAAATAATAATAAACCATTATACATTTTTGTGACGTACTTTCCACCCGCTCTTGACACTGCTCATTATAATTCTATATTTGATTTCTTTGAGAATCTTCCATTTCTTTTTACGAATAACTTTGTAATTCTAGGTGATTTCAATTTACCCGATTTGATTTCCGGTACTAGCCCACCCAAAATCAATATATTTAACGCTTTTCTAGAATACACTAATGCCAAACAATACAATTCAATCTTAAATAAAAATAATAGACTTCTTGATGTTATTGTTTCAAATATAGAATGCACAATTACCCGTGCTACAAGCCCGATTCTTGACGTCGAATATGATCACCATCCAGCTCTTGATTTTCAAATTATGTCTGACAGTGTTACGAGAAGAACTAAAGTTAAATACATAGGTCATTCATACAATTTTAAAAAAGCTAACCTTGCTAAATTGTATCATCTTATAAATGGGTTTAACTGGAATATTCTTATTCAATATAATGATGTTAACGTAGCTTGCGATTTTTTTTATAACACTTTGTACACTTTTTTTTGATGAATGTGTCCCACTCAAAAAGTCTCATAAAAGACTATTTCCACCTTGGTTTACGTCTGAAATTATAGCTGATATTTGTCGCAAGGAACATTTCCGCAAGCTAAGCAATAAGCACAAAAATAATGCATACTATGTAAACTGTTATTCCGAAATTCGTGCTAAACTTAAACAAAATATCAAGAAGTCTTACAATGCTTATATTGCGCAGTGTGAGAGTAATATTCAAAACGATCCAAGTTCTTTCTGGAAATTTCTAAATTCAAAACGGAATACATCAACATTTCCCGAAAATATGTCATTGGACAATTCTAAATTTTCAACAGCTGAAGATATAGCAAATGGTTTCGCTACTCATTTTAAATCGGTCTATACAATGCCTTCGACTAATCCTCCTCGTTCCTCCAATACTCTTTCACAAAACCTCATTTCACTTAACCATGTGAGTAGAGACAATGTTCAATCCTCTATTTCAAAATTAAAGTCTAACTTTTCGTGTACTCCTGATCTCATTCCTAGTTTCCTACCCGCTGTCGAATGCTGTTTCCCATTTATTTAATTTATCATTAAAAACAAATACATTTGCTGATAAATGGAAAATTACACGGATCACTCCCGTTCATAAATCAGGTGATACAGCTGACATTAAACACTATCGTCCCATTGCCAATCTATCGAATTTCAGTAAAATATTTGAAAAACTAATATATGCATCTATTTATAACAAAGTTAAATATCTTATTTCATGCTCTCAGCATGGGTTTATGGAAAAAAGATCGACAACTACCAATTTACTATATTTCACCCATACTGTTTCTTCTGTTCTAAATCTTAAAGGCCAAGTTGATTGCATATACACAGACTTTTCCAAGAAACTCCATGACTTTTCTTTATCATCATCATTAATTGATCTTCTGTCATCGAACCTGTCTCATCGCCAGTTATTTGTTCAGTTTCTTGGTCGCAAATCCTTACTCTTCATTTCTAGCTCTGGTATTCCCCAAGGTTCCAACCTAGGCCCTTTGTTGTTTTTATTATTTATTGATGATGTTACACGTATTTTACACTCTAACAAACTGTTATTCGCTGACAATTTAATAATATTTTATTCAGTTTCTTCCACTATTGATTCTCAAATTCTTCAAAACGATCTTAATAATTTATCTAGTTGGTGTTCAATAAATAACTTAGGCTTCAATTTAAATAAATGTTCAGTCATGTCTTATACTAGGAAATCTTCTCCTGTTTTATTTTCTTACAGCATTAATAACCTTCCTCTAGCTCGTTACTTTTCTTTCGATGATCTAGGCGTTACGTTTGACTCTAAGTTCACTTTTGTGAGTCATATTTATCGTATTTGCAACTCATCCCTCCGTATGCTCGGTTTTATTATTCGTACAACTCGTTACTGCTATTTTCTTACTTTATTATGCCTTTGTCCGCTCCAGATTAGAGTACTGCTCCATTATCTGGAATCCCATTTATGAAAATCATCAGGACCACATTGAATCTATCCAAAAAAAGTTTTTAAAGTATATTTATTTCAAAATTAATAGAAGTTATCCGGACTATTTATATAGATACTTAGAGCTGTTACGAACATTTAAAATACATAGCCTAATTGAGCGTTGCGACTTCCAACTTGTTCATCATCTCTCTAAACTAATCCACGGTGAAGTAGATGATCCTACTTGCTTAAATCAACTTCCTTTCCACACTCCTTTCATACACACTAGCTATTTACAAATCTTCTATCTTCCTACTCCACGCAGTAATGCCTTATCTCTTTCTTCTATGTACTGAATGTGTCAAATATATATATATATATATATATATATATATATATATATATATATATATATATATATATATATATCCACTTCTCGGATCATTTTCCGTGCTCAATCATATTGGCGGAACCACAAAGCTATTGTTCCCCAAATACAATAAAAACCTGTACGCTACAGGAAAGAAAGTCGCTCAATTGGAATAATCAATCTAAAAATGTATATGTTGATACAATTATAGAAACCGCTGTCAATGCACCCTCTTTAGACAATTCTAATTGTAATGAAGTCTACTCTTTCTTTGTTAAAGGTATTTATAATGCAGCAGATTCCGCGAAAATGCTCACTCTAGTAAAAAATCAACCGAATATAAGTAATTATAAGCAGAAATGGTACAACAAAAATTGCAAACAGCAAAAATCTAATATGAAAAAATACCACAAACAGCTACGTGCTAGTAATTACAACATCCAGGCTAGGGAGCAGTATTTATACAGTAAAAAAATATACAGACAGACTATCAACAATGCGAAAAAGGAATACTTCAATAAATTACGGTTTAAATTAGAACATTCAAAAAACCGAAGTGATTTCTGGGAAGCAATCAAACCATTCAGGTACGGTAAGTTATCCTACGCAAATACTATACCAATTAGTGACTGGGAAAATCACCTAAAATGTTTATTTCCGCAAAATAAACCCGAATGTAATTTCAAATTTTATGATGCACGTCACCCAGTTCTAGACAAACCTATAACATTTAATGAACTTTTATTCGCTATACAAAAATTAAAAACTGGTAAGAGTCCGGGAAGTGATCAAATCTCGAATGAATTCTTAAAAAACTTGCCAGTACCATGGAAACTATTTCTCTTAAATACATTCAACAAAATACTAGCTACTACTCAGACTCCAAACGAATGGGGGTAAAAGAATCCTTGTTATGCTGCATAAAAAAGGCTCTATAACTGACACAAATAACTATAGGGGTGTAGCTCTGATCAATAATATAGTAAAACTTTTTACTTCAATATTAGCTAACAGGATTTTGAATTGGGCAGAATCTAACAACATTCTACCCGAAACGCAGGCGTGATTCCGAAAAAATCGAGGCTGCACTGACCAGTTTTTTACTCTCCACAGTTTAATAACAATATCTATTAGATCTCCACGTAGCAAACTTTTTGTTGCTTTCCTGGATTTCAAACAGGCCTTTGACTCCGTCAGCCACGAGAAACTCTGGTCCAAACTATATCAATTAGGTATGAGTTCACAGCTTATAAATACGCTCATATCATTATATAACTCCGCATCCGTATTTATCCGCTCTAATAATGAATATACGCAAGCTGTAGATGTCAAGTCTGGCGTCCTTCAGGGAGACTCCCTCAGTCCCCTACTCTTCATTCTATATATATCCGTTTTTGAAAAATATTATCAAATAAAAAACCACTCTGGTGTCAGTATTGACCATAAAAATGAAGTTGTAGCTTTATTTTACGTAGACGATATAGCTCTCTTGTCGCTCTCAAAGATAGACTTGCTACATAAACTCAAAACACTTGAAGGCTATTGCACGGAAAATGATTTAACACTAAATGTGGACAAATCAAAAATAGTGATTTTTTGCTTAAGTGGAAGATTTAACACTTTCAAATATCTTAATCTCACATATAAAACTGAAAAAATAGAAATTGTCAAAAATTTTCATTATATGGGTGTTATGTTTACTAACAATGGCATTTTTAAAGATCATTTACTATTTTCCAAGGGAAAAGCAAGTAAAGCTCTAAATTTTTTAAAGCAAACTCTTATTAACTGCAAATACAATTCGTGGGAGGACAAAACTACCCTTTTTGATGCAACGATCCTAAGCACACTTCTGCATGCTTCGGAAGTCTGGGGATATAAATACACACAAGAACTTGAAATAATACAGACGTCATTTTTTAAAGCAATCTATAACTGGCCGCGAAATACTGCTAGCTATGTTGATCGCCTAGAAACAGGTAGATACCCATTAAGCTACATTATATATATAAATCTATGCTCAACTTCTGGATTAAATTATTAGATATGCAGGACCATAGACTACCAAAAGTGTGTTATAGCCGTATTGTCACATTGTGTTTTTCGAACATAAGAAATCAAAAATCTAACTGGGTATGTCACCTCAGAGACCTCTTACATGCCTTAGGTTTGCAGGAAATCTGGAAATCCCAGAATGTGGTTACAGTTAAAGATAATTTGAAAATCATCTTAAGTGCCCTTGAAAAGCATTTCAGAAACCATGATTTCATGAAAATGATAGTCGAAAACGAACGAACAAACGAACAAACGAACAAAGGAACGAACAAACGAACGAACAAACGAACGAACAAACGAACGAACAAACGAACGATCAAACGAACGAACAAACGAACGAACAAACGAACGAACAAACAAACAAACAAACAAACGAACAAACAAACGAACAAACAAACGAACAAACAAACGAACAAACAAACGAACAAACAAACAAAAAACAAACGAACAAACAAACTAACAAACTAACAAACAAACAAACGAACAAACAAACAAACGAACAAACAAACGAACAAACAAACAAACAAACAAACAAACAAACAAACAAACAAACAAAAGAACAAACAAACGAACAAACAAACGAACAAACAAACAAACAAACAAACAAACAAACAAACGAAAAAACAAACGAACAAACAAACAAACAAACAAACAAACAAACGAACAAACAAACGAAAAAACAAACAAACAAAAAAAAACAAACAAAAAAACAAACGAACAAACAAACAAACAAACAAACAAACGAACAAACGAACAAACGAATGAACAAACGAACAAACAAATGAACAAACAAACGAACGAACAAGCGAACAAACAAACGAACAAACAAACGAACAAACGAACAAACAAACAAACGAACAAACGAACAAACGATCAAACGAACAAACAAACAAACGAACAAACGAACAAACGAACAAACAAACAAACAAACAAACAAACGAACAAACGAACAAACGAACAAACGAACAAACGAACAAACGAACAAACAAACAAACAAACAAACAAACGAACAAACGAACAAACGAACAAACGAACAAACGAACAAACGAACATACGAACAAACAAACAAACGAACAAACGAACGAACAAACGAACAAACGTACGAACGAACAAAAGAACAAACGAACAAACGAACAAACGAATAAACTAACAAACGATCAAACAAACAAACGAACAAACGAACAAACGAACAAACGAACAAACGAACAAACGAACAAACGAACAAACGAACAAACGAACATACGAACAAACAAACAAACGAACAAGCGAACGAACAAACGAACAAACGTACTAACGAACAAAAGAACAAACGAACAAACGAATAAACGAACAAACGATCAAACAAACAAACGAACAAACGAACAAACGAACGATCGAACGAACGAACGAACGAACGAACGAACAAACAAACGAACAAACGAACGAATGAACAAACGAACGAACAAATGAACGAACAAACGAACGAACAAACGAACGAACAAACGAACGATCAATCGAACGAACAAACAAGCGGACAAGCGAACAAACGAACAAGCGAATGATCCAACGAACGAACGAACAAACGAACAAACAAACGAACGAACGAACGAACAAACGAACAAACAAACGAACAAACGAACAAACAAACGAACGAACGAACAAACGAACGAACAAATGAACGAACAAACGAACGAACAAACGAACGAACAAACGAACGAACATACGAACAAACAAACAAACAAACGAAAAAACAAACGAACGAACAAACGAACGAACAAATGAACGAACAAACGAACGAACAAACGAACGAACATACGAACAAACAAACAAGCAAACGAACAAACGAACAAACGAACAAACGAACAAACGAACGAACAAACGAACGAACAAACGAACGAACAAACAAACGAACGAACAAACGAACAAACGAACAAACGAACGAGCAAACGGGCAAACGAACAAACGAACGAACAAACTAACGAACGATCGAACGAACGAACGTACGAACAAACAAACGAACGAACGAACAAACGAACGAACAAACGAACGAACAAACGAACGAACGAACAAACAAGCGAACAAATAAACGAACAAACGTACGAACAAACGAACGAACAAACGAACGAACAAACGAACAAACAAACAAACGAACAAACGAACGAACAAACGAACGAACAAACGAACGAACAAACGAACGAACAAACGAACGAACAAACGAACAAACAAGCGGACAAACAAACAAACGAACAAGTGAACAAGCGAACAATCGAACGAACGAACAAACGAACGAACAAACGAACGAACAAACGAACGAACAAACGAACGAACGAACAAACGAACGAACAAACGAACGAACAAACGAACGAATAAACGAACGAACAAACGAACGAACAAACGAACGAACAAACGTACGAACAAACGAACAAACGAACAAACGAACAAACGAACAAACGAACAAACGAACAAACGAACAAACGAACAAACGAACACACGAACAAACGAACAAACGAACAAACGAACAAACGAACGATCTAACAAACGAACAAACTAACAAACGAACGAACGAACGAACAAACGAACGAATAAACAAACGAACGAACAAACAAACGTACGAAAGAAGGAACGAACAAACGAACGAACACACGAACGAACGAACGAACAAACGAACAAACGAACAAACGAACGAACAAACGAACAAACGAACCAACGAGCTAACGAACAAACGAACCAACGAACCAACCAACGAACCAACGAACCAACGAACCAACGAACGAACTAACGAACAAACCAACAGACGAACGAACGAACTAACAAACGAACGAACAAACGAACGAACAAACGAACGAACAAACGAACGAACAAACGAACGAACAAACGAACGAACAAACGAACGAACAAACGAACGAACAAACGAACGAACGAACAAACGAACGAACAAACGAACAAACGAACGAACAAACGAACGATCGAACAAACGAACGAACAAAAGAACAAACGAAAGAACAAACGAACGAACAAATGAACGAACAAACGAGCGAACAAACGAACAAACAAACAAACAAACGAACAAACGAACGAACAAACGAACGAACAAACGAACGAACAAACGAACAAACAAAGTAACAAACAAACGAACGAACAAACAAACAAACGAACGAACAAACGAACGAACGAACGAACAAGCGAACGAATGAACAAACGATCTAACAAACGAACGTACGAACAAACGAACAAACGAACAAACGAACAAACGAACAAACGAACAAACGAACTAACGAACAAACGAACAAACGAACACACGAACAAACGAACAAACGAACAAACGAACAAGCGAACACAAACAAACGAACAAACGAACAAACGAACCAACAAACGAACCAACGAACGAACGAACAAACAAACGAACAAACAAACAAACGAACAAATGAACCAACGAACGAACCAACGAACGAGCAAACGAACGAACGAACAAACGAACAAACAAACGAACGAACAAACGAACGAACAAACGAACGAACAAACGAACGAACAAACGAACATACAAACGAACAAACAAACGAGCGAACAAACAAACAAACAAACAAACGAACGAACAAACGAACAAACGAACAAACGAACGAACAAACGAACGATCGAACAAACGAACGAACAAATGAACAAACGAAAGAACAAACGAACGAACAAATGAACGAACAAACGAACGAACAAACGAACAAACAAACAAACAAACGAACAAACGAACGAACAAACGAACGAACAAACGAACATACAAACGAACAAACAAACAAACGAACGAACAAACAAACAAACGAACGAACAAACGAACGAATAAACAAACGAACGAACAAACAAACGTTCGAACAAACGAACAAGCGAACACGAACAAACGAACAAACGAACAAACGAACTAACGAACGAACCAACGAACGAACCAACGAACGAACGAACAAACGAACGAACAAAAACAAACGAACAAACGAACAATTGAACCAACGAACGAACCAACGAACGAGCAAACGAACGAACAAACAAACGAACAAACAAACGAACGAACAAACGAACGAACAAACGAACGAACAAACGAACATACAAACGAACGAACAAACGAACAAACGAACGAACAAGCGAACGAATGAACAAACGAACGAACAAACGAACGAACAAACGAACAAACAAACAAACAAACGAACAAACGAACAAACGAACAAACGAATGAACAAACGAACGATCGAACAAACGAACGAACAAATGAACAGACGAAAGAACAAACGAACGAACAAATGAACGAACAAACGAACGAACAAACAAACAAACAAACGAACAAACGAACGAACAAACGAACGAACAAACGAACAAACGAACAAACAAACGAACAAACAAACAAACAAACGAACGAACAAACAAACAAACGAACGAACAAACGAACGAATGAACGAACAAGCGAACGAATGAACAAACGAACGAACAATTGAACGTACGAACAAACGAACAAACGAACAAACGAACAAACGAACAAACAAACGAACGAACTAACAAACAAACAAACGAACAAACGAACTAACGAACAAACGAACGAACAAACGAACAAACGAACAAACGAACGAGCAAACGAACAAGCGGACAAGCGAACAAACGAACAAGCGAACAAGCGAACAAACGAACAAACGAACAAACTAACAAACGAACAAACGAACAAACGAACAAACGAACAAACGAACGAACAAACGAATGAACAAACAAACGAAAGAACAATCGAACGAACGAACGAACGAACAAACGAACGAACAAACGAACGAACGAACAAACGAACAAACGAACGAACAAACGAACGAACAAACGAACGAACAAACGAACGAACAAACGAACGAACAAACGAACGAACAAACGAACGAACAAACGAACGAACGAACAAACGAACAAACGAACAAACGAACAAACGAACAAACAAACAAACAAACAAACAAACAAACAAACGAACAAACGAACAAAGAAACAAACGAACAAACGAACAAACGAACAAACGAACAAACAAACAAACGAACAAACGAACAAACGAACAAACGAACAAACGAACAAACGAACAAACGAACAAACGAACAAACGAACAAACGAACAAACGAACAAACGAACAAACAAACAAACGAACAAACGAACAAACGAACAAACAAACAAACTAACAAACGAACGAACAAACGAACAAACGTACGAACGAACAAAAGAACAAACGAACAAAAGAACAAACGAACAAACGAACAAACGTACAAACAAACGAACAAACAAACGAACGAACAAACGAACGAACAAACGAACGAACAAACGAACGAACAAACGAACGAAAAAACGAACGAACAAACGAACCAATAAACAAACAATCGAACGAACAAACAAACAAACAAACAAACAAACCAACAAACGAACGAACAAACGAACAAACGAACAAACGAACAAACGAACAAACGAACAAACGAACAAACGAACAAACGAACGAACAAACGAACAAACGAACGAACAAACGAACGAACAAACGAACGAACAAACGAACGAACAAACGAACGAACAAACGAACGAAAAAACGAACGAACAAACGAACGAACAAACGAACGAACAAACGAACGAACAAACGAACGAACAAACGAACGAACAAACGAACAAACAAGCGGACAAACGAACAAACGAACAAACGAACAAACGAACGAACGAACAAACGAACAAACAAACAAACGAACAAACGAACAAACGAACAAACGAACAAACGAACAAACGAACAAACGAACAAACGAACAAACGAACAAACGAACAAACGAACAAACGAACAAACGAACAAACGAACAAACGAACAAACGAACAAACGAACAAACGAACAAACGAACAAACGAACGAACAAACGAACAAACGAACAAACGTACGAACGAACAAAAGAACAAACGAACGAACAAACGAACGAACAAACGAACGAACAAACGAACGAACAAACGAACGAACAAACGAACGAACAAACAAACGAACAAACGAACGAACAAACGAACGAACAAACGAACGAACAAACGAACGAACAAACGAACGAACAAACGAACGAACAAACGAACGAACGAACAAACGACTAAACGAACAAACGGACAAACAAACGAACAAACGAACAAACGTACGAACGAACAAAAGAACAAACGAACAAAAGAACAAACGAACAAACAAACAAACGAACAAACGAACAAACGAACAAACGAACAAACGAACAAACGAACAAACGAACAAACGAACAAACGAACAAACAAACAAACAAACAAACAAACAAACAAACAAACAAACAAACAAACAAACGAACAAACGAACAAACGAACAAACGAACAAACGAACAAACGAACAAACGAACAAACGAACAAACAAACAAACGAACAAACGAACAAAGGAACAAACGAACAAACGAACAAACGAACAAACGAACAAACAAACAAACAAACAAACGAACAAACGAACAAACGAACAAACGAACAAACGAACAAACGAACAAACGAACAAACGAACAAACGAACAAACGAACAAACGAACAAACGAACAAACGAACAAACAAACAAACGAACAAACGAACAAACGAACAAACAAACAAACTAACAAACGAACGAACAAACGAACAAACGTACGAACGAACAAAAGAACAAACGAACAAAAGAACAAACGAACAAACGAACAAACGTACAAACAAACGAACAAACAAACGAACGAACAAACGAACGAACAAACGAACGAACAAATGAACGAACAAACGAACGAAAAAACAAACGAACAAACGAACAAATAAACAAACAATCGAACGAACAAACAAACAAACAAACAAACAAACCAACAAACGAACGAACAAACGAACAAACGAACAAACGAACAAACGAACAAACGAACAAACGAACAAACGAACAAACGAACAAACGAACAAACGAACGAACAAACGAACAAACGAACAAACGTACGAACGAACAAAAGAACAAACGAACGAACAAACGAACGAACAAACGAACGAACAAACGAACGAACAAACGAACGAACAAACGAACGAACAAACGAACGAACAAACGAACGAACAAACGAACGAACAAACGAACGAACAAACGAACGAACGAACAAACGACTAAACGAACAAACGAACGAACAAACGAACAAACGAACAAACGAACAAACGAACAAACGTACGAACGAACAAAAGAACAAACGAACAAAAGAACAAACGAACAAACAAACAAACGAACAAACGAACAAACGAACAAACGAACAAACGAACAAACGAACAAACGAACAAACGAACAAACGAACAAACGAACAAACGAACGAACAAACGAACGAACGAACAAACGACTAAACGAACAAACGAACGAACAAACGAACAAACGAACAAACGAACAAACGTACGAACGAACCAAAGAACAAACGAACAAAAGAACAAACGAACAAACAAACAAACGAACAAACGAACAAACGAACAAACGAACAAACGAACAAACGAACAAACGAACAAACGAACAAACGAACAAACGAACAAACGAACAAACGAACAAACAAACAAACAAACAAACAAACAAACAAACAAACGAACAAACGAACAAACGAACAAACGAACAAACGAACAAACGAACAAACGAACAAACGAACAAACGAACAAACAAACAAACGAACAAACGAACAAAGGAACAAATGAACAAACGAACAAACGAACAAACGAACAAACAAACAAACGAACAAACAAACAAACGAACAAACGAACAAACGAACAAACGATCAAACGAACAAACGAACAAACGAACAAACGAACAAACGAACAAACGAACAAACGAACAAACAAACAAACGAACAAACGAACAAACGAACAAACAAACAAACTAACAAACGAACGAACAAACGAACAAACGTACGAACGAACAAAAGAACAAACGAACAAAAGAACAAACGAACAAACGAACAAACGTACAAACAAACGAACAAACAAACGAACGAACAAACGAACGAACAAACGAACGAACAAACGAACGAAAAAACGAACGAACAAACGAACAAATAAACAAACAATCGAACGAACAAACAAACAAACAAACAAACAAACCAACAAACGAACGAACAAACGAACAAACGAACGAACAAACGAACGAACAAACGAACAAACAAAGTAACAAACAAACGAACGAACAAACAAACAAACGAACGAACAAACGAACGAACGAACGAACAAGCGAACGAATGAACAAACGATCTAACAAACGAACGTACGAACAAACGAACAAACGAACAAACGAACAAACGAACAAACGAACAAACGAACTAACGAACAAACGAACAAACGAACACACGAACAAACGAACAAACGAACAAACGAACAAGCGAACACGAACAAACGAACAAACGAACAAACGAACTAACAAACGAACCAACGAACGAACGAACAAACAAACGAACAAACAAACAAACGAACAAATGAACCAACGAACGAACCAACGAACGAGCAAACGAACGAACGAACAAACGAACAAACAAACGAACGAACAAACGAACGAACAAACGAACGAACAAACGAACGAACAAACGAACATACAAACGAACAAACAAACGAGCGAACAAACAAACAAACAAACAAACGAACGAACAAACGAACAAACGAACAAACGAACGAACAAACGAACGATCGAACAAACGAACGAACAAATGAACAAACGAAAGAACAAACGAACGAACAAATGAACGAACAAACGAACGAACAAACGAACAAACAAACAAACAAACGAACAAACGAACGAACAAACGAACGAACAAACGAACATACAAACGAACAAACAAACAAACGAACGAACAAACAAACAAACGAACGAACAAACGAACGAATAAACAAACGAACGAACAAACAAACGTTCGAACAAACGAACAAGCGAACACGAACAAACGAACAAACGAACAAACGAACCAACGAACGAACCAACGAACGAACCAACGAACGAACGAACAAACGAACGAACAAAAACAAACGAACAAACGAACAATTGAACCAACGAACGAACCAACGAACGAGCAAACGAACGAACAAACAAACGAACAAACAAACGAACGAACAAACGAACGAACAAACGAACGAACAAACGAACGAACAAACGAACATACAAACGAACGAACAAACGAACGAACGAACGAACAAGCGAACGAATGAACAAACGAACGAACAAACGAACGAACAAACGAACAAACAAACAAACAAACGAACAAACGAACAAACGAACAAACGAATGAACAAACGAACGATCGAACAAACGAACGAACAAATGAACAGACGAAAGAACAAACGAACGAACAAATGAACGAACAAACGAACGAACAAACAAACAAACAAACGAACAAACGAACGAACAAACGAACGAACAAACGAACAAACGAACAAACAAACGAACAAACAAACAAACAAACGAACGAACAAACAAACAAACGAACGAACAAACGAACGAACGAACGAACAAGCGAACGAATGAACAAACGAACGAACAAACGAACGTACGAACAAACGAACGAACAAATGAACAAACGAAAGAACAAACGAACGAACAAATGAACGAACAAACGAACGAACAAACGAACAAACAAACAAACAAACGAACAAACGAACGAACAAACGAACAAACGAACGAACAAACGAACAAACGAACAAACGAACGAACAAACGAACGATCGAACAAACGAACGAACAAATGAACAAACGAAAGAACAAACGAACGAACAAATGAACGAACAAACGAACGAACAAACGAACAAACAAACAAACAAACGAACAAACGAACGAACAAACGAACGAACAAACGAACATACAAACGAACAAACAAACAAACGAACGAACAAACAAACAAACGAACGAACAAACGAACGAATAAACAAACGAACGAACAAACAAACGTTCGAACAAACGAACAAGCGAACACGAACAAACGAACAAACGAACAAACGAACCAACGAACGAACCAACGAACGAACCAACGAACGAACGAACAAACGAACGAACAAAAACAAACGAACAAACGAACAATTGAACCAACGAACGAACCAACGAACGAGCAAACGAACGAACAAACAAACGAACAAACAAACGAACGAACAAACGAACGAACAAACGAACGAACAAACGAACGAACAAACGAACGAACAAACGAACATACAAACGAACGAACAAACGAACGAACGAACGAACAAGCGAACGAATGAACAAACGAACGAACAAACGAACGAACAAACGAACAAACAAACAAACAAACGAACAAACGAACAAACGAACAAACGAATGAACAAACGAACGATCGAACAAACGAACGAACAAATGAACAGACGAAAGAACAAACGAACGAACAAATGAACGAACAAACGAACGAACAAACAAACAAACAAACGAACAAACGAACGAACAAACGAACGAACAAACGAACAAACGAACAAACAAACGAACAAACAAACAAACAAACGAACGAACAAACAAACAAACGAACGAACAAACGAACGAACGAACGAACAAGCGAACGAATGAACAAACGAACGAACAAACGAACGTACGAACAAACGAACAAACGAACAAACGAACAAACGAACAAACAAACGAACGAACTAACAAACGAACAAACGAACAAACGAACTAACGAACAAACGAACGAACAAACGAACAAACGAACAAACGAACGAGCAAACGAACAAGCGGACAAGCGAACAAACGAACAAGCGAACAAGCGAACAAACGAACAAACGAACAAACTAACAAACGAACAAACGAACAAACGAACAAACGAACAAACGAACGAACAAACGAACGAACAAACAAACGAAAGAACAATCGAACGAACGAACGTACGAACAAACAAAAGAACGAACGAACGAACGAACAAACGAACGAACAAACGAACGAACGAACAAACGAACAAACGAACGAACAAACGAACGAACAAACGAACGAACAAACGAACGAACAAACGAACGAACAAACGAACGAACAAACGAACGAACAAACAAACGAACGAACAAACAAACAAACGAACAAACGAACAAACGAACAAACGAACAAACGAACAAACGAACAAACGAACAAACGAACAAACGAACAAACGAACAAACGAACAAACGAACAAACGAACAAACGAACAAACAAACGAACAAACGAACAAACGAACAAACAAACAAACTAACAAACGAACGAACAAACGAACAAACGTACGAACGAACAAAAGAACAAACGAACAAAAGAACAAACGAACAAACGAACAAACGTACAAACAAACGAACAAACAAACGAACGAACAAACGAACGAACAAACGAACGAACAAACAAACGAAAAAACGAACGAACAAACGAACAAATAAACAAACAATCGAACGAACAAACAAACAAACAAACAAACAAACCAACAAACGAACGAACAAACGAACAAACGAACGAACAAACGAACGAACAAACGAACAAACAAAGTAACAAACAAACGAACGAACAAACAAACAAACGAACGAACAAACGAACGAACGAACGAACAAGCGAACGAATGAACAAACGATCTAACAAACGAACGTACGAACAAACGAACAAACGAACAAACGAACAAACGAACAAACGAACAAACGAACTAACGAACAAACGAACAAACGAACACACGAACAAACGAACAAACGAACAAACGAACAAGCGAACACGAACAAACGAACAAACGAACAAACGAACCAACAAACGAACCAACGAACGAACGAACAAACAAACGAACAAACAAACAAACGAACAAATGAACCAACGAACAAACCAACGAACGAGCAAACGAACGAACGAACAAACGAACAAACAAACGAACGAACAAACGAACGAACAAACGAACGAACAAACGAACGAACAAACGAACATACAAACGAACAAACAAACGAGCGAACAAACAAACAAACAAACAAACGAACGAACAAACGAACAAACGAACAAACGAACGAACAAACGAACGATCGAACAAACGAACGAACAAATGAACAAACGAAAGAACAAACGAACGAACAAATGAACGAACAAACGAACGAACAAACGAACAAACAAACAAACAAACGAACAAACGAACGAACAAACGAACGAACAAACGAACATACAAACGAACAAACAAACAAACGAACGAACAAACAAACAAACGAACGAACAAACGAACAAATAAACAAACGAACGAACAAACAAACGTTCGAACAAACGAACAAGCGAACACGAACAAACGAACAAACGAACAAACGAACCAACGAACGAACCAACGAACGAACCAACGAACGAACGAACAAACGAACGAACAAAAACAAACGAACAAACGAACAATTGAACCAACGAACGAACCAACGAACGAGCAAACGAACGAACAAACAAACGAACAAACAAACGAACGAACAAACGAACGAACAAACGAACGAACAAACGAACGAACAAACGAACATACAAACGAACGAACAAACGAACGAACGAACGAACAAGCGAACGAATGAACAAACGAACGAACAAACGAACGAACAAACGAACAAACAAACAAACAAACGAACAAACGAACAAACGAACAAACGAATGAACAAACGAACGATCGAACAAACGAACGAACAAATGAACAGACGAAAGAACAAACGAACGAACAAATGAACGAACAAACGAACGAACAAACAAACAAACAAACGAACAAACGAACGAACAAACGAACGAACAAACGAACAAACGAACAAACAAACGAACAAACAAACAAACAAACGAACGAACAAACAAACAAACGAACGAACAAACGAACGAACGAACGAACAAGCGAACGAATGAACAAACGAACGAACAAACGAACGTACGAACAAACGAACGAACAAATGAACAAACGAAAGAACAAACGAACGAACAAATGAACGAACAAACGAACGAACAAACGAACAAACAAACAAACAAACGAACAAACGAACGAACAAACGAACGAACAAACGAACGAACAAACGAACAAACGAACAAACGAACGAACAAACGAACGATCGAACAAACGAACGAACAAATGAACAAACGAAAGAACAAACGAACGAACAAATGAACGAACAAACGAACGAACAAACGAACAAACAAACAAACAAACGAACAAACGAACGAACAAACGAACGAACAAACGAACATACAAACGAACAAACAAACAAACGAACGAACAAACAAACAAACGAACGAACAAACGAACGAATAAACAAACGAACGAACAAACAAACGTTCGAACAAACGAACAAGCGAACACGAACAAACGAACAAACGAACAAACGAACCAACGAACGAACCAACGAACGAACCAACGAACGAACGAACAAACGAACGAACAAAAACAAACGAACAAACGAACAATTGAACCAACGAACGAACCAACGAACGAGCAAACGAACGAACAAACAAACGAACAAACAAACGAACGAACAAACGAACGAACAAACGAACGAACAAACGAACGAACAAACGAACATACAAACGAACGAACAAACGAACGAACGAACGAACAAGCGAACGAATGAACAAACGAACGAACAAACGAACGAACAAACGAACAAACAAACAAACAAACGAACAAACGAACAAACGAACAAACGAATGAACAAACGAACGATCGAACAAACGAACGAACAAATGAACAGACGAAAGAACAGACGAAAGAACAAACGAACGAACAAATGAACGAACAAACGAACGAACAAACAAACAAACAAACGAACAAACGAACGAACAAACGAACGAACAAACGAACAAACGAACAAACAAACGAACAAACAAACAAACAAACGAACGAACAAACAAACAAACGAACGAACAAACGAACGAACGAACGAACAAGCGAACGAATGAACAAACGAACGAACAAACGAACGTACGAACAAACGAACGAACAAATGAACAAACGAAAGAACAAACGAACGAACAAATGAACGAACAAACGAACGAACAAACGAACAAACAAACAAACAAACGAACAAACGAACGAACAAACGAACAAACGAACGAACAAACGAACAAACGAACAAACGAACGAACAAACGAACGATCGAACAAACGAACGAACAAATGAACAAACGAAAGAACAAACGAACGAACAAATGAACGAACAAACGAACGAACAAACGAACAAACAAACAAACAAACGAACAAACGAACGAACAAACGAACGAACAAACGAACATACAAACGAACAAACAAACAAACGAACGAACAAACAAACAAACGAACGAACAAACGAACGAATAAACAAACGAACGAACAAACAAACGTTCGAACAAACGAACAAGCGAACACGAACAAACGAACAAACGAACAAACGAACCAACGAACGAACCAACGAACGAACCAACGAACGAACGAACAAACGAACGAACAAAAACAAACGAACAAACGAACAATTGAACCAACGAACGAACCAACGAACGAGCAAACGAACGAACAAACAAACGAACAAACAAACGAACGAACAAACGAACGAACAAACGAACGAACAAACGAACGAACAAACGAACATACAAACGAACGAACAAACGAACGAACGAACGAACAAGCGAACGAATGAACAAACGAACGAACAAACGAACGAACAAACGAACAAACAAACAAACAAACGAACAAACGAACAAACGAACAAACGAATGAACAAACGAACGATCGAACAAACGAACGAACAAATGAACAGACGAAAGAACAAACGAACGAACAAATGAACGAACAAACGAACGAACAAACAAACAAACAAACGAACAAACGAACGAACAAACGAACGAACAAACGAACAAACGAACAAACAAACGAACAAACAAACAAACAAACGAACGAACAAACAAACAAACGAACGAACAAACGAACGAACGAACGAACAAGCGAACGAATGAACAAACGAACGAACAAACGAACGTACGAACAAACGAACAAACGAACAAACGAACAAACGAACAAACAAACGAACGAACTAACAAACGAACAAACGAACAAACGAACTAACGAACAAACGAACGAACAAACGAACAAACGAACAAACGAACGAGCAAACGAACAAGCGGACAAGCGAACAAACGAACAAGCGAACAAGCGAACAAACGAACAAACGAACAAACTAACAAACGAACAAACGAACAAACGAACAAACGAACAAACGAACGAACAAACGAACGAACAAACAAACGAAAGAACAATCGAACGAACGAACGTACGAACAAACAAAAGAACGAACGAACGAACGAACAAACGAACGAACAAACGAACGAACGAACAAACGAACAAACGAACGAACAAACGAACGAACAAACGAACGAACAAACGAACGAACAAACGAACGAACAAACGAACGAACAAACGAACGAACAAACGAACGAACAAACAAACGAACGAACAAACAAACAAACGAACAAACGAACAAACGAACAAACGAACAAACGAACAAACGAACAAACGAACAAACGAACAAACGAACAAACGAACAAACGAACAAACGAACAAACGAACAAACGAACAAACAAACGAACAAACGAACAAACGAACAAACAAACAAACTAACAAACGAACGAACAAACGAACAAACGTACGAACGAACAAAAGAACAAACGAACAAAAGAACAAACGAACAAACGAACAAACGTACAAACAAACGAACAAACAAACGAACGAACAAACGAACGAACAAACGAACGAACAAACAAACGAAAAAACGAACGAACAAACGAACAAATAAACAAACAATCGAACGAACAAACAAACAAACAAACAAACAAACCAACAAACGAACGAACAAACGAACAAACGAACGAACAAACGAACGAACAAACGAACAAACAAAGTAACAAACAAACGAACGAACAAACAAACAAACGAACGAACAAACGAACGAACGAACGAACAAGCGAACGAATGAACAAACGATCTAACAAACGAACGTACGAACAAACGAACAAACGAACAAACGAACAAACGAACAAACGAACAATCGAACTAACGAACAAACGAACAAACGAACACACGAACAAACGAACAAACGAACAAACGAACAAGCGAACACGAACAAACGAACAAACGAACAAACGAACCAACAAACGAACCAACGAACGAACGAACAAACAAACGAACAAACAAACAAACGAACAAATGAACCAACGAACAAACCAACGAACGAGCAAACGAACGAACGAACAAACGAACAAACAAACGAACGAACAAACGAACGAACAAACGAACGAACAAACGAACGAACAAACGAACATACAAACGAACAAACAAACGAGCGAACAAACAAACAAACAAACAAACGAACGAACAAACGAACAAACGAACAAACGAACGAACAAACGAACGATCGAACAAACGAACGAACAAATGAACAAACGAAAGAACAAACGAACGAACAAATGAACGAACAAACGAACGAACAAACGAACAAACAAACAAACAAACGAACAAACGAACGAACAAACGAACGAACAAACGAACATACAAACGAACAAACAAACAAACGAACGAACAAACAAACAAACGAACGAACAAACGAACAAATAAACAAACGAACGAACAAACAAACGTTCGAACAAACGAACAAGCGAACACGAACAAACGAACAAACGAACAAACGAACCAACGAACGAACCAACGAACGAACCAACGAACGAACGAACAAACGAACGAACAAAAACAAACGAACAAACGAACAATTGAACCAACGAACGAACCAACGAACGAGCAAACGAACGAACAAACAAACGAACAAACAAACGAACGAACAAACGAACGAACAAACGAACGAACAAACGAACGAACAAACGAACATACAAACGAACGAACAAACGAACGAACGAACGAACAAGCGAACGAATGAACAAACGAACGAACAAACGAACGAACAAACGAACAAACAAACAAACAAACGAACAAACGAACAAACGAACAAACGAATGAACAAACGAACGATCGAACAAACGAACGAACAAATGAACAGACGAAAGAACAAACGAACGAACAAATGAACGAACAAACGAACGAACAAACAAACAAACAAACGAACAAACGAACGAACAAACGAACGAACAAACGAACAAACGAACAAACAAACGAACAAACAAACAAACAAACGAACGAACAAACAAACAAACGAACGAACAAACGAACGAACGAACGAACAAGCGAACGAATGAACAAACGAACGAACAAACGAACGTACGAACAAACGAACGAACAAATGAACAAACGAAAGAACAAACGAACGAACAAATGAACGAACAAACGAACGAACAAACGAACAAACAAACAAACAAACGAACAAACGAACGAACAAACGAACGAACAAACGAACGAACAAACGAACAAACGAACAAACGAACGAACAAACGAACGATCGAACAAACGAACGAACAAATGAACAAACGAAAGAACAAACGAACGAACAAATGAACGAACAAACGAACGAACAAACGAACAAACAAACAAACAAACGAACAAACGAACGAACAAACGAACGAACAAACGAACATACAAACGAACAAACAAACAAACGAACGAACAAACAAACAAACGAACGAACAAACGAACGAATAAACAAACGAACGAACAAACAAACGTTCGAACAAACGAACAAGCGAACACGAACAAACGAACAAACGAACAAACGAACCAACGAACGAACCAACGAACGAACCAACGAACGAACGAACAAACGAACGAACAAAAACAAACGAACAAACGAACAATTGAACCAACGAACGAACCAACGAACGAGCAAACGAACGAACAAACAAACGAACAAACAAACGAACGAACAAACGAACGAACAAACGAACGAACAAACGAACGAACAAACGAACATACAAACGAACGAACAAACGAACGAACGAACGAACAAGCGAACGAATGAACAAACGAACGAACAAACGAACGAACAAACGAACAAACAAACAAACAAACGAACAAACGAACAAACGAACAAACGAATGAACAAACGAACGATCGAACAAACGAACGAACAAATGAACAGACGAAAGAACAAACGAACGAACAAATGAACGAACAAACGAACGAACAAACAAACAAACAAACGAACAAACGAACGAACAAACGAACGAACAAACGAACAAACGAACAAACAAACGAACAAACAAACAAACAAACGAACGAACAAACAAACAAACGAACGAACAAACGAACGAACGAACGAACAAGCGAACGAATGAACAAACGAACGAACAAACGAACGTACGAACAAACGAACAAACGAACAAACGAACAAACGAACAAACAAACGAACGAACTAACAAACGAACAAACGAACAAACGAACTAACGAACAAACGAACGAACAAACGAACAAACGAACAAACGAACGAGCAAACGAACAAGCGGACAAGCGAACAAACGAACAAGCGAACAAGCGAACAAACGAACAAACGAACAAACTAACAAACGAACAAACGAACAAACGAACAAACGAACAAACGAACGAACAAACGAACGAACAAACAAACGAAAGAACAATCGAACGAACGAACGTACGAACAAACAAAAGAACGAACGAACGAACGAACAAACGAACGAACAAACGAACGAACGAACAAACGAACAAACGAACGAACAAACGAACGAACAAACGAACGAACAAACGAACGAACAAACGAACGAACAAACGAACGAACAAACGAACGAACAAACAAACGAACGAACAAACAAACAAACGAACAAACGAACAAACGAACAAACGAACAAACGAACAAACGAACAAACGAACAAACGAACAAACGAACAAACGAACAAACGAACAAACGAACAAACGAACAAACGAACAAACGAACAAACAAACGAACAAACGAACAAACGAACAAACAAACAAACTAACAAACGAACGAACAAACGAACAAACGTACGAACGAACAAAAGAACAAACGAACAAAAGAACAAACGAACAAACGAACAAACGTACAAACAAACGAACAAACAAACGAACGAACAAACGAACGAACAAACGAACGAACAAACAAACGAAAAAACGAACGAACAAACGAACAAATAAACAAACAATCGAACGAACAAACAAACAAACAAACAAACAAACCAACAAACGAACGAACAAACGAACAAACGAACGAACAAACGAACGAACAAACGAACAAACAAAGTAACAAACAAACGAACGAACAAACAAACAAACGAACGAACAAACGAACGAACGAACGAACAAGCGAACGAATGAACAAACGATCTAACAAACGAACGTACGAACAAACGAACAAACGAACAAACGAACAAACGAACAAACGAACAAACGAACTAACGAACAAACGAACAAACGAACACACGAACAAACGAACAAACGAACAAACGAACAAGCGAACACGAACAAACGAACAAACGAACAAACGAACCAACAAACGAACCAACGAACGAACGAACAAACAAACGAACAAACAAACAAACGAACAAATGAACCAACGAACAAACCAACGAACGAGCAAACGAACGAACGAACAAACGAACAAACAAACGAACGAACAAACGAACGAACAAACGAACGAACAAACGAACGAACAAACGAACATACAAACGAACAAACAAACGAGCGAACAAACAAACAAACAAACAAACGAACGAACAAACGAACAAACGAACAAACGAACGAACAAACGAACGATCGAACAAACGAACGAACAAATGAACAAACGAAAGAACAAACGAACGAACAAATGAACGAACAAACGAACGAACAAACGAACAAACAAACAAACAAACGAACAAACGAACGAACAAACGAACGAACAAACGAACATACAAACGAACAAACAAACAAACGAACGAACAAACAAACAAACGAACGAACAAACGAACGAATAAACAAACGAACGAACAAACAAACGTTCGAACAAACGAACAAGCGAACACGAACAAACGAACAAACGAACAAACGAACCAACGAACGAACCAACGAACGAACCAACGAACGAACGAACAAACGAACGAACAAAAACAAACGAACAAACGAACAATTGAACCAACGAACGAACCAACGAACGAGCAAACGAACGAACAAACAAACGAACAAACAAACGAACGAACAAACGAACGAACAAACGAACGAACAAACGAACGAACAAACGAACATACAAACGAACGAACAAACGAACGAACGAACGAACAAGCGAACGAATGAACAAACGAACGAACAAACGAACGAACAAACGAACAAACAAACAAACAAACGAACAAACGAACAAACGAACAAACGAATGAACAAACGAACGATCGAACAAACGAACGAACAAATGAACAGACGAAAGAACAAACGAACGAACAAATGAACGAACAAACGAACGAACAAACAAACAAACAAACGAACAAACGAACGAACAAACGAACGAACAAACGAACAAACGAACAAACAAACGAACAAACAAACAAACGAACGAACAAACAAACAAACGAACGAACAAACGAACGAACGAACGAACAAGCGAACGAATGAACAAACGAACGAACAAACGAACGTACGAACAAACGAACGAACAAATGAACAAACGAAAGAACAAACGAACGAACAAATGAACGAACAAACGAACGAACAAACGAACAAACAAACAAACAAACGAACAAACGAACGAACAAACGAACGAACAAACGAACGAACAAACGAACAAACGAACAAACGAACGAACAAACGAACGATCGAACAAACGAACGAACAAATGAACAAACGAAAGAACAAACGAACGAACAAATGAACGAACAAACGAACGAACAAACGAACAAACAAACAAACAAACGAACAAACGAACGAACAAACGAACAAACAAACGAACATACAAACGAACAAACAAACAAACGAACGAACAAACAAACAAACGAACGAACAAACGAACGAATAAACAAACGAACGAACAAACAAACGTTCGAACAAACGAACAAGCGAACACGAACAAACGAACAAACGAACAAACGAACCAACGAACGAACCAACGAACGAACCAACGAACGAACGAACAAACGAACGAACAAAAACAAACAAACAAACGAACAATTGAACCAACGAACGAACCAACGAACGAGCAAACGAACGAACAAACAAACGAACAAACAAACGAACGAACAAACGAACGAACAAACGAACGAACAAACGAACGAACAAACGAACATACAAACGAACGAACAAACGAACGAACGAACGAACAAGCGAACGAATGAACAAACGAACGAACAAACGAACGAACAAACGAACAAACAAACAAACAAACGAACAAACGAACAAACGAACAAACGAATGAACAAACGAACGATCGAACAAACGAACGAACAAATGAACAGACGAAAGAACAAACGAACGAACAAATGAACGAACAAACGAACGAACAAACAAACAAACAAACGAACAAACGAACGAACAAACGAACGAACAAACGAACAAACGAACAAACAAACGAACAAACAAACAAACAAACGAACGAACAAACAAACAAACGAACGAACAAACGAACGAACGAACGAACAAGCGAACGAATGAACAAACGAACGAACAAACGAACGTACGAACAAACGAACAAACGAACAAACGAACAAACGAACAAACAAACGAACGAACTAACAAACGAACAAACGAACAAACGAACTAACGAACAAACGAACGAACAAACGAACAAACGAACAAACGAACGAGCAAACGAACAAGCGGACAAGCGAACAAACGAACAAGCGAACAAGCGAACAAACGAACAAACGAACAAACTAACAAACGAACAAACGAACAAACGAACAAACGAACGAACAAACGAACGAACAAACAAACGAAAGAACAATCGAACGAACGAACGTACGAACAAACAAAAGAACGAACGAACGAACGAACAAACAAACAAACGAACAAACGAACAAACGAACAAACGAACAAACGAACAAACGAACAAACGAACAAACGAACAAACGAACAAACGAACAAACGAACAAACGAACAAACGAACAAACGAACAAACGAACAAACAAACAAACGAACAAACGAACAAACGAACAAACGAACAAACGAACAAACGAGCAAACGAACAAACGAACAAACGAACAAACGAACAAACGAACAAACGAACAAACGAACAAACAAACAAACGAACAAACAAACAAACGAACAAACGAACAAGCGAACAAACGAACAAACGAACAAACGAACAAACGAACAAACGAACAAACGAACAAACGAACAAACGAACAAACAAACAAACGAACAAACGAACAAACGAACAAACGAACAAACGAACAAACGAACAAACAAACAAACGAACAAACGAACAAACGAACAAACGAACAAACGAACAAACGAACAAACGAACAAACGAACAAACGAACAAACGAACAAACGAACAAACAAACAAACGAACAAACGAACAAACGAACAAACAAACAAACTAACAAACGAACGAACAAACGAACAAACGTACGAACGAACAAAAGAACAAACGAACAAAAGAACAAACGAACAAACGAACAAACGTACAAACAAACGAACAAACAAACGAACGAACAAACGAACGAACAAACGAACGAACAAACGAACGAACGAACGAACAAACAAACAAACGAACAAACGAACAAACGAACAAACGAACAAACGAACAAACGAACAAACGAACAAACGAACAAACGAACAAACGAACAAACGAACAAACGAACAAACGAACAAACGAACAAACAAACAAACGAACAAACGAACAAACGAACAAACGAACAAACGAACAAACGAACAAACGAACGAACAAACGAACGAACAAACGAACGAACAAACGAACGAACAAACGAACGAACAAACGAACGAACAAACAAACGAACGAACAAACGAACAAACGAACAAACGAACAAACGAACAAACAAACAAACAAACAAACAAACAAACAAACGAACAAACGAACAAAGGAACAAACGAACAAACGAACAAACGAACAAACAAACAAACAAACAAACGAACAAACGAACAAACGAACAAACGAACAAACGAACAAACGAACAAACGAACAAACGAACAAACGAACAAACGAACAAACGAACAAACGAACAAACAAACAAACGAACAAACGAACAAACGAACAAACAAACAAACTAACAAACGAACGAACAAACGAACAAACGTACGAACGAACAAAAGAACAAACGAACAAAAGAACAAACGAACAAACGAACAAACGTACAAACAAACGAACAAACAAACGAACGAACAAACGAACGAACAAACGAACGAACAAACGAACGAACAAACGAACGAAAAAACGAACGAACAAACGAACCAATAAACAAACAATCGAACGAAAAAACAAACAAACAAACAAACAAACCAACAAACGAACGAACAAACGAACAAACGAACAAACGAACAAACGAACAAACGAACAAACGAACAAACGAACAAACGAACAAACGAACAAACGAACAAACGAACAAACGAACAAACGAACAAACGAACGAACAAACGAACAAACGAACAAACGTACGAACGAACAAAAGAACAAACGAACGAACAAACGAACGAACAAACGAACGAACAAACGAACGAACGAACAAACGAACGAACAAACGAACGAACAAACGAACGAACAAACGAACATACAAACGAACGAACAAACGAACGAACGAACGAACAAGCGAACGAATGAACAAACGAACGAACAAACGAACGAACAAACGAACAAACAAACAAACAAACGAACAAACGAACAAACGAACAAACGAATGAACAAACGAACGATCGAACAAACGAACGAACAAATGAACAGACGAAAGAACAAACGAACGAACAAATGAACGAACAAACGAACGAACAAACAAACAAACAAACGAACAAACGAACGAACAAACGAACAAACAAACGAACAAACGAACAAACAAACGAACAAACAAACAAACAAACGAACGAACAAACAAACAAACGAACGAACAAACGAACGAACGAACGAACAAGCGAACGAATGAACAAACGAACGAACAAACGAACGTACGAACAAACGAACAAACGAACAAACGAACAAACGAACAAACAAACGAACGAACTAACAAACGAACAAACGAACAAACGAATTAACGAACAAACGAACGAACAAACGAACAAACGAACAAACGAACGAGCAAACGAACAAGCGGACAAGCGAACAAACGAACAAGCGAACAAGCGAACAAACGAACAAACGAACAAACTAACAAACGAACAAACGAACAAACGAACAAACGAACAAACGAACGAACAAACGAACGAACAAACAAACGAAAGAACAATCGAACGAACGAACGTACGAACAAACAAAAGAACGAACGAACGAACGAACAAACAAACAAACGAACAAACGAACAAACGAACAAACGAACAAACGAACAAACGAACAAACGAACAAACGAACAAACGAACAAACGAACAAACGAACAAACGAACAAACGAACAAACGAACAAACAAACAAACGAACAAACGAACAAACGAACAAACGAACAAACGAACAAACGAACAAACGAACAAACGAACAAACGAACAAACGAACAAACGAACAAACAAACAAACGAACAAACAAACAAACGAACAAACGAACAAACGAACAAACGAACAAACGAACAAACGAACAAACGAACAAACGAACAAACGAACAAACGAACAAACGAACAAACGAACAAACAAACAAACGAACAAACGAACAAACGAACAAACGAACAAACGAACAAACGAACAAACAAACAAACGAACAAACGAACAAACGAACAAACGAACAAACGAACAAACGAACAAACGAACAAACGAACAAACGAACAAACGAACAAATGAACAAACAAACAAACGAACAAACGAACAAACGAACAAACAAACAAACTAACAAACGAACGAACAAACGAACAAACGTACGAACGAACAAAAGAACAAACGAACAAAAGAACAAACGAACAAACGAACAAACGTACAAACAAACGAACAAACAAACGAACGAACAAACGAACGAACAAACGAACGAACAAACGAACGAACGAACGAACAAACAAACAAACGAACAAACGAACAAACGAACAAACGAACAAACGAACAAACGAACAAACGAACAAACGAACAAACGAACAAACGAACAAACGAACAAACGAACAAACGAACAAACGAACAAACGAACAAACAAACAAACAAACAAACGAACAAACGAACAAACGAACAAACGAACAAACGAACAAACGAACAAACGAACGAACAAACGAACGAACAAACGAACGAACAAACGAACGAACAAACGAACGAACAAACGAACGAACAAACAAACGAACGAACAAACGAACAAACGAACAAACGAACAAACGAACAAACAAACAAACAAACAAACAAACAAACAAACGAACAAACGAACAAAGGAACAAACGAACAAACGAACAAACGAACAAACAAACAAACAAACAAACGAACAAACGAACAAACGAACAAACGAACAAACGAACAAACGAACAAACGAACAAACGAACAAACGAACAAACGAACAAACGAACAAACAAACAAACGAACAAACGAACAAACGAACAAACAAACAAACTAACAAACGAACGAACAAACGAACAAACGTACGAACGAACAAAAGAACAAACGAACAAAAGAACAAACGAACAAACGAACAAACGTACAAACAAACGAACAAACAAACAAACGAACAAACGAACGAACAAACGAACGAACAAACGAACGAACAAACGAACGAAAAAACGAACGAACAAACGAACCAATAAACAAACAATCGAACGAACAAACAAACAAACAAACAAACAAACCAACAAACGAACGAACAAACGAACAAACGAACAAACGAACAAACGAACAAACGAACAAACGAACAAACGAACAAACGAACAAACGAACAAACGAACGAACAAACGAACAAACGAACGAACAAACGAACGAACAAACGAACGAACGAACAAACGACTAAACGAACAAACGACTAAACGAACAAACGAACAAACAAACGAACAAACGAACAAACGAACAAACGAACAAACGAACAAACGTACGAACGAACAAAAGAACAAACGAACAAAAGAACAAACGAACAAACAAACAAACGAACAAACGAACAAACGAACAAACGAACAAACGAACAAACGAACAAACGAACAAACGAACAAACGAACAAACGAACAAACGAACAAACGAACAAACGAACAAACGAACAAACGAACAAACGAACAAACAAACAAACAAACAAACAAACAAACAAACGAACAAACGAACAAACGAACAAACGAACAAACGAACAAACAAACAAACGAACAAACGAACAAACAAACAAACGAACAAACGAACAAACGAACAAACGAACAAACGAACAAACGAACAAACGAGCAAACGAACAAACGAACAAACGAACAAACGAACAAACGAACAAACGAACAAACGAACAAACGAACAAACGAACAAACGAACAAACGAACAAACAAACAAACGAACAAACAAACAAACGAACAAACGAACAAACAAACAAACTAACAAACGAACGAACAAACGAACAAACGTACGAACGAACAAAAGAACAAACGAACAAAAGAACAAACGAACAAACGAACAAACGTACAAACAAACGAACAAACAAACGAACGAACAAACGAACGAACAAACGAACGAACAAACGAACGAACAAACGAACGAAAAAACGAACGAACAAACGAACAAATAAACAAACAATCGAACGAACAAACAAACAAACAAACAAACAAACCAACAAACGAACGAACAAACGAACAAACGAACAAACGAACAAACGAACAAACGAACAAACGAACAAACGAACAAACGAACAAACGAACAAACGAACAAACGAACGAACAAACGAACAAACGAACAACCGTACGAACGAACAAAAAAACTAACGAACGAACAAACGAACGAACAAACGAACGAACAAACGAACAAACAAACAAACAAACGAACAAACGAACAAACGAACAAACGAATGAACAAACGAACGATCAAACAAACGAACAACCAAATGAACAGACGAAAGAACAAACGAACGAACAAATGAACGAACAAACGAACGAATAAACGAACAAACAAACAAACAAACGAACAAACGAACGAACAAACGAACGAACAAACGAACAAACGAACAAACAAACGAACAAACAAACAAACAAACGAACGAACAAACAAACAAACGAACGAACAAACGAACGAACGAACGAACAAGCGAACGAATGAACAAACGAACGAACAAACGAACGTACGAACAAACGAACAAACGAACAAACGAACAAACGAACAAACAAACGAACGAACTAACAAACGAACAAACGAACAAACGAACTAACGAACAAACGAACGAACAAACGAACAAACGAACAAACGAACGAGCAAACGAACAAGCGGACAAGCGAACAAACGAACAAGCGAACAAGCGAACAAACGAACAAACGAACAAACTAACAAACGAACAAACGAACAAACGAACAAACGAACAAACGAACGAACAAACGAACGAACAAACAAACGAAAGAACAATCGAACGAACGAACGTACGAACAAACAAAAGAACGAACGAACGAACGAACAAACGAACGAACAAACGAACGAACAAACGAACGAACAAACGAACGAACAAACGAACGAACAAACGAACGAACAAACGAACGAAAAAACGAACGAACAAACGAACGAACAAACGAACGAACAAACGAACGAACAAACGAACGAACAAACGAACAAACAAACGAACAAACAAGCGGACAAACGAACAAGCGGACAAACGAACAAACGAACAAACGAACAAACGAACAAACGAACAAACGAACAAACGAACAAACGAACAAACGAACAAACGAACAAACGAACAAACGAACATACGAACAAACGAACAAACGAACAAACGAACAAACGAACAAACGAACAAACGAACAATCGAACAAACGAACAAACGAACGAACAAACGAACAAACGAACAAACGTACGAACGAACAAAAAAACAAACGAACGAACAAACGAACGAACAAACGAACGAGCAAACGAACGAACAAACGAACGAACAAACGAACGAACAAACGAACGAACAAACGAACGAACAAACGAACGAACAAACAAACAAACAGACGAACGAACAAACGTACGAACAAACGAACAAACGAACAAACGAACAAACGAACAAACGAACAAACGAACAAACGAACAAAAGACAAACGAACAAACGAACAAACGAACAAACGAACAAACGAACAAACGAACAAACGAACAAACGAACAAACAAACAAACGAACAAACGAACAAACGAACAAACGAACAAACGAACAAACGAACAAACGAACAAACGAACAAACGAACAAACGACCAAACGAACAAACGAACGAACAAACGAACAAACGAACAAACGAACAAACGAACAAACGTACGAACGAACAAAAGAACAAACGAACAAAAGAACAAACGAACAAACGAACAAACGAACAAACGAACAAACAAACAAACGAACAAACGAACAAACGAACAAACGAACAAACGAACAAACGAACAAACAAACAAACGAACAAATGAACAAACGAACATACGAACAATCGAACAAACGAACAAACGAACAAACAAACGAACAAACAAACAAACAAACGTACGAACAAACGAACAAACGAACAAACGAACAAACGAACAAACGAACAAACGAACAAACGAACAAACGAACAAACGAACAAACGAACAAACGTACAAACGAACAAACGTACAAACAAAAAAACGAACAAACAAACATACAAACAAACGAAAAAACGAACAAACGAACAAACGAACAAACGAACGAACAAACGAACAAACGAACGAACAAAAAAACAAACGAACAAACGAACAAACGAACAAACAAACAAACGAACAAACGAACAAACGAACAAACGAACAAACGAACAAACGAACAAACGAACGATCAAACGAACGAACGAACAAACAAACGAATGAACGAATAAACGAACAAACAAACGAACAAACGAATGAACAAACGAACGAACGAACAAACGAACAAACAAACAAACGAACAAACGAACAAACAAACAAACGAACAAACGAACAAACAAACAAACAAACGAACAAACGAACAAACGAGCAAACGAACAAACGAACAAACGAACAAATGAACAAACGAACATACAAACAAACGAGCAAACGAACAAACGAACAAACGAACAAACGAACGAACAAACGAACAAACGAACAAACGAACAAACGAACAAACTTACGAACGAACAAACGAACAAACGAACAAACGAACAAACTAACAAACGAACAAACGAACAAACGAACAAACGAACAAACGAACAAACGAACAAACGAACAAACGAACAAACAAACAAACGAACAAACGAACAAACGAACAAACAAACAAACGAACAAACGAACAAACGAACAAACGAACAAACGAACAAACGAACAAACGAACAAACGAACAAACAAACAAACGAACAAACAAACAAACTAACAAAGGAACGAACAAACGAACAAACGAACGAACAAGCGAACGAACGAACAAGCGAACGAATGAACAAACGAACGAACAAACGAACGAACAAACGAACGAACAAACGAACAAACAAACAAACAAACGAACAAACGAACAAACGAACAAACGAATGAACAAACGAACGATCGAACAAACGAACGAACAAACAAACAAACGAACGAACAAACAAACGAACAAACGAACGAACAAACGAACGAACAAACAAACAAACAAACAAACAAACCAATGAACAAACGTACGAACAAACGAACAAACGAACAAACGAACGAACGAACAAACGAACAAACAAACAAACGAACAAACGAACAAACGAACAAACGAACAAACGAACAAACGAACAAACGAACAAACGAACAAACGAACAAACGAACAAACGAACAAACGAACAAACGAACAAACGAACAAACGAACAAACGAACAAACGAACGAACAAACGAACAAACGAACAAACGTACGAACGAACAAAAGAACAAACGAACGAACAAACGAACGAACAAACGAACGAACAAACGAACGAACAAACGAACGAACAAACGAACGAACAAACGAACGAACAAACGAACGAACAAACGAACGAACAAACGACTAAACGAACAAACGAACGAACAAACGAACAAACGAACAAACGTACGAACGAACAAAAGAACAAACGAACAAAAGAACAAACGAACAAACAAACAAACGAACAAACGAACAAACGAACAAACGAACAAACGAACAAACGAACAAACGAACAAACGAACAAACGAACAAACAAACAAACAAACAAACAAACAAACAAACGAACAAACGAACAAACGAACAAACGAACAAACGAACAAACGAACAAACGAACAAACGAACAAACAAACAAACGAACAAACGAACAAACGAACAAACGAACAAACGAACAAACGAACAAACGAACAAACGAACAAACGAACAAACGAATAAACGAACAAACGAACAAACGAACAAACGAACAAACGAACAAACGAACAAACGAACAAACGAACAAACGAACAAACGAACAAACGAACAAACGAACAAACGAACAAACGAACAAACGAACAAACGAACAAACGAACAAACAAACAAACGAACAAACGAACAAACGAACAAACAAACAAACTAACAAACGAACGAACAAACGAACAAACGTACGAACGAACAAAAGAACAAACGAACAAAAGAACAAACGAACAAACGAACAAACGTACAAACAAACGAACAAACAAACGAACGAACAAACGAACGAACAAACGAACGAACAAACGAACGAAAAAACGAACGAACAAACGAACAAATAAACAAACAATCGAACGAACAAACAAACAAACAAACAAACAAACCAACAAACGAACGAACAAACGAACAAACGAACAAACGAACAAACGAACAAACGAACAAACGAACAAACGAACAAACAAACAAACGAACAAACGAACAAACGAACAAACGAACAAACGAACAAACAAACAAACTAACAAACGAACGAACAAACGAACAAACGTACGAACGAACAAAAGAACAAACGAACAAAAGAACAAACGAACAAACGAACAAACGTACAAACAAACGAACAAACAAACGAACGAACAAACGAACGAACAAACGAACGAACAAACGAACGAACGAACGAACAAACAAACAAACGAACAAACGAACAAACGAACAAACGAACAAACGAACAAACGAACAAACGAACAAACGAACAAACGAACAAACGAACAAACGAACAAACGAACAAACGAACAAACGAACAAACGAACAAACAAACAAACAAACAAACGAACAAACGAACAAACGAACAAACGAACAAACGAACAAACGAACAAACGAACGAACAAACGAACGAACAAACGAACGAACAAACGAACGAACAAACGAACGAACAAACGAACGAACAAACAAACGAACGAACAAACGAACAAACGAACAAACGAACAAACGAACAAACAAACAAACAAACAAACAAACAAACAAACGAACAAACGAACAAAGGAACAAACGAACAAACGAACAAACGAACAAACAAACAAACAAACAAACGAACAAACGAACAAACGAACAAACGAACAAACGAACAAACGAACAAACGAACAAACGAACAAACGAACAAACGAACAAACGAACAAACAAACAAACGAACAAACGAACAAACGAACAAACAAACAAACTAACAAACGAACGAACAAACGAACAAACGTACGAACGAACAAAAGAACAAACGAACAAAAGAACAAACGAACAAACGAACAAACGTACAAACAAACGAACAAACAAACGAACGAACAAACGAACGAACAAACGAACGAACAAACGAACGAACAAACGAACGAAAAAACGAACGAACAAACGAACCAATAAACAAACAATCGAACGAACAAACAAACAAACAAACAAACAAACCAACAAACGAACGAACAAACGAACAAACGAACAAACGAACAAACGAACAAACGAACAAACGAACAAACGAACAAACGAACAAACGAACAAACGAACGAACAAACGAACAAACGAACGAACAAACGAACGAACAAACGAACGAACGAACAAACGACTAAACGAACAAACGACTAAACGAACAAACGAACAAACAAACGAACAAACGAACAAACGAACAAACGAACAAACGAACAAACGTACGAACGAACAAAAGAACAAACGAACAAAAGAACAAACGAACAAACAAACAAACGAACAAACGAACAAACGAACAAACGAACAAACGAACAAACGAACAAACGAACAAACGAACAAACGAACAAACGAACAAACGAACAAACGAACAAACGAACAAACGAACAAACGAACAAACGAACAAACAAACAAACAAACAAACAAACAAACAAACGAACAAACGAACAAACGAACAAACGAACAAACGAACAAACAAACAAACGAACAAACGAACAAACAAACAAACGAACAAACGAACAAACGAACAAACGAACAAACGAACAAACGAACAAACGAGCAAACGAACAAACGAACAAACGAACAAACGAACAAACGAACAAACGAACAAACGAACAAACGAACAAACGAACAAACGAACAAACGAACAAACAAACAAACGAACAAACAAACAAACGAACAAACGAACAAACAAACAAACTAACAAACGAACGAACAAACGAACAAACGTACGAACGAACAAAAGAACAAACGAACAAAAGAACAAACGAACAAACGAACAAACGTACAAACAAACGAACAAACAAACGAACGAACAAACGAACGAACAAACGAACGAACAAACGAACGAACAAACGAACGAAAAAACGAACGAACAAACGAACAAATAAACAAACAATCGAACGAACAAACAAACAAACAAACAAACAAACCAACAAACGAACGAACAAACGAACAAACGAACAAACGAACAAACGAACAAACGAACAAACGAACAAACGAACAAACGAACAAACGAACAAACGAACAAACGAACGAACAAACGAACAAACGAACAACCGTACGAACGAACAAAAAAACTAACGAACGAACAAACGAACGAACAAACGAACGAACAAACGAACAAACAAACAAACAAACGAACAAACGAACAAACGAACAAACGAATGAACAAACGAACGATCAAACAAACGAACAACCAAATGAACAGACGAAAGAACAAACGAACGAACAAATGAACGAACAAACGAACGAATAAACGAACAAACAAACAAACAAACGAACAAACGAACGAACAAACGAACGAACAAACGAACAAACGAACAAACAAACGAACAAACAAACAAACAAACGAACGAACAAACAAACAAACGAACGAACAAACGAACGAACGAACGAACAAGCGAACGAATGAACAAACGAACGAACAAACGAACGTACGAACAAACGAACAAACGAACAAACGAACAAACGAACAAACAAACGAACGAACTAACAAACGAACAAACGAACAAACGAACTAACGAACAAACGAACGAACAAACGAACAAACGAACAAACGAACGAGCAAACGAACAAGCGGACAAGCGAACAAACGAACAAGCGAACAAGCGAACAAACGAACAAACGAACAAACTAACAAACGAACAAACGAACAAACGAACAAACGAACAAACGAACGAACAAACGAACGAACAAACAAACGAAAGAACAATCGAACGAACGAACGTACGAACAAACAAAAGAACGAACGAACGAACGAACAAACGAACGAACAAACGAACGAACAAACGAACGAACAAACGAACGAACAAACGAACGAACAAACGAACGAACAAACGAACGAAAAAACGAACGAACAAACGAACGAACAAACGAACGAACAAACGAACGAACAAACGAACGAACAAACGAACAAACAAACGAACAAACAAGCGGACAAACGAACAAGCGGACAAACGAACAAACGAACAAACGAACAAACGAACAAACGAACAAACGAACAAACGAACAAACGAACAAACGAACAAACGAACAAACGAACAAACGAACATACGAACAAACGAACAAACGAACAAACGAACAAACGAACAAACGAACAAACGAACAATCGAACAAACGAACAAACGAACGAACAAACGAACAAACGAACAAACGTACGAACGAACAAAAAAACAAACGAACGAACAAACGAACGAACAAACGAACGAGCAAACGAACGAACAAACGAACGAACAAACGAACGAACAAACGAACGAACAAACGAACGAACAAACGAACGAACAAACAAACAAACAGACGAACGAACAAACGTACGAACAAACGAACAAACGAACAAACGAACAAACGAACAAACGAACAAACGAACAAACGAACAAAAGACAAACGAACAAACGAACAAACGAACAAACGAACAAACGAACAAACGAACAAACGAACAAACGAACAAACAAACAAACGAACAAACGAACAAACGAACAAACGAACAAACGAACAAACGAACAAACGAACAAACGAACAAACGAACAAACGACCAAACGAACAAACGAACGAACAAACGAACAAACGAACAAACGAACAAACGAACAAACGTACGAACGAACAAAAGAACAAACGAACAAAAGAACAAACGAACAAACGAACAAACGAACAAACGAACAAACAAACAAACGAACAAACGAACAAACGAACAAACGAACAAACGAACAAACGAACAAACAAACAAACGAACAAATGAACAAACGAACATACGAACAATCGAACAAACGAACAAACGAACAAACAAACGAACAAACAAACAAACAAACGTACGAACAAACGAACAAACGAACAAACGAACAAACGAACAAACGAACAAACGAACAAACGAACAAACGAACAAACGAACAAACGAACAAACGTACAAACGAACAAACGTACAAACAAAAAAACGAACAAACAAACATACAAACAAACGAAAAAACGAACAAACGAACAAACGAACAAACGAACGAACAAACGAACAAACGAACGAACAAAAAAACAAACGAACAAACGAACAAACGAACAAACAAACAAACGAACAAACGAACAAACGAACAAACGAACAAACGAACAAACGAACAAACGAACGATCAAACGAACGAACGAACAAACAAACGAATGAACGAATAAACGAACAAACAAACGAACAAACGAATGAACAAACGAACGAACGAACAAACGAACAAACAAACAAACGAACAAACGAACAAACAAACAAACGAACAAACGAACAAACAAACAAACAAACGAACAAACGAACAAACGAGCAAACGAACAAACGAACAAACGAACAAATGAACAAACGAACATACAAACAAACGAGCAAACGAACAAACGAACAAACGAACAAACGAACGAACAAACGAACAAACGAACAAACGAACAAACGAACAAACTTACGAACGAACAAACGAACAAACGAACAAACGAACAAACTAACAAACGAACAAACGAACAAACGAACAAACGAACAAACGAACAAACGAACAAACGAACAAACGAACAAACAAACAAACGAACAAACGAACAAACGAACAAACAAACAAACGAACAAACGAACAAACGAACAAACGAACAAACGAACAAACGAACAAACGAACAAACGAACAAACAAACAAACGAACAAACAAACAAACTAACAAAGGAACGAACAAACGAACAAACGAACGAACAAGCGAACGAACGAACAAGCGAACGAATGAACAAACGAACGAACAAACGAACGAACAAACGAACGAACAAACGAACAAACAAACAAACAAACGAACAAACGAACAAACGAACAAACGAATGAACAAACGAACGATCGAACAAACGAACGAACAAACAAACAAACGAACGAACAAACAAACGAACAAACGAACGAACAAACGAACGAACAAACAAACAAACAAACAAACAAACCAATGAACAAACGTACGAACAAACGAACAAACGAACAAACGAACGAACGAACAAACGAACAAACAAACAAACGAACAAACGAACAAACGAACAAACGAACAAACGAACAAACGAACAAACGAACAAACGAACAAACGAACAAACGAACAAACGAACAAACGAACAAACGAACAAACGAACAAACGAACAAACGAACAAACGAACGAACAAACGAACAAACGAACAAACGTACGAACGAACAAAAGAACAAACGAACGAACAAACGAACGAACAAACGAACGAACAAACGAACGAACAAACGAACGAACAAACGAACGAACAAACGAACGAACAAACGAACGAACAAACGAACGAACAAACGAACGAACAAACGACTAAACGAACAAACGAACGAACAAACGAACAAACGAACAAACGTACGAACGAACAAAAGAACAAACGAACAAAAGAACAAACGAACAAACAAACAAACGAACAAACGAACAAACGAACAAACGAACAAACGAACAAACGAACAAACGAACAAACGAACAAACGAACAAACAAACAAACAAACAAACAAACAAACAAACGAACAAACGAACAAACGAACAAACGAACAAACGAACAAACGAACAAACGAACAAACGAACAAACAAACAAACGAACAAACGAACAAACGAACAAACGAACAAACGAACAAACGAACAAACGAACAAACGAACAAACGAACAAACGAATAAACGAACAAACGAACAAACGAACAAACGAACAAACGAACAAACGAACAAACGAACAAACGAACAAACGAACAAACGAACAAACGAACAAACGAACAAACGAACAAACGAACAAACGAACAAACGAACAAACGAACAAACAAACAAACGAACAAACGAACAAACGAACAAACAAACAAACTAACAAACGAACGAACAAACGAACAAACGTACGAACGAACAAAAGAACAAACGAACAAAAGAACAAACGAACAAACGAACAAACGTACAAACAAACGAACAAACAAACGAACGAACAAACGAACGAACAAACGAACGAACAAACGAACGAAAAAACGAACGAACAAACGAACAAATAAACAAACAATCGAACGAACAAACAAACAAACAAACAAACAAACCAACAAACGAACGAACAAACGAACAAACGAACAAACGAACAAACGAACAAACGAACAAACGAACAAACGAACAAACAAACAAACGAACAAACGAACAAACGAACAAACGAACGAACAAACGAACAAACGAACAAACGTACGAACGAACAAAAGAACAAACGAACGAACAAACGAACGAACAAACAAACGAACAAACGAACGAACAAACGAACGAACAAACGAACGAACAAACGAACGAACAAACGAACGAACAAACGAACGAACAAACGAACGAACAAATGAACGAACGAACAAACGATTAAACGAACAAACGAACGAACAAACGAACAAACGAACAAACGAACAAACGAACAAACGTACGAACGAACAAAAGAACAAACGAACAAAAGAACAAACGAACAAACAAACAAACGAACAAACGAACAAACGAACAAACGAACAAACGAACAAACGAACAAACGAACAAACGAACAAACGAACAAACGAACAAACGAACAAACAAACAAACAAACAAACAAACAAACAAGCGAACAAACGAACAAACGAACAAACGAACAAACGAACAAACGAACAAACGAACAAACGAACAAACAAACAAACGAACAAACGAACAAACGAACAAACGAACAAACGAACAAACGAACAAACGAACAAACGAACAAACGAACAAACGAACAAACGAACAAACGAACAAACGAACAAACGAACAAACGAACAAACGAACAAACGAACAAACGAACAAACAAACAAACGAACAAACGAACAAACGAACAAACAAACAAACTAACAAACGAACGAACAAACGAACAAACGTACGAACGAACAAAAGAACAAACGAACAAAAGAACAAACGAACAAACGAACAAACGTACAAACAAACGAACAAACAAACGAACGAACAAACGAACGAACAAACGAACGAACAAACGAACGAAAAAACGAACGAACAAACGAACAAATAAACAAACAATCGAACGAACAAACAAACAAACAAACAAACAAACCAACAAACGAACGAACAAACGAACAAACGAACAAACGATCAAACGAACAAACGAACAAACGAACAAACGAACAAACGAACAAACGAACAAACGAACAAACGAACAAACGAACAAACGAACAAACGAACAAACGAACAAACGAACAAACGAACAAACGAACAAACGAACAAACGAACAAACGAACGAACAAACGAACAAACAAATGAACAAACAAACGAACGAACAAGCGAACAAACAAAAGAACAAACAAACGAACAAACGAACGAACGAACGAACAAACGAACAAACGAACAAACAAACGAACAAACGCACAAAAGAACAAACGAACAAACGAACAAACGAACGAACAAACGAACAAACGAACAAACAAACAAACGAACAAACGAACAAACGAACAAACGAACAAACGAACAAACGAACAAACGAACAAACAAACGAACAAACGAACAAACGAACAAACGAACTAACGAACAAACAAACGAACGAACGAACAAACGAACAAACGAACAAACGAACAAACGAACAAACAAACAAATGAACAAACGAACAAACGAACAAACGAACAAACGAACAAACAAACAAGCGAACAAACAAACAAACGAACAAACGAACAAGCGAACAAACGAACAAACAAACAAACGAACAAACGAACAAAAGAACAAACGAACAAACGAACAAACGAACAAACGAACAAACGAACAAACGAACGAACAAACGAACGAAAAAACGAACGAACAAACGAACAAATAAACAAACAATCGAACGAACAAACAAACAAACAAACAAACAAACCAACAAACGAACGAACAAACGAACAAACGAACAAACGAACAAACGAACAAACGAACAAACGAACAAACGAACAAACAAACAAACGAACAAACGAACAAACGAACAAACGAACGAACAAACGAACAAACGAACAAACGTACGAACGAACAAAAGAACAAACGAACGAACAAACGAACGAACAAACAAACGAACAAACGAACGAACAAACGAACGAACAAACGAACGAACAAACAAACGAACAAACGAACAAACCAACAAACGAACAAACGGACAAACGAACAAACGAACATACAAACATACGAACAAACGAACAAACAAACAAACGAACAAACGAACGAACAAACGAACAAACGAACGAACAAACGAACAAACGAACAAACGAACAAGCGTACGAACGAACAAACAAACAAACAATCAAACGAACAAACGAACAAACGAACAAACGAACAAACGTACAAACGAACAAACGAACAAACGAACAAACGAACAAGCGAACAAACGAACAAACGAACAAACGAACAAACGAACAAACGAACAAACGAACAAACGAATAAACGAACAAACGAACAAACGAACAAGCGAACAAACGAAGAAACGAACAAACGAACAAACGAACATACAAACAAACGAACAAACGAACAAACGAACAAACGAACAAACGAACGAACGAACAAACAAACAAACGAACGAACAAACGAACAAACAAACGAACAAACGAACAAACGAACAAATGACCAAACGAACAAACGAACGAACAAACGAACAAACGAACAAACGAACAAACGAACAAACGTACGAACGAACAAAAGAACAAACAACCAAAAGAACAAACGAACAAACGAACAAACGAACAAACGAATAAACGAACAAACGAACAAACGAACAAACGAACAAACGAACAAACGAACAAACGAACAAACGAACATACAAACAAACGAACAAACGAAAAAACGAACAAACGAACGAACGAACAAACGAACAAACGAACGAACAAACGAACAAACAAACGAACAAACGAACAAACGAACAAACGTACAAACGAACAAACAAACAAACGAACAAACGAACAAACGAACATACTAACAAACGAACAAACGAACAAATGAACAAACGAACATACGAACAATCGAACAAACGAACAAACGAACAAACAAACGAACAAACAAACAAACAAACGTACGAACAAACGAACAAACGAACAAACGAACAAACGAACAAACGAACAAACGAACAAACAAACAAACGAACAAACGAACAAACGAACAAACGTAAAAACGAACAAACGAACAAACGAACATACTAACAAACGAACAAACGAACAAATGAACAAACGAACATACGAACAATCGAACAAACGAACAAACGAACAAACAAACGAACAAACAAACAAACAAACGTACGAACAAACGAACAAACGAACAAACGAACAAACAAACAAACGAACAAACGAACAAACGAACAAACGAACAAACGAACAAACGAACAAATGTACAAACGAACAAACGTACAAACAAAAAAACGAACAAACAAACATACAAACAAACGAAAAAACGAACAAACGAACAAACGAACAAACGAACGAACAAACGAACAAACAAACGAACGAACAAAAAAACAAACGAACAAACGAACAAACGAACAAACAAACAAACAAACAAACAAACGAACAAACGAACAAGCGAACAAAAGAACAAACAAACAAACGAACAAACGAACAAACGAACAAACAAACAAACAAACAAACAAACAAAGAAACGAACAAACCAACAAACCAACAAACGAACAAACGAACAAACGAACAAACGAACAAACGAACAAACGAACAAACGAACAAACGAACAAACATACAAACTAACAAACTAACAAACGGACAAACGAACAAACGA
>CAUJCB010000391.1:275000-290000 GCA_963082715.1 Harpalus rubripes
CAAACAAACGAACAAACGAACGAACAAACGAACAAACGAACGAACAAACGAACAAACGAACAAACGAACAAACGTACGAACGAACAAACAAACAAACAATCAAACGAACAAACGAACAAACGAACAAACGAACAAACGTACAAACGAACAAACGAACAAACGAACAAACGAACAAACGAACAAACGAACGAACAAACGAACAAACGAAAAAACGAACAAACGAACAAACGTACGAACGAACAAACAAACAAACAATCAAACGAAAAAACGAACAAACGAACAAACGAACAAACGAACAAACGAACATACAAACAAACGAACAAACGAACAAACGAACAAACGAACGAACGAACAAACAAACAAACGAACGAACAAACGAACAAACAAACGAACAAACGAACAAACGAACAAACGACCAAACGAACAAACGAACGAACAAACGAACAAACGAACAAACGAACAAACGAACAAACGTACGAACGAACGAACGAAAAAACGAACGAACAAACGAACAAATAAACAAACAATCGAACGAACAAACAAACAAACAAACAAACAAACAAACCAACAAACGAACGAACAAACGAACAAACGAACAAACGAACAAACGAACAAACGAACAAACGAACAAACGAACAAACGAACAAACGAACAAACAAACAAACGAACAAACGAACAAACGAACAAACGAACAAACGAACAAACGAACAAACGAACAAACGAACAAACGAACGAACAAACAAATGAACAAACAAACGAACGAACAAGCGAACAAACAAACGAACAAACAAACGAACAAACGAACGAACGAACGAACAAACGAACAAACGAACAAACAAACGAACAAACGCACAAAAGAACAAACGAACAAACGAACAAACGAACAAACGAACAAACAAACGAACAAACGCACAAAAGAACAAACGAACAAACGAACAAACGAACGAACAAACGAACAAACGAACAAACAAACAAACGAACAAACGAACAAACGAACAAACGAACAAACGAACAAACGAACAAACAAACGAACAAACGAACAAACGAACAAACGAACTAACGAACAAACAAACGAACGAACGAACAAACGAACAAACGAACAAACGAACAAACGAACAAACAAACAAATGAACAAACGAACAAACGAACAAACGAACAAACGAACAAACAAACAAACGAACAAACAAACAAACGAACAAACGAACAAGCGAACAAACGAACAAACAAACAAACGAACAAACGAACAAAAGAACAAACGAACAAACGAACAAACGAACAAACGAACAAACGAACAAACGAACAAACGAACAAACGAACAAACGAACAAACGAACAAACGAACGAACAAACGAACAAACGAAAAAACGTACGAACGAACAAAAGAACAAACGAACGAACAAACGAACGAACAAACGAACGAACAAACGAACGAACAAACGAACGAACAAACGAACGAACAAACGAACGAACAAACGAACGAACAAACGAACGAACAAACGAACGAACAAACGAACGAACAAACGAACGAACAAACGAACGAACAAACGAACGAACAAACGAACGAACAAACGAACGAACAAACAAACGAACGAACAAACGAACGAACAAACGAACAAACGAACAAACGAACAAACGAACAAACGTACGAACGAACAAAAGAACAAACAACCAAAAGAACAAACGAACAAACGAACAAACGAACAAACGAATAAACGAACAAACGAACAAACGAACAAACGAACAAACGAACAAACGAACAAACGAACAAACGAACAAACGAACAAACGAACGAACGAACAAACAAACAAACGAACGAACAAACGAACAAACAAACGAACAAACGAACAAACGAACAAATGACCAAACGAACAAACGAACGAACAAACGAACAAACGAACAAACGAACAAACGAACAAACGTACGAACGAACAAAAGAACAAACAACCAAAAGAACAAACGAACAAACGAACAAACGAACAAACGAATAAACGAACAAACGAACAAACGAACAAACGAACAAACGAACAAACGAACAAACGAACAAACGAACAAACGAACAAACGAACAAACGAACATACAAACAAACGAACAAACGAACAAACGAACAAACGAACGAACGAACAAACGAACAAACGAACGAACAAACGAACAAACAAACGAACAAACGAACAAACGAACAAACGTACAAACGAACAAACAAACAAACGAACAAACGAACAAACGAACATACTAACAAACGAACAAACGAACAAATGAACAAACGAACATACGAACAATCGAACAAACGAACAAACGAACAAACAAACGAACAAACAAACAAACAAACGTACGAACAAACGAACAAACGAACAAACGAACAAACGAACAAACGAACAAACGAACAAACGAACAAACGAACAAACGAACAAACGTAAAAACGAACAAACGAACAAACGAACATACTAACAAACGAACAAACGAACAAATGAACAAACGAACATACGAACAATCGAACAAACGAACAAACGAACAAACAAACGAACAAACAAACAAACAAACGTACGAACAAACGAACAAACGAACAAACGAACAAACAAACAAACGAACAAACGAACAAACGAACAAACGAACAAACGAACAAATGTACAAACGAACAAACGTACAAACAAAAAAACGAACAAACAAACATACAAACAAACGAAAAAACGAACAAACGAACAAACGAACAAACGAACGAACAAACGAACAAACAAACGAACGAACAAAAAAACAAACGAACAAACGAACAAACGAACAAACAAACAAACGAACAAACAAACAAACGAACAAACGAACAAGCGAACAAACGAACAAACAAACAAACGAACAAACGAACAAACGAACAAACAAACAAACAAACAAACAAACAAACGAACAAACGAACAAACCAACAAACCAACAAACGAACAAACGAACAAACGAACAAACGAACAAACGAACAAACGAACAAACGAACAAACGAACAAACATACAAACATACAAACTAACAAACTAACAAACGGACAAACGAACAAACGAACATACGAACATACGAACAAACGAACAAACAAACAAACGAACAAACGAACGAACAAACGAACAAACGAACGAACAAACGAACAAACGAACAAACGAACAAACGTACGAACGAACAAACAAACAAACAATCAAACGAACAAACGAACAAACGAACAAACGAACAAACGTACAAACGAACAAACGAACAAACGAACAAACGAACAAACGAACAAACGAACGAACAAACGAACAAACGAAAAAACGAACAAACGAACAAACGTACGAACGAACAAACAAACAAACAATCAAACGAAAAAACGAACAAACGAACAAACGAACAAACGAACAAACGAACATACAAACAAACGAACAAACGAACAAACGAACAAACGAACGAATGAACAAACAAACAAACGAACGAACAAACGAACAAACAAACGAACAAACGAACAAACGAACAAACGACCAAACGAACAAACGAACGAACAAACGAACAAACGAACAAACGAACAAACGAACAAACGTACGAACGAACGAACGAAAAAACGAACGAACAAACGAACAAATAAACAAACAATCGAACGAACAAACAAACAAACAAACAAACAAACAAACCAACAAACGAACGAACAAACGAACAAACGAACAAACGAACAAACGAACAAACGAACAAACGAACAAACGAACAAACGAACAAACAAACAAACGAACAAACGAACAAACGAACAAACGAACAAACGAACAAACGAACAAACGAACAAACGAACAAACGAACGAACAAACGAACAAACAAATGAACAAACAAACGAACGAACAAGCGAACAAACAAACGAACAAACAAACGAACAAACGAACGAACAAACGAACAAACGAACAAACGAACAAACAAACGAACAAACGCACAAAAGAACAAACGAACAAACGAACAAACGAACGAACAAACGAACAAACGAACAAACGAACAAACAAACAAACGAACAAACGAACAAACGAACAAACGAACAAACGAACAAACGAACAAACAAACGAACAAACGAACAAACGAACAAACGAACTAACGAACAAACAAACGAACGAACGAACAAACGAACAAACGAACAAACGAACAAACGAACAAACAAACAAATGAACAAACGAACAAACGAACAAACGAACAAACGAACAAACGAACAAACAAACAAACGAACAAACAAACAAACGAACAAACGAACAAGCGAACAAACGAACAAACAAACAAATGAACAAACGAACAAAAGAACAAACGAACAAACGAACAAACGAACAAACGACCAAACGAACAAACGAACGAACAAACGAACAAACGAACAAACGAACAAACGAACAAACGTACGAACGAACGAACGAAAAAACGAACGAACAAACGAACAAATAAACAAACAATCGAACGAACAAACAAACAAACAAACAAACAAACCAACAAACGAACGAACAAACGAACAAACGAACAAACGATCAAACGAACAAACGAACAAACGAACAAACGAACAAACGAACGAACAAACGAACAAACGAAAAAACGTACGAACGAACAAAAGAACAAACGAACGAACAAACGAACGAACAAACGAACGAACAAACGAACGAACAAACGAACGAACAAACGAACCAACAAACGAACGAACAAACGAACGAACAAACGAACGAACAAACGAACGAACAAACGAACGAACAAACGAACGAACAAACGAACGAACAAACAAACGAACGAACAAACGAACGAACAAACGAACGAACAAACGAACGAACAAACGAACATACAAACGAACGAACAAACGAACGAACGAACGAACAAGCGAACGAATGAACAAACGAACAAACAAACGAACGAACAAACGAACAAACAAACAAACAAACGAACAAACGAACAAACGAACAAACGAACAAACGAATGAACAAACGAACGATCGAACAAACGAACGAACAAATGAACAGACGAAAGACCAAACGAACGAACAAATGAACGAACAAACGAACGAACAAACGAACAAACAAACAAACAAACGAACAAACGAACGAACAAACGAACGAACAAACGAACAAACGAACAAACAAACGAACAAACAAACAAACAAACGAACGAACAAACAAACAAACGAACGAACAAACGAACGAACGAACGAACAAGCGAACGAATGAACAAACGAACGAACAAACGAACAAACAAACCAACAAACGAACGAACAAACGAACAAACGAACAAACGAACAAACGAACAAACGAACAAACGAACAAACGAACAAACGAACAAACAAACAAACGAACAAACGAACAAACGAACAAACGAACAAACGAACAAACGTACAAACGAACAAACGAACAAACGAACAAACGAACAAACGAACAAACGAACAAACGAACAAACGAACAAACGAACAAACGAACAAACGAACAAACGAATAAACGAACAAACGAACAAACGAACAAACGTACAAACGAACAAACGAACAAACGAACAAACGAACAAACGAACAAACGAACAAACGAACAAACGAACAAACGAACAAACGAACAAACGAATAAACGAACAAACGAACAAACGAACAAACGAACAAACGAACAAACGTACAAACGAACAAACGTACAAACAAAAAAACGAACAAACAAACATACAAACAAACGAAAAAACGAACAAACGAACAAACGAACAAACGAACGAACAAACGAACAAACAAACGAACGAACAAAAAAACAAACGAACAAACGAACAAACGAACAAACAAACAAACAAACAAACGAACAAACGAACAAACGAACAAACGAACAAACGAACGATCAAACGAACGAACGAACGAACAAACAAACGAATGAACGAACAAACGAACAAACAAACGAACAAACGAATGAACAAACGAACGAACGAACAAACGAACAAACGAACAAACAAACAAACGAACAAACGAACAAACAAACAAACGAACAAACGAACAAACGAGCAAACGAACAAACGAACAAACGAACAAATGAACAAACGAACATACAAACAAACGAACAAACGAACAAACGAACAAACGAACGAACAAACAAACAAACGAACAAACTTACGAACGAACAAACGAACAAACGAACAAACGAACAAACGAACAAACGAACAAACGAACAAACGAACAAACGAACAAACGAACAAACGAACAAACGAACAAACGAACAAACGAACAAACGAACAAACGAACAAACGAACAAACAAACAAACAAACAAACGAACGAACAAACAAACAAACAAACAAACGAGCAAACAACAAACGAACGATCAAACGAACAAACGAACAAACGATCAAACAAACAAACGAACAAACGAACAAACGAACAAACAAACAAACGAACGAACAAACGAACAAACGAACAAACGAGCAAACGAACAAACGAACAAACGAACAAATGAACATACGAACAAACGAACAAACGAACAAACGAACAAACGAACAAACGAACGAACGAACAAACGAACAAACAAACAAACAAACGAACGAACGAACGAACAAAAGAACAAACGAACAAACGAACAAACGAACAAACGAACAAACGAACAAACGAACAAACAAACAAACGAACAAACGAACAAACGAACAAACGAACAAACGAACAAACGAACAAACGAACAAACTAACAAACTAACAAACGAACGAACAAACGAACAAACGTACGAACGAACAAAAGAACAAACGAACAAAAGAACAAACAAACAAACGAACAAACGTACAAACAAACGAACGAACAAACGAACGAACAAACGAACGAACAAACGAACGAACAAACGAACGAACAAACGAACGAACAATCGAACGAACAAACGAACAAATAAACAAACAATCGAACGAACAAACAAACAAACAAACAAACCAACAAACGAACGAACAAACGAACAAACGAACAAACGAACAAACGAACAAACGAACAAACGAACAAACGAACAAACGAACAAACGAACAAACGAACAAACGAACAAACGAACAAACGAACAAACGAACAAACGAACAAACGAACAAACGAACAAACGAACAAACGAACAAACGAACGAACAAACGAACAAACAAATGAACAAACAAACGAACGAACAAGCGAACAAACAAACGAACAAACGAACGAACGAACGAACAAACGAACAAACGAACAAACAAACGAACAAACGCACAAAAGAACAAACGAACAAACGAACAAACGAACAAACGAACAAACAAACGAACAAACGAACAAACGAACAAACGAACAAACGAACAAACGAACAAACGAACAAACGTACGAACGAACAAAAGAACAAACGAACAAACGAACAAACGAACAAACGAACAAACGAACAAACGAACAAACGAACAAACGAACAAACGAACAAACGAACAAACGACTAAACGAACAAACGAACGAACAAACGAACAAACGAACAAACGAACAAACGAACAAACGTACGAACGAACAAAAGAACAAACGAACAAAAGAACAAACGAACAAACGAACGAACAAACGAACAAACGAACAAACGAACAAACGAACAAACGAACAAACGAACAAACGAATAAACGAACAAACGAACAAACGAACAAACGAACAAACGAACAAACGAACAAACGAACGAACAAACGAACAAACGTACGAACGAACAAAAGAACAAACGAACAAAAGAACAAACGAACAAACGAACAAACGAACAAACGAACGAACAAACGAACAAACGAACAAACGAACAAACGTACAAACGAACAAACAAACAAACGAACATACTAACAAACGAACAAACGAACAAATGAACAAACGAACATACGAACAATCGAACAAACGAACAAACGAACAAACAAACGAACAAACAAACAAACAAACGTACGAACAAACGAACAAACGAACAAACGAACAAACGAACAAACGAACAAACGAACAAACGAACAAACGAACAAACGAACAAACGAACAAACGTACAAACGAACAAACGTACAAACAAAAAAACGAACAAACAAACATACAAACAAACGAAAAAACGAACAAACGAACAAACGAACAAACGAACGAACAAAAAACAAACGAACAAACGAACAAACAAACAAACGAACAAACAAACAAACGAACAAACGAACAAACGAACAAACAAACAAACGAACAAACAAACAAACAAACGAACAAACGAACAAACGAACAAACGAACAAACGAACAAACGAACAAACGAACAAACGAACGAACAAACGAACGAACAAACGAACGAACAAACGAACGAACAAACGAACGAACAAACGAACGAACAAACAAACGAACGAACAAACGAACGAACAAACGAACGAACAAACGAACGACAAACGAACATACAAACGATCGAACAAACGAACGAACGAACGAACAAGCGAACGAATGAACAAACGAACGAACAAACGAACGAACAAACGAACAAACAAACAAACAAACGAACAAACGAACAAACGAACAAACGAACAAACGAATGAACAAACGAACGATCGAACAAACGAACGAACAAATGAACAGACGAAAGAACAAACGAACGAACAAATGAACGAACAAACGAACGAACAAACGAACAAACAAACAAACAAACGAACAAACGAACGAACAAACGAACGAACAAACGAACAAACGAACAAACAAACGAACAAACAAACAAACAAACGAACGAACAAACAAACGAACGAACAAACGAACGAACGAACGAACAAGCGAACGAATGAACAAACGAACGAACAAACGAACGTACGAACAAACGAACAAACGAACAAACAAACAAACGAACAAACAAACGAACGAACTAACAAACGAACAAACGAACAAACGAACTAACGAACAAACGAACGAACAAACGAACAAACGAACAAACGAACGAGCAAACGAACAAGCGGACAAGCGAACAAACGAACAAGCGAACAAGCGAACAAACGAACAAAGGAACAAACTAACAAACGAACAAACGAACAAACGAACAAACGAACAAACGAACAAACGAACAAACGAACAAACGACTAAACGAACAAACGAACGAACAAACGAACAAACAAACAAACGAACAAACGAACAAACGAACAAACGTACGAACGAACAAAAGAACAAACGAACAAAAGTACAAACGAACAAACGAACGAACAAACGAACAAACGAACAAACGAACAAACAAACAAATGAACAAACGAACAAACGAACAAACGAACAAACGAACAAACAAATAAACGAACAAACAAACAAACGAACAAACGAACAAGCGAACAAACGAACAAACAAACAAACGAACAAACGAACAAACGAACAAACAAACAAACAAACAAACAAACGAACAAACGAACAAACCAACAAACGAACAAACGAACAAACGAACAAACGAACAAACGAACAAACGAACAAACGAACAAACGAACAAACATACAAACTAACAAACTAACAAACGGACAAACGAACAAACGAACAAACGAACAAACGAACAAACGAACAAACGAACAAACGAACAAACAAACAAACGAACAAACGAACAAACGAACAAACGAACAAACGAACAAACGAACAAACGAACAAACGAACAAACGAACAAACGAACAAACGAACAAACGAACAAACGAACAAACGAACAAACGAACAAACGAACAAACGAACAAACGAACAAACGAACAAACAAACAAACGAACAAACGAACCAACGAACAAACAAACAAACTAACAAACGAACGAACAAACTAACAAACGTACGAACGAACAAAAGAACAAACGAACAAAAGAACAAACGAACAAACGAACAAACGTACAAACAAACGAACAAACAAACGAACGAACAAACGAACGAACAAACGAACGAACAAACGAACGAACAAACGAACGAAAAAACGAACGAACAAACGAACAAATAAACAAACAATCGAACGAACAAACAAACAAACAAACAAACCAACAAACGAACGAACAAACGAACAAACGAACAAACGAACAAACGAACAAACGAACAAACGAACAAACGAACAAACGAACAAACGAATAAACGAACAAACGAACAAACGAACAAACGAACAAACGAACAAACGAACAAACGAACAAACGAACAAACGAACGAACAAACGAACAAACAAATGAACAAACAAACGAACGAACAAGCGAACAAACAAACGAACAAACAAACGAACAAACGAACGAACGAACGAACAAAAGAACAAACGAACGAACAAACGAACGAACAAACGAACGTACAAACGAACGAACGAACAAACGAACAAACGAACAAACAAACAAATGAACAAACGAACAAACGAACAAACGAACAAACGAACAAACGAACAAACGAACAAACGAACGAACAAACGAACAAACGAAAAAACGTACGAACGAACAAAAGAACAAACGAACGAACAAACGAACGAACAAACGAACGAACAAACGAACGAACAAACGAACGAACAAACGAACGAACAAACGAACGAACAAACGAACGAACAAACGAACGAACAAACGAACGGACAAACGAACGAACAAACGAACGAACAAACGAACGAACAAACGTACGAACAAACAAACGAACGAACAAACGAACGAACAAACGAACGAACAAACGAACGAACAAACGAACATACAAACGAACGAACAAACGAACGAACGAACAAGCGAACGAATGAACAAACGAACGAACAAACGAACGAACAAACGAACAAACAAACAAACAAACAAACGAACAAACGAACAAACGAACAAACGAACAAACGAATGAACAAACGAACGATCGAACAAACGAACGAACAAACGAACAGACGAAAGAACAAACGAACGAACAAATGAACGAACAAACGAACGAACAAACGAACAAACAAACAAACAAACGAACAAACGAACGAACAAACGAACGAACAAACGAACAAACGAACAAACAAACGAACAAACAAACAAACAAACGAACGAACAAACAAACAAACGAACGAACAGACGAACGAACGAACGAACAAGCGAACGAATGAACAAACGAACGAACAAACGAACGTACGAACAAACGAACAAACGAACGAACGAACAAACGAACAAACAAACGAACGAACTAACAAACGAACAAACGAACAAACGAACTAACGAACAAACGAACGAACAAACGAAAAAACGAACAAACGAACGAGCAAACGAACAAGCGGACAAGCGAACAAACGAACAAGCGAACAAGCGAACAAACGAACAAACGAACAAACTAACAAACGAACAAACGAACAAACGAACAAACGAACAAACGAACAAACGAACAAACGAACAAACGACTAAACGAACAAACGAACGAACAAACGAACAAACGAACAAACGAACAAACGAACAAACGAACAAACGTACGAACGAACAAAAGAACAAACGAACAAAAGAACAAACGAACAAACGAACGAACAAACGAACAAATGAACAAACCAACAAACGAACAAACAAACAAATGAACAAACGAACAAACGAACAAACGAACAAACGAACAAACAAACAAACGAACAAACAAACAAAAGAACAAACGAACAAGCGAACAAACGAACAAACAAACAAACGAACAAACGAACAAACGAACAAACAAACAAACAAACAAACAAACGAACAAACGAACAAACCAACAAACGAACAAACGAACAAACTTACAAACGAACAAACGAACAAACGAACAAACGAACAAACGAACAAACGAACAAACATACAAACTAACAAACTAACAAACGGACAAACGAACAAACGAACATACGAACATACGAACAAACGAACAAACAAACAAACGAACAAACGAACGAACAAACGAACAAACGAACGAACAAACGAACAAACGAACAAACGAACAAACGTACGAACGAACAAACAAACAAACAATCAAACGAACAAACGAACAAACGAACAAACGAACAAACGTACAAACGAACAAACGAACAAACGAACAAACGAACAAGCGAACAAACGAACAAACGAACAAACGAACAAACGAACAAACGAACAAACGAACAAACGAATAAACGAACAAACGAACAAACGAACAAACGAAGAAACGAACAAACGAACAAACGAACAAACGAACATACAAACAAACGAACAAACGAACAAACGAACAAACGAACAAACGAACGAACGAACAAACAAACAAACGAACGAACAAACGAACAAACAAACGAACAAACGAACAAACGAACAAATGACCAAACGAACAAACGAACGAACAAACGAACAAACGAACAAACGAACAAACGAACAAACGTACGAACGAACGAAAGAACAAACAACCAAAAGAACAAACGAACAAACGAACAAACGAACAAACGAACAAACGAACAAACGAACAAACGAACAAACGAACAAACGAACAAACGAACAAACGAACAAACGAACAAACGAACATACAAACAAACGAACAAACGAACAAACGAACAAACGAACGAACGAACAAACGAACAAACAAACGAACAAACGAACAAACAAACGAACAAACGAACAAACGAACAAACGTACAAACGAACAAACAAACAAACGAACAAACGAACAAACGAACATACTAACAAACGAACAAACGAACAAATGAACAAACGAACATACGAACAATCGAACAAACGAACAAACGAACAAATAAACGAACAAACAAACAAACAAACGTACGAACAAACGAACAAACGAACAAACGAACAAACGAACAAACGAACAAACGAACAAACGAACAAACGAACAAACGAACAAACGTAAAAACGAACAAACGAACAAACGAACATACTAACAAACGAACAAACGAACAAATGAACAAACGAACATACGAACAATCGAACAAACGAACAAACGAACAAACAAACGAACAAACAAACAAACAAACGTACGAACAAACGAACAAACGAACAAACGAACAAACAAACAAACGAACAAACGAACAAACGAACAAACGAACAAACGAACAAATGTACAAACGAACAAACGTACAAACAAAAAAACGAACAAACAAACATACAAACAAACGAAAAAACGAACAAACGAACAAACGAACAAACGAACGAACAAACGAACAAACAAACGAACGAACAAAAAAACAAACGAACAAACGAACAAACGAACAAACAAACAAACGAACAAACAAACAAACGAACAAACGAACAAGCGAACAAACGAACAAACAAACGAACAAACGAACAAACGAACAAACAAACAAACAAACAAACAAACAAACGAACAAACGAACAAACCAACAAACCAACAAACGAACAAACGAACAAACGAACAAACGAACAAACGAACAAACGAACAAACGAACAAACATACAAACTAACAAACTAACAAACGGACAAACGAACAAACGAACATACGAACATACGAACAAACGAACAAACAAACAAACGAACAAACGAACGAACAAACGAAAAAACGAACGAACAAACGAACAAACGAACAAACGAACAAACGTACGAACGAACAAACAAACAAACAATCAAACGAACAAACGAACAAACGAACAAACGAACAAACGTACAAACGAACAAACGAACAAACGAACAAACAAACGAACAAACGAACGAACAAACGAACGAACAAACGAACAAACGAACAAACAAACGAACAAACAAACAAACAAACGAACGAACAAACAAACAAACGAACGAACAGACGAACGAACGAACGAACAAGCGAACGAATGAACAAACGAACGAACAAACGAACGTACGAACAAACGAACAAACGAACGAACGAACAAACGAACAAACAAACGAACGAACTAACAAACGAACAAACGAACAAACGAACTAACGAACAAACGAACGAACAAACGAAAAAACGAACAAACGAACGAGCAAACGAACAAGCGGACAAGCGAACAAACGAACAAGCGAACAAGCGAACGAACAAACGAACAAATGAACAAACCAACAAACGAACAAACAAACAAATGAACAAACGAACAAACGAACAAACGAACAAACGAACAAACAAACAAACGAACAAACAAACAAAAGAACAAACGAACAAGCGAACAAACGAACAAACAAACAAACGAACAAACGAACAAACGAACAAACAAACAAACAAACAAACAAACGAACAAACGAACAAACCAACAAACGAACAAACGAACAAACGAACAAACGAACAAACGAACAAACGAACAAACGAACAAACGAACAAACGAACAAACATACAAACTAACAAACTAACAAACGGACAAACGAACAAACGAACATACGAACATACGAACAAACGAACAAACAAACGAACAAACGAACGAACAAACGAACAAACGAACGAACAAACGAACAAACGAACAAACGAACAAACGTACGAACGAACAAACAAACAAACAATCAAACGAACAAACGAACAAACGAACAAACGAACAAACGTACAAACGAACAAACGAACAAACGAACAAACGAACAAGCGAACAAACGAACAAACGAACAAACGAACAAACGAACAAACGAACAAACGAACAAACGAACAAACGAACAAACGAACAAACGAACAAACGAACAAACGAACAAACGAACATACAAACAAACGAACAAACGAACAAACGAACAAACGAACGAACGAACAAACGAACAAACAAACGAACAAACGAACAAACAAACGAACAAACGAACAAACGAACAAACGTACAAACGAACAAACAAACAAACGAACAAACGAACAAACGAACATACTAACAAACGAACAAACGAACAAATGAACAAACGAACATACGAACAATCGAACAAACGAACAAACGAACAAATAAACGAACAAACAAACAAACAAACGTACGAACAAACGAACAAACGAACAAACGAACAAACGAACAAACGAACAAACGAACAAACGAACAAACGAACAAACGAACAAACGTAAAAACGAACAAACGAACAAACGAACATACTAACAAACGAACAAACGAACAAATGAACAAACGAACATACGAACAATCGAACAAACGAACAAACGAACAAACAAACGAACAAACAAACAAACAAACGTACGAACAAACGAACAAACGAACAAACGAACAAACAAACAAACGAACAAACGAACAAACGAACAAACGAACAAACGA
>CAUJCB010000391.1:295000-302500 GCA_963082715.1 Harpalus rubripes
ACAAACAAACGAACAAACGAACAAACGAACAAACGAACAAACGAGCAAACGAACAAACGAACAAACGAACAAATGAACAAACGAACAAACGAACAAACGAACAAACGAACAAACGAACAAACGAACGAACAAACGAACGAACAAACGAACAAACAAACGAACGAACAAAAAAACAAACGAACAAACAAACAAACGAACAAACAAACAAACGAACAAACGAACAAACGAACAAACGAACAAACGAACAAACGAACAAACGAACAAACAAACGAACAAACGAACGAACAAACAAACAAACGAACAAACGAACAAACGAACAAACGTACGAACGAACAAACGAACAAACGAACAAACAAACAAACAAACAAACGAACAAACAAACAAACGAACAAACAAACAAACTAACAAACAAACAAACAAACAAACAAACAAACCAACAAACGAACGAACAAACGAACAAACGAACAAACGAACAAACGAACAAACGAACAAACGAACAAACGAACAAACGAACAAACGAACAAACGAACAAACGAACAAACGAACAAACGAACAAACGAACAAACGAACAAACGAACAAACGAACAAACGAACGAATAAACGAACAAACAAATGAACAAACAAGCGAACAAACAAGCGAACAAACAAACGAACAAACGAACAAACGAACGAACAAACGAACAAACGAACAAACAAACGAACAAACGCACAAAAGAACAAACGAACAAACGAACAAACGAACAAACGAACGAACAAACGAACGAACAAACGAACGAACAAACGAACAAACAAACGAACGAACAAAAAAACAAACGAACAAACGAACAAACGAACAAACAAACAAACAAACGAACAAACGAACAAACGAACAAACGAACAAACGAGCAAACGAACAAACGAACAAACGAACAAATGAACAAACAAACAAACGAACAAACGAACAAACGAACAAACGAACAAACGAACGAACAAACGAACGAACAAACGAACAAACAAACGAACGAACAAAAAAACAAACGAACAAACGAACAAACGAACAAACAAACAAACGAACAAACGAACAAACGAACAAACGAACAAACGAACAAACGAACAAACGAACGAACAAACGAACAAACGAACGAACAAACAAACAAACGAACAAACGAACAAACGAACAAACGAACAAACGTACGAACGAACAAACGAACAAACGAACAAACAAACAAACAAACAAACGAACGAACAAACAAACGAACAAACGAACGAACAAACGAACGAACAAACGACTAAACGAACAAACGAACGAACAAACGAACAAACGAACATACGTACGAACGAACAAAAGAACAAACGAACAAAAGAACAAACGAACAAACGAACAAACGAACAAATGAACAAACGAACAAACGAACAAACGAACAAACGAACAAACGAACAAACGAACAAACGAACAAACGAACAAACGAACAAACGAACAAACGAACAAACGAACAAACGAACAAACGAACAAACGAACAAACGAACAAACAAACAAACAAACAAACAAACAAACAAACGAACAAACGAACAAACGAACAAACGAACAAACGAACAAACGAACAAACGAACAAACGAACAAACGAACAAACAAACAAACGAACAAACGAACAAACGAACAAACGAACAAACGAACAAACGAACAAACGAACAAACGAACAAACGAACAAACGAACAAACGAACAAACGAACAAACGAACAAACGAACAAACAAACAAACAAACAAACGAACAAACAAACAAACGAACAAACAAACAAACTAACAAACGAACGAACAAACGAACAAACGTACGAACGAACAAAAGAACAAACGAACAAAAGAACAAACGAACAAACGAACAAACGTACAAACAAACGAACGAACAAACGAATGAACAAACGAACGAACAAACAAACGAACAAACGAACGAAAAAACGAACGAACAAACGAACAAATAAACAAACAATCGAACGAACAAACAAACAAACAAACAAACAAACAAACCAACAAACGAACGAACAAACGAACAAACGAACAAACGAACAAACGAACAAACGAACAAACGAACAAACGAACAAACGAACAAACGAACAAACGAACAAACGAACAAACGAACAAACGAACAAACGAACAAACGAACAAACGAACAAACGAACAAGCGAACAAACGAACAAACGAACAAACGAACAAACGAACAAACGAACGAATAAACGTACAAACAAATGAACAAACAAGCGAACAAACAAACGAACAAACGAACGAACGAACGAACAAACGAACAAACGAACAAACAAACGAACAAACGCACAAAAGAACAAACGAACAAACGAACAAACGAACAAACGAACGAACAAACGAACGAACAAACGAACGAACAAACGAACAAACAAACGAACGAACAAAAAAACAAACGAACAAACGAACAAACAAACAAACAAACGAACAAACGAACAAACGAACAAACGAACAAACGAGCAAACGAACAAACGAACAAACGAACAAATGAACAAACGAACAAACGAACAAACGAACAAACGAACAAACGAACAAACGAACGAACAAACGAACGAACAAACGAACAAACAAACGAACGAACAAAAAAACAAACGAACAAACGAACAAACGAACAAACAAACAAACGAACAAACGAACAAACGAACAAACGAACAAACGAACAAACGAACAAACGAACAAACGAACGAACAAACGAACAAACGAACGAACAAACAAACAAACGAACAAACGAACAAACGAACAAACGTACGAACGAACAAAAGAACAAACGAACAAAAGAACAAACGAAAAAACGAACGAACAAACGAACAAACGAACACACGAACAAACGAACAAACAAACAAATGAACAAACGAACAAACGAACAAACGAACAAACGAACAAACAAACAAACGAACAAACAAACAAACGAACAAACGAACAAGCGAACAAACGAACAAGCAAACAAACGAACAAACGAACAAACGAACAAACAAACAAACAAACAAACAAACAAATGAACAAACGAACAAACCAACAAACGAACAAACAAACAAACGAACAAACGAACAAACGAACAAACGAACAAACGAACAAACGAACAAACGAACAAACATACAAACTAACAAACTAACAAACGGACAAACGAACAAACGAACATACGAACATACGAACAAACGAACAAACAAACAAACGAACAAACGAACGAACAAACGAACAAACGAACGAACAAACGAACAAACGAACAAACGAACAAACGAACGAACGAACAAACGAACAAACGTACGAACGAACAAAAGAACAAACAACCAAAAGAACAAACGAACAAACGAACAAACGAACAAACGAACAAACGAACAAACGAACAAACGAACAAACGAACAAACGAACAAACGAACAAACGAACAAACGAACAAACGAACAAACGAACAAACGAACAAACGAACAAACGAACAAACGAACAAACGAACGAACGAACAAACAAACAAACGAACGAACAAACGAACAAACGAACAAACGAACGAACAAACGAACAAACAAACGAACAAACGAACAAACGAACAAACCCTACAAACGAACAAACAAACAAACGAACAAACGAACAAACGAACATACTAACAAACGAACAAACGAACAAATGAACAAACGAACATACGAACAATCGAACAAACAAACAAACGAACAAACAAACGAACAAACAAACAAACAAACGTACGAACAAACGTACAAACGAACAAACGAACAAACGAACAAACGAACAAACGAACAAACGAACAAACGAACAAACGTACAAACGAACAAACGAACAAACGAACATACTTACAAACGAACAAACGAACAAATGAACAAACGAACATACGAACAATCGAACAAACGAACAAACGAACAAACAAACGAACAAATAAACAAACAAACGTACGAACAAACGAACAAACGAACAAACGAACAAACGAACAAACGAACAAACGAACAAACGAACAAACGAACAAACGAACGAACAAACGAACGAACAAACGAACAAACAAACGAACGAACAAAAAAACAAACGAACAAACGAACAAACGAACAAACAAACAAACGAACAAACGAACAAACGAACAAACGAACAAACAAACAAACAAACAAACAAACAAACAAACAAACAAACAAACGAACAAATGAACAAACCAACAAACGAACAAACGAACAAACAAACGAATGAACAAACGAACAAACGAACAAACGAACAAACGAACAAACGAACAAACGAACATACGAACATACGAACAAACGACCAAACGAACAAACGAACAAACGAACAAACAAACAAACAAACAAACGAACAAACGGACAAACGAACAAACGAACAAACGAACGAACAAACGAACAAACGTACGAACGAACAAAAGAACAAAAGAACAAACGAACAAAAGAACAAACGAACAAACGAACAAACGAACAAACGAACAAACGAACAAACGAACGAACAAACGAACAAACAAATGAACAAACAAACGAACGAACAAGCGAACAAACGAACAAACAAACAAACGAACAAACGAACAAACGAACAAACAAACAAACAAACAAACAAACAAACAAACAAACGAACAAACGAACAAACCAACAAACGAACAAACGAACAAACAAACGAATGAACAAACGAACAAACGAACAAACTAACAAACGAACAAACGAACAAACGAACATACGAACATACGAACAAACGACCAAACGAACAAACGAACAAACGAACAAACAAACAAACAAACAAACGAACAAACGAACAAACGAACAAACGAACAAACGAACAAACGAACAAACGAACAAACGAACAAACGAACAAACGAACAAACGAACGAACAAACGAACAAACGTACGAACGAACAAAAGAACAAAAGAACAAACGAACAAACGAACAAACGAACAAACGAACGAACAAACGAACAAACGAGCAAACGAACAAACGAACAAACGAACAAATGAACATACGAACAAACGAACAAACGAACAAACGAACAAACGAACGAACGAACAAACGAACAAACGAACGAACAAACGAACGAACGAACGAACTAAAGAACAAACGAGCAAACGTACGAACGAACAAACTAACAAACGAACAAACGAAAAAACGAACAAGCGAACAAACGAACAAACGAACAAACGAACAAACAAACAAACGAACAAACGAACAAACGAACAAACAAACAAACGAACAAACGAACAAACGAACAAACTAACAAACGAACGAACAAACGAACGAACGAACGAACAAGCGAACGAATGAACAAACGAACGAACAAACGAACGAACAAACGAACAAACAAACAAACAAACGAACAAACGAACAAACGAACAAACGAATGAACAAACGAACGATCGAACAAACGAACGAACAAACAAACAAACGAACGAACAAACAAACGAACAAACGAACGAACAAACGAACGAACAAACAAACAAACAAACAAACGAATGAACAAACGTACGAACAAACGAACAAACGAACAAACGAACAAACGAACAAACGAACAAACGAACAAACGAACATACAAACAAACGAACAAACGAACAAACGAACAAACGAACAAACGAACATACTAACAAACGAACAAACGAACAAATGAACAAACGAACATACGAACAATCGAACAAACAAACAAACGAACAAACAAACGAACAAACAAACAAACAAACGTACGAACAAACGTACAAACGAACAAACGAACAAACGAACAAACGAACAAACGAACAAACGAACAAACGAACAAACGAACAAACGTACAAACGAACAAACGAACATACTTACAAACGAACAAACGAACAAATGAACAAACGAACATACGAACAATCGAACAAACGAACAAACGAACAAACAAACGAACAAATAAACAAACAAACGTACGAACAAACGAACAAACGAACAAACGAACAAACGAACAAACGAACAAACGAACAAACGAACAAACGAACAAACGAACGAACAAACGAACGAACAAACGAACAAACAAACGAACGAACAAAAAAACAAACGAACAAACGAACAAACGAACAAACAAACAAACGAACAAACAAACAAACGAACAAACAAACAAACAAACAAACAAACAAACAAACAAACAAACGAACAAACGAACAAACCAACAAACGAACAAACGAACAAACAAACGAATGAACAAACGAACAAACGAACAAACGAACAAACGAACAAACGAACAAACGAACAAACGAACATACGAACATACGAACAAACGACCAAACGAACAAACGAACAAACGAACAAACAAACAAACAAACAAACGAACAAACGAACAAACGAACAAACGAACAAACGAACAAACGAACAAACGAACGAACAAACGAACAAACGTACGAACGAACAAAAGAACAAAAGAACAAACGAACAAAAGAACAAACGAACAAACGAACAAACGAACAAACGAACAAACGAACAAACGAACGAACAAACGAACAAACAAATGAACAAACAAACGAACGAACAAGCGAACAAACGAACAAACAAACAAACGAACAAACGAACAAACGAACAAACAAACAAACAAACAAACAAACAAACAAACAAACGAACAAACGGACAAACCAACAAACGAACAAACGAACAAACAAACGAATGAACAAACGAACAAACGAACAAACGAACAAACGAACAAACGAACAAACGAACATACGAACATACGAACAAACGACCAAACGAACAAACGAACAAACGAATAAACAAACAAACAAACAAACGAACAAACGAACAAACGAACAAACGAACAAACGAACAAACAAACAAACGAACAAACGAACAAACGAACAAACGAACAAACGAACGAACAAACGAACAAACGTACGAACGAACAAAAGAACAAAAGAACAAACGAACAAACGAACAAACGAACAAACGAACGATCAAACGAACAAACGAGCAAACGAACAAACGAACAAACGAACAAATGAACATACGAACAAACGAACAAACGAACAAACGAACAAACGAACGAACGAACAAACGAACAAACGAACGAACAAACGAACGAACGAACGAACTAAAGAACAAACGAGCAAACGTACGAACGAACAAACTAACAAACGAACAAACGAACAAACGAACAAACGAACAAACGAACAAACGAACAAACGAACAAACAAACAAACGAACAAACGAACAAACGAACAAACAAACAAACGAACAAACGAACAAACGAACAAACTAACAAACGAACGAACAAACGAACGAACGAACGAACAAGCGAACGAATGAACAAACGAACGAACAAACGAACGAACAAACGAACAAACAAACAAACAAACGAACAAACGAATGAACAAACGAACGATCGAACAAACGAACGAACAAACAAACAAACGAACGAACAAACAAACGAACAAACAAACGAACAAACGAACGAACAAACAAACAAACAAACAAACGAATGAACAAACGTACGAACAAACGAACAAACGAACAAACGAACGAACGAACAAACGAACAAACGAACAAACGAACAAACGAATAAACG
>CAUJCB010000391.1:307500-357500 GCA_963082715.1 Harpalus rubripes
AACAAACAAACGAACAAACGAACAAACGAACAAACGAACAAACGAACAAACGAACAAACGAACAAACATACAAACTAACAAACTAACAAACGGACAAACGAACAAACGAACATACGAACATACGAACAAACGAACAAACAAACAAACGAACAAACGAACGAACAAACGAACAAACGAACGAACAAACGAACAAACGTACGAACGAACAAACAAACAAACAATCAAACGAACAAACGAACAAACGAACAAACGAACAAACGAACAAACGTACAAACGAACAAACGAACAAACGAACAAACAAACAAACGAACAAACGAACAAACGAACAAACGAACAAACGAACAAACGAACAAACGAACAAACGAATAAACGAACAAACGAACAAACGAACAAACGAACAAACGAACAAACGAACAAACAAACAAACGAACAAACGAACATACAAACAAACGAACAAACGAACAAACGAACAAACGAACGAACGAACAAACAAACAAACGAACGAACAAACGAACAAACAAACGAACGAACAAAAAAACAAACGAACAAACGAACAAACGAACAAACAAACAAACGAACAAACGAACAAACGAACAAACGAACAAACGACCAAACGAACAAACGAACGAATAAACGAACAAACGAACAAACGAACAAACGAACAAACGTACGAACGAACAAAAGAACAAACAACCAAAAGAACAAACGAACAAACGAACAAACGAACAAACGAACAAACGAACAAACGAACAAACGAACAAACAAACAAACGAACAAACGAACAAACGAACAAACGAACAAACGAACATACAAACAAACGAACAAACGAACAAACGAACAAACGAACAAACGAACGAACGAACAAACGAACAAACGAACGAACAAACGAACAAACAAACGAACAAACGAACAAACGAACAAACGTACAAACGAACAAACAAACAAACGAACAAACGAACAAACAAACATACTAACAAACGAACAAACGAACAAATGAACAAACGAACATACGCACAATCGAACAAACAAACAAACGAACAAACAAACGAACAAACAAACAAACAAACGTACGAACAAACGTACAAACGAACAAACGAACAAACGAACAAACGAACAAACGAACAAACGAACAAACGAACAAACGAACAAACGTACAAACGAACAAACGAACAAACGAACATACTTACAAACGAACAAACGAACAAATGAACAAACGAACATACGAACAATCGAACAAACGAACAAACGAACAAACAAACGAACAAATAAACAAACAAACGTACGAACAAACGAACAAACGAACAAACGAACAAACGAACAAACGAACAAACGAACAAACGAACAAACGTACAAACGAACAAACGTACAAACAAAAAAACGAACAAACAAACATACAAACAAACGAAAAAACGAACAAACGAACAAACGAACAAACGAACGAACAAACGAACAAACAAACGAACGAACAAAAAAACAAACGAACAAACGAACAAACGAACAAACAAACAAACGAACAAACGAACAAACGAACAAACGAACAAACGAACAAACGAACAAACGTACAAACAAAAAAACGAACAAACAAACATACAAACAAACGAAAAAACGAACAAACGAACAAACGAACAAACGAACAAACGAACGATCAAACGAACGAACGAACGAACGAACAAACAAACGAATGAACGAACAAACGAGCAAACAAACGAACAAACGAATGAACAAACGAACGAACAAACGAACAAACGAACAAACAAACAAACGAACAAACGAACAAACAAACAAACGAACAAACGAACAAACGAGCAAACGAACAAATGAACAAACGAACAAATGAACAAACGAACATACAAACAAACGAACAAACGAACAAACGAACAAACGAACGAACAAACGAACAAACGTACGAACAAACAAACAATCGAACAAACTTACGAACGAACAAACGAACAAACGAACGAACAAACAAACAAACAAATGAACAAACAAACGAACGAACAAGCGAACAAACAAACGAACAAACAAACGAACAAACGAAAAAACAAACAAACGAACAAACGAACAAACGATCAAACGAACAAACGAACAAACGAACAAACGAACAAACGAACAAACAAACAAACGAACGAACAAACGAACAAACGAACATACGAGCAAACGAACAAACGAACAAACGAACAAATGAACATACGAACAAACGAACAAACGAACAAACGAACAAACGAACAAACGAACGAACGAACAAACGAACAAACGAACGAACAAACGAACGAACGAACGAACAAAAGAACAAACGAACAAACGAACAAACGAACAAACGAACAAACGAACAAACAAACAAACGAACAAACGAACAAACGAACAAACAATCAAACGAACAAACGAACATACGAACAAACGAACAAACGAACAAACGAACAAACGAACAAACGAATAAACGAACAAACAAACAAACGAACAAACGAACAAACGAACAAACGAACAAACGAACAAACGAACAAACGAACAAACGATCAAACGAACAAACGAACAAACGAACAAACGAACAAACGAACAAACGAACAAACGAACAAACGAACAAACGAACAAACGAACATACAAACAAACGAACAAACGAACAAACAAACAAACGAACATACAAACAAACGAACAAACGAACAAACGAACAAACGAACAAACGAACAAACGTACGAACAAACAAACAAACAAACGAACGAACAAAAGAACAAACGAACAAACGAACGAACGAACGGACGAACAAACAAACGAACGAACGAACGAACAAACGAACAAACAAACGAACAAACAAACGAACAAACGAACAAACGAGCAAACGAACAAACGAACAAACGAACAAATGAACATACGAGCAATCGAACAAACGAACAAACGAACAGACGAACGAACGAACAAACGAACAAACGAACAAACAAACAAACGAACAAACGAACAAACGAACAAACGAACAAACAAACAAACGAACAAACAAACAAACGAACAAACGAACGAACAAACGAACAAACGTACGAACGAACAAAAGAACAAACGAACAAAAGAACAAACGAACAAACGAACAAACGTACAAACAAACGAACGAACAAACGAACGAACAAACGAACGAACAAAAAACGAACAAACGAACAAACGTACGAACGAACATAAGAACAAACGAACAAACGTAAAAACAAACGAACGAACAAACAAACGAACAAAAAACGAACAAACGAACGAACAAACGAACGAACAAACGAACGAACAAACGAACAAATAAACGAACAATCGAACGAACAAACAAACAAACAAACCAACAAACAACCGAACAAACGAACAAACGAACAAACGAACAAACGAACAAACGAACAAACGAACAAACGAACAAACGAACAAACGAACAAACGAACAAACGAACATACAAACGAACAAACGAACAAACGAACAAACGAACAAACGAACGAACGAACAAACAAACAAACGAACGAACAAACGAACAAACAAACGAACAAACGAACAAACGAACAAACGTACAAACGAACAAACAAACAAACGAACAAACGAACAAACGAACATACTAACAAACGAACAAACGAACAAATGAACAAACGAACATACGAACAATCGAACAAACGAACAAACGAACAAACAAACGAACAAACAAACAAACAAACGTACGAACAAACGAACAAACGAACAAACGAACAAACGAACAAACGAACAAACGAACAAACGAACAAACGAACAAACGAACAAACGAACAAACGAACAAACGAACAAACGTACAAACGAACAAACGAACAAACGAACTTACTAACAAACGAACAAACGAACAAATGAACAAACGAACATACGAACAATCGAACAAACGAACAAACGAACAAACAAACGAACAAACAAACAAACGTACGAACAAACGAACAAACGAACAAACGAACAAACGAACAAACGAACAAACGTACAAACGAACAAACGTACAAACAAAAAAACGAACAAACAAACATACAAACAAACGAAAAAACGAACAAACGAACAAACGAACAAACGAACGAACAAACGAACAAACAAACGAACGAACAAAAAAACAAACGAACAAACGAACAAACGAACAAACAAACGAACAAACGAACAAACGAACAAACGAACAAACGAACGATCAAACAAACGAACGAACGAACGAACAAACAAACGAATGAACGATCAAACGAGCAAACAAACGAACAAACGAATGAACAAACGAACGAACGAACAAACGAACAAACGAACAAACAAACAAACGAACAAACGAACAAACAAACAAACGAACAAACGAACAAACGAGCAAACGAACAAATGAACAAACGAACAAATGAACAAACGAACATACAAACAAACGAACAAACGAACAAACGAACAAACGAACGAACAAACGAACAAACGTACGAACAAACAAACAATCGAACAAACTTACGAACGAACAAACGAACAAACGAACGAACAAACAAACAAACAAATGAACAAACAAACGAACGAACAAGCGAACAAACAAACGAACAAACAAACGAACAAACGAAAAAACAAACAAACGAACAAACGAACAAACGATCAAACGAACAAACGAACAAACGAACAAACGAACAAACAAACAAACGAACGAACAAACGAACAAACGAACAAACGAGCAAACAAACAAACGAACAAACGAACAAATGAACATACAAACAAACGAACAAACGAACAAACGAACAAACGAACAAACGAACGAACGAACAAACGAACAAACGAACGAACAAACAAACGAACGAACGAACAAAAGAACAAACGAACAAACGAACAAACGAACAAACGAACAAACGAACAAACGAACAAACGAACAAACAAACAAACGAACAAACGAACAAACGAACAAACAATCAAACGAACAAACGAACATACGAACAAACGAACAAACGAACAAACGAACAAACGAACAAACGAACTAACGAACAAACAAACAAACGAACAAACGAACAAACGAACAAACGAACAAACGAACAAACGAACAAACGATCAAACGAACAAACGAACAAACGAACAAACGAACAAACGAACAAACGAACAAACGAACAAACGAACAAACGAACATACAAACAAACGAACAAACGAACAAACAAACAAACGAACATACAAACAAACGAACAAACGAACAAACGAACAAACGAACAAACGAACAAACGTACGAACAAACAAACAAACAAACGAACGAACAAAAGAACAAACGAACAAACGAACGAACGAACGGACGAACAAACAAAAGAACGAACGAACGAAAAAACGAACAAACAAACGAACAAACAAACGAACAAACGAACAAACGAGCAAACGAACAAACGAACAAACGAACAAATGAACATACGAGCAATCGAACAAACGAACAAACGAACAGACGAACGAACGAACAAACGAACAAACGAACAAACAAACAAACGAACAAACGAACAAACGAACAAACGAACAAACAAACAAACGAACAAACAAACAAACGAACAAACGAACGAACAAACGAACAAACGTACGAACGAACAAAAGAACAAACGAACAAAAGAACAAACGAACAAACGAACAAACGTACAAACAAACGAACGAACAAACGAACGAACAAACGAACGAACAAAAAACGAACAAACGAACAAACGTACGAACGAACATAAGAACAAACGAACAAACGTAAAAACAAACGAACGAACAAAAGAACAAACGAACAAACGAACAAACGAACAAACGAGCAAACGAACAAACGAACGATCAAACGAACGAACGAACGGACGAACAAACAAACGAACGAACGAACAAACGAACAAACAAACGAACAAACGAACAAACGAACAAACGAACAAACAAACAAACAAACGAACAAACGAACAAACGAACAAACGAGCAAACGAACAAACGAACAAACGAACAAATGAACATACGAGCAAACGAACAAACGAACAAACGAACAGACGAACGAACGAACAAACGAACAAACGAACAAACGAACAAACGAACAAACGAACAAACGAACAGACGAACGAACGAACAAACGAACAAACGAACAAACAAACAAACGAACAAACGAACAAACGAACAAACGAACAAACAAACAAACGAACAAACAAACAAACGAACAAACGAACAAACGAACAAACGAGCAAAAGAACAAACGAACAAACGAACAAATGAACATACGAGCAAACGAACAAACGAACAAACGAACAGACGAACGAACGAACAAACGAACAAACGAACAAACGAACAAACGAACAAACGAACAAACGAACAAACGAACAAACGAACAAACAAACAAACGAACAAACGAACAAACGAACAAACAAACAAACGAACAAACAAACAAACGAACAAACGAACGAACAAACGAACAAACGTACGAACGAACAAAAGAACAAACGAACAAAAGAACAAACGAACAAACAAACAAACGTACAAACAAACGAACGAACAAACGAACGAACAAACGAACGAACAAAAACGAACAAACGTACGAACGAACAAAAGAACAAACGAACAAAAAAACAAACGAACAAAGGAACAAACGTACAAACAAACGAACGAACAAACGAACGAACAAACAAACGAACAAAAAACGAACAAACGAACGAACAAACGAACGAACAAACGAACAAATAAACGAACAATCGAACGAACAAACAAACAAACAAACCAACAAACGAACGAACAAACGAACAAACGAACAAACGAGCAAACGAACAAACGAACAAACGAACAAATGAACATACGAGCAAACGAACAAACGAACAAACGAACAAACGAACAAACGAACAAACGAACAAACGAACAAACGAACAAACGAACGAACGAACGGACGAACAAAGAAACGAACGAACGAACGAACGAACAAACGAACAAACAAACGAACAAACAAACGAACAAACAAACGATCAAACGAACAAACGACCAAACGAACAAACAAACAAACAAACGAACAAACGAACAAACGAACAAACGAGCAAACGAACAAACGAACAAACGAACAAATGAACATACGAGCAATCGAACAAACGAACAAACGAACAGACAAACAAACGAACAAACGAACAAACGAACAAACGAACAAACAAATAAACGAACAAACAAACAAACGAACAAACGAACGAACAAGCGAACAAACGTACGAACGAACAAAAGAACAAACGAACAAAAGAACAAACGAACAAACGAACAAACGTACAAACAAACGAACGAACAAACGAACGAACAAACGAACGAACAAAAAACGAACAAACGAACAAACGTACGAACGAACAAAAGAACAAACGAACAAACGAACAAACGTAAAAACAAACGAACGAACAAACAAACGAACAAACAAACGAACAAAAAACGAACAAACGAACGAACAAACGAACGAACAAACGAACAAATAAACGAACAATTGAACGAACAAACAAACAAACAAACCAACAAACGAACGAACAAACGAACAAACGAACAAACGAACAAACGAACAAACGAACAAACGAACGAACAAACGAACAAACGTACGAACGAACAAAAGAACAAACGAACAAAAGAACAAACGAACAAACGAACAAACGAACAAACGAACGAACAAACAAACAAACAAACGAACGAACAAACGAACAAACAAACGAATGAACAAACGAACGAACGAACAAACGAACGAACAAACGAACAAATGAAGGAACAAACGAACGAACAAACAAACAAACGAACAAACGAACAAACGAAAAAACGAACAAACGAACAAACGAACAAACGAACAAACGAACAAACGAACAAACGAACAAACGAACAAACGAACAAACGAACAAACGAACAAACAATCAAACGAACAAACGAACGAACAAACGAACGAACAAAAAACGAACAAACGAACAAACGTACGAACGAACAAAAGAACAAACGAACAAACGAACAAGCGTAAAAACAAACGAACGAACAAACGAACGAACAAACAAACGAACAAAAAACGAACAAACGAACGAACAAACGAACGAACAAACGAACAAATAAACGAACAATTGAACGAACAAACAAACAAACAAACCAACAAACGAACGAACAAACGAACAAACGAACAAACGAACAAACGAACAAACGAACAAACGAACAAACGAACAAACGAACAAACGAACAAACGAACAAACGAACAAACGAACAAACGAACAAACGAACAAACGAACAAACGAACAAACGAACAAACGAACAAACGAACAAACGAACAAACGAACAAACGAATGAACAAACGAATAAACAAATGAACAAACAAACAAACGAACAAGCGAACAAACAAACGAACAAACGAACGAACAAACGAACAAACGAACAAACAAACAAACAAACAAACGAACAAACGAACAAACGTACGAACGAACAAACAAACAAACAAACAAACAAACAAACAAACAAACGAACAAACGAACAAACGAACAAACGAACAAACGAACAAACGAACAAACGAACAAACGAACAAACGAACAAACAAACAAACGAACAAACGAACAAACGAACAAACGAACAAACGAACAAACAAACAAACGAACAAACGAACGAACAAACGAACGAAGAAACGAACTAACAGACGAACGAACAAACGAACGAACGAACAAACGAACGAACAAACGAACATACGAACAGATGAACAAACAAACGAACGAATACAAGAACAAACGAACAAACGAACGAACAAACGAACGAACAAACGAACGAACAAACGAACAAATAAACGAACAATCGAACGAACAAACAAACAAACAAACAAACCAACAAACGAACGAACAAACGAACAAACGAACAAACGAACAAACGAACAAACGAACAAACAAACAAACGAACAAACGAACAAACGAACAAACGAACAAACGAACAAACAAACAAACGAACAAACAAACAAACGAACAAACGAACGAACAAACGAACAAACGTACGAACGAACAAAAGAACAAACGAACAAAAGAACAAACGAACAAACAAACAAACGTACAAACAAACGAACGAACAAACGAACGAACAAACGAACGAACAAAAACGAACAATCGTACGAACGAACAAAAGAACAAACGAACAAAAAAACAAACGAACAAAGGAACAAACGTACAAACAAACGAACGAACAAACGAACGAACAAACAAACGAACAAAAAACGAACAAACGAACGAACAAACGAACGAACAAACGAACAATCGAACGAACAAACAAACAAACAAACCAACAAACGAACGAACAAACGAACAAACAAACAAACGAGCAAACGAACAAACGAACAAACGAACAAATGAACATACGAGCAAACGAACAAACGAACAAACGAACAAACGAACAAACGAACAAACGAACAAACGAACAAACGAACAAACGAACGAACGAACGGACGAACAAAGAAACAAACGAACGAACGAACAAACGAACAAACAAACGAACAAACAAACGAACAAACAAACGAACAAACGAACAAACGACCAAACGAACAAACAAACAAACAAACGAACAAACAAACAAACGAACAAACGAGCAAACGAAGAAACGAACAAACGAACAAATGAACATACGAGCAATCGAACAAACGAACAAACGAACAAACGAACAAACGAACAAACGAACAAACGAACAAACGAACAAACGAACGAACGAACGGACGAACAAAGAAACGAACGAACAAACGAACAAACGAACAAACGAACAAACGAACAAACGAACAAACGAACAAACAAACAAACGAACAAACAAACAAACGAACAAACGAACGAACAAACGAACAAACGTACGAACGAACAAAAGAACAAACGAACAAAAGAACAAACGAACAAACGAACAAATGTACAAACAAACGAACGAACAAACTAACGAACAAACGAACGAACAAAAAACGAACAAACGTACGAACGAACAAAAGAACAAACGAACAAAAAAACAAACGAACAAAGAAACAAACGTACAAACAAACGAACGAACAAACGAACGAACAAACGAACGAACAAAAAACGAACAAACGAACGAACAAACGAACGAACAAACGAACAAATAAACGAACAATCGAACGAACAAACAAACAAACAAACCAACAAACGAACGAACAAACGAACAAACGAACAAACGAACAAACGAACAAACGAACAAACGAACAAACGAACAAACGAACAAACGAACAAACGAACAAACGAACAAACGAACAAACGAACAAACGAACAGACGAACGAACGAACAAACGAACAAACGAACAAACGAACAAACGAACAAACGAACAAACGAACAAACGAACAAACGAACAAACGAACAAACGAACAAACGAACAAACGAACAAACAAACGAACGAACGGACGAACAAAGAAACGAACGAACGAACGAACAAACGAACAAACAAATGAACAAACAAACGAACAAACAAACGAACAAACGAACAAACGAACAAACGAACAAACAAACAAACAAACGAACAAACGAACAAACGAACAAACGAGCAAACGAACAAACGAACAAACGAACAAATGAACATACGAGCAATCGAACAAACGAACAAACGAACAGACGAACGAACGAACAAACGAACAAACGAACAAACAAACAAACGAACAAACGAACAAACGAACAAACGAACAAACAAACAAACGAACAAACAAACAAACGAACAAACGAACGAACAAACGAAAAAACGTACGAACGAACAAAAGAACAAACGAACAAAAGAACAAACGAACAAACGAACAAACGTACAAACAAACGAACGAACAAACGAACGAACAAACGAACGAACAAAAAACGAACAAACGAACAAACGTACGAACGAACAAAAGAACAAACGAACAAACGAACGAACGTAAAAACAAACGAACGAACAAACGAACGAACAAACAAACGAACAAAAAACGAACAAACGAACGAACAAACGAACGAACAAACGACTAAATAAACGAACAATTAAACGAACAAACAAACAAACAAACCAACAAACAAACAAACAAACGAACAAACTAACAAACGAACAAACGAACAAACGAACACACGAACAAACGAACAAACGAACAAACGAACAAACAAACAAACGAACAAACGAACAAACGAACAAACGAACAAACGAACAAACGATCAAACGAACAAACGAACAAACGAACAAACGAACAAACGAACAAACGAACAAACGAACAAACGAACAAACGAACAAACGAACAAACGAACAAACGAACAAACGAACAAACGAACAAACGTACGAACAAACAAACAAACAAACGAACGATCAAAAGAACAAACGAACAAACGAACAAACGAACAAACGAGCAAACGAACAAACGAACGATCAAACGAACGAACGAACGGACGAACAAACAAACGAACGAACGAACAAACGAACGAACGAACAAACGAACAAACGAACAAACGAACAAACGAACAAACGAACAAACGAACAAACGAACAAACGAACAAACGAACAAACGAACAAACAAACAAACGAACAAACAAACAAACGAACAAACGAACAAACGAACAAACGAACAAACGAACAAACGAACAAACGAACAAACGAACAAACGAACAAACGAACAAACGAACAAACGAACAAACGAACAAACGAACAAACGAACAAACGAACAAACGAACAAACGAACAAACGAACAAACGTACGAACAAACAAACAAACGAACAAACAAACAAACGAACAAACAAACAAACGAACAAACGAACGAACAAACGAACAAACGTACGAACGAACAAAAGAACAAACGAACAAAAGAACAAACGAACAAACGAACAAACGTACAAACAAACGAACGAACAAACGAACGAACAAACGAACAAACAAAAAACGAACAAACGTACGAACGAACAAAAGAACAAACGAACAAAAAAACAAACGAACAAAGGAACAAACGTACAAACAAACGAACGAACAAACGAACGAACAAACGAACGAACAAAAAACGAACAAACGAACGAACAAACGAACGAACAAACGAACAAATAAACGAACAATCGAACGAACAAACAAACAAACAAACCAACAAACGAACGAACAAACGAACAAACGAACAAACGAACAAACGAACAAACGAACAAACGAACAAACGAACAAACGAACAAACGAACAAACGAACAAACGAACAAACGAACAAACGAACAAACGAACAGACGAACGAACGAACAAACGAACAAACGAACAAACGAACAAACGAACAAACGAACAAACGAACAAACGAACAAACGAACAAACGAACAAACGAACAAACGAACAAACGAACGAACGAACGGACGAATAAAGAAACGAACGAACGAACGAACAAACGAACAAACAAACGAACAAACAAACGTACAAACAAACGAACAAACGAACAAACGAACAAACGAACAAACAAACAAACAAACGAACAAACGAACAAACGAACAAACGAGCAAACGAGCAAACGAACAAACGAACAAACGAACAAATAAACATACGAGCAATCGAACAAACGAACAAACGAACAGACGAACGAACGAACAAACGAACAAACGAACAAACAAACAAACGAACAAACGAACAAACGAACAAACAAACAAACGAACAAACAAACAAACGAACAAACAAACAAACGAACAAACGAACGAACAAACGAACAAACGTACGAACGAACAAAAGAACAAACGAAAAAAAGAACAAACGAACAAACGAACAAACGTACAAACAAACGAACGAACAAACGAACGAACAAACGAACGAACAAAAAACGAACAAACGAACAAACGTACGAACGAACAAAAGAACAAACGAACAAACGAACAAACGTAAAAACAAACGAACGAACAAACGAACTAACAAACAAACGAACAAAAAACGAACAAACGAACGAACAAACGAACGAACAAACGAACAAATAAACGATCAATTGAACGAACAAACAAACAAACAAACCAACAAACGAACGAACAAACGAACAAACGAACAAACGAACAAACGAACAAACGAACAAACGAACAAACGAACAAACGAACAAACGAACAAACGAACAAACGAACAAACGAACAAACGAACAAACGAACAAACGAACAAACGAACAAACGAATGAACAAACGAACAAACAAATGAACAAACAAACAAACGAACAAGCGAACAAACAAACGAACAAACGAACGAACAAACGAAAAAACGAACAAACGAACAAACAAACAAACAAACAAACGAACAAACGAAGAAACGTACGAACGAGCAAACAAACAAACAAACAAACAAACAAACAAACAAACGAACAAACGAACAAACGAACAAACGAACAAACGAACAAACAAACAAACGAACAAACGAACAAACAAACAAACGAACAAACGAACAAACAAACAAACGAACAAACGAACGAACAAACGAACGAACAATCGAACTAACAGACGAACGAACAAACGAACGAACGAACAAACGAACGAACAAACGAACATACGAACAGATGAACAAACAAACGAACGAATACAAGAACAAACGAACAAACGAACAAACAAACGAACGAACAAACGAACGAACAAACGAACAAATAAACGAACAATCGAACGAACAAACAAACAAACAAACAAACCAACAAACGAACGAACAAACGAACAAACGAACAAACGAACAAACGAACAAACGAACAAACGAACAAACGAACAAACGAACAAACGAAAAAACGAACAAACGAACAAACGAACAAACGAACAAACGAACAATCGAACGAACAAACGAACAAACAAATGAACAAACAAACGAACGAACAATCGAACGAACAAACGAACAAACGAACAAGCAAACAAACAAACAAACAAACGAACAAACGAACAAACGTACGAACGAACAAACAAACAAACAAACAAACGAACAAACGAACAAACGAACAAACGAACAAACGAACAAACGAACAAACGAACAAACGAACAAACAAACAAACGAACAAACGAACAAACGAACAAACGAACAAACGAACAAACGAACAAACGAACAAACGAACAAACGAACAAACGAACAAACGAACAAACAAACAAACGAACAAACGAACGAACAAACGAACGAACAAACGAACTAACAAACGAACGAACAAACGAACGAACGAACGAACAAACGAACGAACAAACGAACATACGAACAGATGAACAAACAAACGAACGAATACAAGAACAAACGAACAAACGAACGAACAAACGAACAAACGAACAAACGAACAAACGAACAAACGAACAAACGAACATACGAACAAACGAGCAAACGAACAAACGAACAAACGAACAAACAAACAAACAAACAAACGAACAAACTAACAAACGAACAAACGAACAAACGAACAAACGAACAAACGAACAAACGTACGAACAAACAAACAATCAAACGAACGAACAAAAGAACAAACGAACAAACGAACAAACGAACAAACAAACGATCAAACGAACAAACGAACAAACGAACAAACGAACAAACGAACAAACGAACAAACGAACAAACGAACAAACAAACAAACGAACAAACGAACAAACGAACAAACGACCAAACAAACAAACGAACAAACAAACAAACGAACAAACGAACAAACGAACAAACGAGCAAACGAACAAACAAACAAACAAACAAACAAACGAACAAACGAACAAACGAACAAACGAACAAACAAACAAACGAACGATCAAACGAGCGAACAAACGAACGAACAAACGAACAAATTAACGCACAATTGAACGAACAAACAAACAAACAAACCAACAAACGAACGAACAAACGAACAAACGAACAAACGAACAAACGAACAAACGAACAAACGAACAAACGAACAAACGAACAAACAAACAAACGAACAAACGAACAAACGAACAAACGACCAAACAAACAAACGAACAAACAAACAAACGAACATACGATCAGATGAACAAACAAACGAACGAATACACGAACAAACGAACAAACGAACAAACGAACAAACGAACAAACGAAAAAACAAACAAATGAACAAACGAACAAACGAACAAACGAACAAACGAACAAACGAACAAACGAACAAACAAACAAACGAACAAACAAACAAACGAACAAACGAACAAGCGAACAAACGAACAAACAAACAAACGAACAAACGAACAAACGAACAAACAAACAAACAAACAAACAAACAAACAAACGAACAAACGAACAAACCAACAGACGAAAAAACGAACAAACGAACAAACGAACAAACGAACAAACGGACAAACGAACAAACGAACAAACGAACAAACGAACAAACATACAAACTAACAAACTAACAAACTAACAAACGAACAAACGAACAAACGAACATACGAACATACGAACATACGAACAAACGAACAAACAAACAAACGAACAAACGAACGAACAAACGAACAAACGAACAAACAAACGAACAAACGAACAAACGAACAAACGTACGAACGAACAAACAAACAAACAATCAAACGAACAAACGAACAAACGAACAAACGTACAAACGAACAAACAAACAAACGAACAAACGAACAAACGAACAAACGAACAAACGAACAAACGAACAAACGAACAAACGAACAAACGAACTAACGAACAAACGAACAAACGAACAAACGAACAAACGAACAAACGAACATACGAACAAACGACCAAACGAACAAACGAACAAACGAACAAACAAACAAACAAACAAACGAACAAACGAACAAACAAACAAACGAACAAACGAACAAGCGAACAAACGAACAAACAAACAAACGAACAAACGAACAAACGAACATACGAACAAACGACCAAACGAACAAACGAACAAACGAACAAACGAACAAACGAACAAACAAACAAACGAACAAACAAAAAACGAACAAACGAACAAGCGAACAAACGAACAAACAAACAAACGAACAAACGAACAAACGAACATACGAACAGATGCACAAACAAACGAACGAATACACGAACAAACGAACAAACGAACGAACAAACGAACAAACGAACAAACGAACAAACGAACAAACGAACAAACGAACAAACAAACAAACAAACAAATGAACAAACGAACAAACGAACAAACGAACAAACGAACAAACGAACAAACGAACAAACGAACAAACGAACAAACGAACAATTGAACAAACGAACAAACGAAGAAACGAACAAACGAACAAACGAACAAACGAACAAACGAACTAACGAACAAACGAACAAACGAACAAACGAACAAACGAACAAACGAACATACGAACAAACGACCAAACGAACAAACGAACAAACGAACAAACAAACAAACAAACAAACGAACAAACGAACAAACGAACAAACGAACAAACGAACAAACGAACAAACGAACAAACGAACAAACGAACAAACGAACAAACGAACAAACGAACAAACGAATAAACGAACAAACGAACAAACGAACGAGCGAACAAACGACCAAACGAACAAACGAACAAACGAATAAACGAACAAACGAACAAACGAACAAACGAACAAACAAACAAACGAACAAACGAACAAACGAACAAACGAACAAACGAACAAACGAACAAACGAACAAACGAACAAACGAACAAACGAACAAACGAACAAACAAACAAACGAACAAACGAACAAACGAACAAACGAACAAACGAACAAACGAACGAACAAACGAACACACAAACAAACGAACAAACGAACAAACGAACAAACGAACAAACGAACAAACGAACAAACGAACAAACGAACAAACGAACAAACGAACAAGCGAACAAACGACCAAACGAACAAACGAACAAACGAACAAACGAACAAACGAACAAACGAACAAACGAATAAACGAACAAACGAACAAACGAACGAGCGAACAAACGACCAAACGAACAAACGAACAAACGAACAAACGAACAAACGTACGAACAAACAAACAAACGAACAAACGAACAAACTAACAAGCGAACAAACGACCAAACGAACAAACGAACAAACAAACAAACGAACAAACGAACAAACGAACAAACGAACAAACGAACAAACGAACAAACGAACAAACGAACAAACGAATAAACGAACAAACGAACAAACGAACAAGCGAACAAACGACCAAACGAACAAACGAACAAACAAACAAACGAACAAACGAACAAACGAACAAACGAACAAACGAACAAACGAACAAACGAACAAACGAACAAACGAACAAACGAACAAACGAACAAACGTACGAACAAACAAACAAACAAACAAACGAACAAACAAACGAACAAACAAACAAACGAACAAACGAACAAACGAACAAACGAACAAACGAACAAACGAACAAGCGAACAAACGACCAAACGAACAAACGAACAAACAAACAAACGAACAAACGAACAAACGAACAAACGAACAAACGAACAAACGAACAAACGAACAAACGAACAAACGAACAAACGAACAAACGAACAAACGAATAAACGAACAAACGAACAAACGAACAAGCGAACAAACGACCAAACGAACAAACGAACAAACAAACAAACGAACAAACGAACAAACGAACAAACGAACAAACGAACAAACAAACAAACGAACAAACGAACAAACGAACAAACGAACAAACGAACAAACGAACAAACGAACAAACGAACAAACGAACAAACGAACAAGCGAACAAACGACCAAACGAACAAACGAACAAACGAACAAACGAACAAACGAACAAACGAACAAACGAACAAACGAACAAACGAACAAACGAACAAACGAACAAACGAACAAACGAACAAACGAACAAACGAACAAACGAACAAACGAACAAACGAACGAACAAACGAACAAACGAACAAACGTACGAACGAACAAAAGAACAAAAGAACAAATGAACAAAAGAACAAACGAACAAACGAACAAACGAACAAACGAACAAACAAACAAACAAACAAACGAACGAACAAACGAACGAACAAACGAACAAACAAACGAATGAACAAACGAACGAACAAACAAACGACCAAACGAACAAACGAACAAACAAACAAACAAACAAACGAACAAACGAACAAACAAACAAACGAACAAACGAACAAGCGAACAACCGAACAAACAAACAAACGAACAAACGAACAAACGAACATACGAACAAACGACCAAACGAACAAACGAACAAACGAACAAACGAACAAACGAACAAACAAACAAACGAACAAACAAACAAACGAACAAACGAACAAGCGAACAAACGAACAAACAAACAAACGAACAAACGAAAAAACGAACATACGAACAGATGAACAAACAAACGAACGAATACACGAACAAACGAACAAACGAACAAACAAACGACCAAACGAACAAACGAACAAACGAACAAACAAACAAATGAACAAACGAACAAACGAACAAACGAACAAACGAACAAACGAACAAACGAACAAACAAACAAACGAACAAACAAACAAACGAACAAACGAACAAGCGAACAAACGAACAAACAAACAAACGAACAAACGAACAAACGAACAAACAAACAAACAAACAAACAAACAAACAAACAAACGAACAAACGAACAAACCAACAAACGAACAAACGAACAAACAAACGAATGAACAAACGAACAAACGAACAAACGTACAAACAAACAAACAAACGAACAAACGAACAAACGAACAAACGAACAAACGAACAAACGAACAAACGAACAAACGAACAAACGAACAAACAAACAAACAAACAAACGAACAAACTAACAAACGAACAAACAAACAAATGAACAAACAAACAAACGAACAAACGAACAAACGAACAAACGAACAAACAAACAAACGAACAAACAAACAAACGAACAAACGAACAAGCGAACAAACGAACAAACAAACAAACGAACAAACGAACAAACGAACAAACGAACAAACGAACAAACGAACAAACGAACAAACAAACAAACAAACAAACAAACAAACAAACGAACAAACGAACAAACCAACAGACGAACAAACGAACAAACGAACAAACGAACAAACGAACAAACGAACAAACGAACAAACGAACAAACGAACAAACGAACAAACGAACAAACGAACAAACGAACAAACATACAAACTAACAAACTAACAAACTAACAAACGAACAAACGAACAAACGAACATACGAACATACGAACAAACGAACAAACAAACAAACGAACAAACGAACGAACAAACGAACAAACGAACAAACAAACAAACAAACGAACAAACGAACAAACGTACGAACGAACAAACAAACAAACAATCAAACGAACAAACGAACAAACGAACAAACGTACAAACGAACAAACAAACAAACGAACAAACGAACAAACGAACAAACGAACAAACGAAAAAACGAACAAACGAACAAACGAACTAACGAACAAACGAACAAACGAACAAACGAACAAACGAACAAACGAACATACGAACAAACGACCAAACGAACAAACGAACAAACGAACAAACAAACAAACAAACAAACGAACAAACGAACAAACAAACAAACGAACAAACGAACAAGCGAACAAACGAACAAACAAACAAACGAAGAAACGAACAAACGAACATACGAACAAACGACCAAACGAACAAACGAACAAACGAACAAACGAACAAACGAACAAACGAACAAACAAACAAACGAACAAACAAACAAACAAACGAACAAACGAACAAGCGAACAAACGAACAAACAAACAAACGAACAAACGAACAAACGAACATACGAACAGATGAACAAACAAACGAACGAATACACGAACAAACGAACAAACGAACAAACAAACGAACAAACGAACAAACGAACAAACAAACAAATGAACAAACGAACAAACGAACAAACGAACAAACGAACAAACAAACAAACGAACAAACAAACAAACGAACAAACGAACAAGCGAACAAACGAACAAACAAACAAACGAACAAACGAACAAACGAACAAACAAACAAACAAACAAACAAACAAACAAACGAACAAACGAACAAACCAACAAACGAACAAACGAACAAACAAACGAATGAACAAACGAACAAACGAACAAACGTACAAACAAACGAACAAACGAACAAACGAACAAACGAACAAACGAACAAACGAACAAACGAACAAACGAACAAACGAACAAACGAACAAACGAACAAACGAACAAACAAACAAACAAACAAACGAACAAACTAACAAACGAACAAACGAACAAACGAACAAACGAACAAACGAACAAACGAACAAACGAACAAACGAACAAACGAACAAACGAACAAACGAACAAACGAACAAACGAACACACGAACAAACGAACAAACGAACAAACGAACAAACGAACAAACGAACAAACGAACAAGCGAACAAACGAACAAACGAACAAACGAACAAACGAACAAACGAACAAACGAACATACGAACATACGAACAAACGACCAAACGAACAAACGAACAAACGAACAAACAAACAAACAAACAAACGAACAAACGAACAAACGAACAAACGAACAAACGAACAAACGAACAAACGAACAAACGAACGAACAAACGAACAAACGTACGAACGAACAAAAGAACAAAAGAACAAACGAACAAAAGAACAAACGAACAAACGAACAAACGAACAAACGAACAAAAGAACAAACGAACGAACAAACGAACGAACAAACGAACGAACAAACGAACGAACAAACGAACAAACGAACAAACGAACAAACGAACAAACAAACAAACAAACAAACGAACGAACAAACGAACGAACAAACGAACTAACAAACGAACGAACAAACGAACGAACGAACAAACGAACGAACAAACGAACATACGAACAGATGAACAAACAAACGAACGAATACAAGAACAAACGAACAAACGAACGAACAAACGAACAAACGAACAAACGAACAAACGAACAAACGAACATACGAACAAACGAGCAAACGAACAAACGAACAAACGAACAAACGAACAAGCAAACAAACAAACAAACGAACAAACGAACAAACGAACAAACGAACAAACGAACAAACGAACAAACGTCCAAACGAACAAACGAACAAACGAACAAACGAACAAACGAACAAACGAACAAACGAACAAACGAACAAACGAACAAACGAACAAACGAACAAACGAACAAACGAACAAACGAACAAACGAACAAACGAACAAACGAACGAACAAACGAACAAACGTACGAACGAACAAAAGAACAAAAGAACAAACGAACAAAAGAACAAACGAACAAACGAACAAACGAACAAACGAACAAACGAACAAACGAACAAACGAACGAACAAACGAACAAACAAATGAACAAACAAACGAACGAACAAGCGAACAAACAAACGAACAAACGAACGAACGAACGAACAAACGAACAAACGAACAAACAAACGAACAAACGCACAAAAGAACAAACGAACAAACGAACAAACGAACGAACAAACGTACAAACGAACAAAAGAACAAACGAACAAAAGAACAAACGAACAAACGAACAAACGAACAAACGAACAAACGAACAGACGAACAAACGAACAAACAAACAAACAAACGAACGAACAAACGAACAAAAAAACGAACGAACAAACGAACGAGCAAACGAACGAACAAAGGAACTAACAAACGAACGAACAAACGAACGAACGAACAAGCGAACGAACAAACGATCATACGAACAGATGAACAAACAAACGAACGAATACACGAACAAACGAACAAACGAACGAACAAACGAACAAACGAACATACGAACAAACGACCAAACGAACAAACGAACAAACGAACAAACAAACAAACAAACAAACGAACAAACGAACAAACGAACAAACGAACAAACGAACAAACGAACAAACGTACGAACAAACAAACAAACAAACAAACGAACAAACAAACGAACAAACAAACAAACGAACAAACGAACAAACGAACAAACGAACAAACGAACAAACGAACAAGCGAACAAACGACCAAACGAACAAACGAACAAACAAACAAACGAACAAACGAACAAACGAACAAACGAACAAACGAACAAACGAACAAACGAACAAACGAACAAACGAACAAACGAACAAACGAACAAACGAATAAACGAACAAACGAACAAACGAACAAGCGAACAAACGACCAAACGAACAAACGAACAAACAAACAAACGAACAAACGAACAAACGAACAAACGAACAAACGAACAAACAAACAAACGAACAAACGAACAAACGAACAAACGAACAAACGAACAAACGAACAAACGAACAAACGAACAAACGAACAAACGAACAAGCGAACAAACGACCAAACGAACAAACGAACAAACGAACAAACGAACAAACGAACAAACGAACAAACGAACAAACGAACAAACGAACAAACGAACAAACGAACAAACGAACAAACGAACAAACGAACAAACGAACAAACGAACAAACGAACAAACGAACGAACAAACGAACAAACGAACAAACGTACGAACGAACAAAAGAACAAAAGAACAAATGAACAAAAGAACAAACGAACAAACGAACAAACGAACAAACGAACAAACAAACAAACAAACAAACGAACGAACAAACGAACGAACAAACGAACAAACAAACGAATGAACAAACGAACGAACAAACAAACGACCAAACGAACAAACGAACAAACAAACAAACAAACAAACGAACAAACGAACAAACAAACAAACGAACAAACGAACAAGCGAACAACCGAACAAACAAACAAACGAACAAACGAACAAACGAACATACGAACAAACGACCAAACGAACAAACGAACAAACGAACAAACGAACAAACGAACAAACAAACAAACGAACAAACAAACAAACGAACAAACGAACAAGCGAACAAACGAACAAACAAACAAACGAACAAACGAAAAAACGAACATACGAACAGATGAACAAACAAACGAACGAATACACGAACAAACGAACAAACGAACAAACAAACGAACAAACGAACAAACGAACAAACGAACAAACAAACAAATGAACAAACGAACAAACGAACAAACGAACAAACGAACAAACGAACAAACGAACAAACAAACAAACGAACAAACAAACAAACGAACAAACGAACAAGCGAACAAACGAACAAACAAACAAACGAACAAACGAACAAACGAACAAACGAACAAACGAACAAACGAACAAACGAACAAACGAACAAACGAACAAACGAACAAACGAACAAACGAACAAACGAACAAACGAACAAACGAACAAACGAACAAACGAACAAACGAACGAACAAACGAACAAACGTACGAACGAACAAAAGAACAAAAGAACAAACGAACAAAAGAACAAACGAACAAACGAACAAACGAACAAACGAACAAACGAACAAACGAACAAACGAACGAACAAACGAACAAACAAATGAACAAACAAACGAACGAACAAGCGAACAAACAAACGAACAAACGAACGAACGAACGAACAAACGAACAAACGAACAAACAAACGAACAAACGCACAAAAGAACAAACGAACAAACGAACAAACGAACGAACAAACGTACAAACGAACAAAAGAACAAACGAACAAAAGAACAAACGAACAAACGAACAAACGAACAAACGAACAAACGAACAGACGAACAAACGAACAAACAAACAAACAAACGAACGAACAAACGAACAAAAAAACGAACGAACAAACGAACGAGCAAACGAACGAACAAACGAACTAACAAACGAACGAACAAACGAACGAACGAACAAGCGAACGAACAAACGATCATACGAACAGATGAACAAACAAACGAACGAATACACGAACAAACGAACAAACGAACGAACAAACGAACAAACGAACATACGAACAAACGACCAAACGAACAAACGAACAAACGAACAAACAAACAAACAAACAAACGAACAAACGAACAAACGAACAAACGAACAAACGAACAAACGAACAAACGTACGAACAAACAAACAAACAAACAAACGAACAAACAAACGAACAAACAAACAAACGAACAAACGAACAAACGAACAAACGAACAAACGAACAAACGAACAAGCGAACAAACGACCAAACGAACAAACGAACAAACAAACAAACGAACAAACGAACAAACGAACAAACGAACAAACGAACAAACGAACAAACGAACAAACGAACAAACGAACAAACGAACAAACGAACAAACGAATAAACGAACAAACGAACAAACGAACAAGCGAACAAACGACCAAACGAACAAACGAACAAACAAACAAACGAACAAACGAACAAACGAACAAACGAACAAACGAACAAACAAACAAACGAACAAACGAACAAACGAACAAACGAACAAACGAACAAACGAACAAACGAACAAACGAACAAACGAACAAACGAACAAGCGAACAAACGACCAAACGAACAAACGAACAAACGAACAAACGAACAAACGAACAAACGAACAAACGAACAAACGAACAAACGAACAAACGAACAAACGAACAAACGAACAAACGAACAAACGAACAAACGAACAAACGAACAAACGAACAAACGAACAAACGAACGAACAAACGAACAAACGAACAAACGTACGAACGAACAAAAGAACAAAAGAACAAATGAACAAAAGAACAAACGAACAAACGAACAAACGAACAAACGAACAAACAAACAAACAAACAAACGAACGAACAAACGAACGAACAAACGAACAAACAAACGAATGAACAAACGAACGAACAAACAAACGACCAAACGAACAAACGAACAAACAAACAAACAAACAAACGAACAAACGAACAAACAAACAAACGAACAAACGAACAAGCGAACAACCGAACAAACAAACAAACGAACAAACGAACAAACGAACATACGAACAAACGACCAAACGAACAAACGAACAAACGAACAAACGAACAAACGAACAAACAAACAAACGAACAAACAAACAAACGAACAAACGAACAAGCGAACAAACGAACAAACAAACAAACGAACAAACGAAAAAACGAACATACGAACAGATGAACAAACAAACGAACGAATACACGAACAAACGAACAAACGAACAAACAAACGAACAAACGAACAAACGAACAAACGAACAAACAAACAAATGAACAAACGAACAAACGAACAAACGAACAAACGAACAAACGAACAAACGAACAAACAAACAAACGAACAAACAAACAAACGAACAAACGAACAAGCGAACAAACGAACAAACAAACAAACGAACAAACGAACAAACGAACAAACAAACAAACAAACAAACAAACAAACAAACAAACGAACAAACGAACAAACCAACAAACGAACAAACGAACAAACAAACGAATGAACAAACGAACAAACGAACAAACGTACAAACAAACGAACAAACGAACAAACGAACAAACGAACAAACGAACAAACGAACAAACGAACAAACAAACAAACGAACAAACGAACAAACAAACAAACAAACAAACGAACAAACTAACAAACGAACAAACAAACAAATGAACAAACAAACAAACGAACAAACGAACAAACGAACAAACGAACAAACAAACAAACGAACAAACAAACAAACGAACAAACGAACAAGCGAACAAACGAACAAACAAACAAACGAACAAACGAACAAACGAACAAACGAACAAACGAACAAACGAACAAACGAACAAACAAACAAACAAACAAACAAACAAACAAACGAACAAACGAACAAACCAACAGACGAACAAACGAACAAACGAACAAACGAACAAACGAACAAACGAACAAACGAACAAACGAACAAACGAACAAACGAACAAACGAACAAACGAACAAACGAACAAACGAACAAACATACAAACTAACAAACTAACAAACTAACAAACGAACAAACGAACAAACGAACATACGAACATACGAACAAACGAACAAACAAACAAACGAACAAACGAACGAACAAACGAACAAACGAACAAACAAACAAACAAACGAACAAACGAACAAACGTACGAACGAACAAACAAACAAACAATCAAACGAACAAACGAACAAACGAACAAACGTACAAACGAACAAACAAACAAACGAACAAACGAACAAACGAACAAACGAACAAACGAAAAAACGAACAAACGAACAAACGAACTAACGAACAAACGAACAAACGAACAAACGAACAAACGAACAAACGAACATACGAACAAACGACCAAACGAACAAACGAACAAACGAACAAACAAACAAACAAACAAACGAACAAACGAACAAACAAACAAACGAACAAACGAACAAGCGAACAAACGAACAAACAAACAAACAAAGAAACGAACAAACGAACATACGAACAAACGACCAAACGAACAAACGAACAAACGAACAAACGAACAAACGAACAAACGAACAAACAAACAAACGAACAAACAAACAAACAAACGAACAAACGAACAAGCGAACAAACGAACAAACAAACAAACGAACAAACGAACAAACGAACATACGAACAGATGAACAAACAAACGAACGAATACACGAACAAACGAACAAACGGACAAACAAACGAACAAACGAACAAACGAACAAACAAACAAATGAACAAACGAACAAACGAACAAACGAACAAACGAACAAACAAACAAACGAACAAACAAACAAACGAACAAACGAACAAGCGAACAAACGAACAAACAAACAAACGAACAAACGAACAAACGAACAAACAAACAAACAAACAAACAAACAAACAAACGAACAAACGAACAAACCAACAAACGAACAAACGAACAAACAAACGAATGAACAAACGAACAAACGAACAAACGTACAAACAAACGAACAAACGAACAAACGAACAAACGAACAAACGAACAAACGAACAAACGAACAAACGAACAAACGAACAAACGAACAAACGAACAAACGAACAAACAAACAAACAAACAAACGAACAAACTAACAAACGAACAAACGAACAAACGAACAAACGAACAAACGAACAAACGAACAAACGAACAAACGAACAAACGAACAAACGAACAAACGAACAAACGAACAAACGAACAAACGAACACACGAACAAACGAACAAACGAACAAACGAACAAACGAACAAACGAACAAACGAACAAGCGAACAAACGAACAAACGAACAAACGAACAAACGAACAAACGAACAAACGAACATACGAACATACGAACAAACGACCAAACGAACAAACGAACAAACGAACAAACAAACAAACAAACAAACGAACAAACGAACAAACGAACAAACGAACAAACGAACAAACGAACAAACGAACAAACGAACGAACAAACGAACAAACGTACGAACGAACAAAAGAACAAAAGAACAAACGAACAAAAGAACAAACGAACAAACGAACAAACGAACAAACGAACAAAAGAACAAACGAACGAACAAACGAACGAACAAACGAACGAACAAACGAACGAACAAACGAACAAACGAACAAACGAACAAACGAACAAACAAACAAACAAACAAACGAACGAACAAACGAACGAACAAACGAACTAACAAACGAACGAACAAACGAACGAACGAACAAACGAACGAACAAACGAACATACGAACAGATGAACAAACAAACGAACGAATACAAGAACAAACGAACAAACGAACGAACAAACGAACAAACGAACAAACGAACAAACGAACAAACGAACATACGAACAAACGAGCAAACGAACAAACGAACAAACGAACAAACGAACAAGCAAACAAACAAACAAACGAACAAACGAACAAACGAACAAACGAACAAACGAACAAACGAACAAACGTCCAAACGAACAAACGAACAAACGAACAAACGAACAAACGAACAAACGAACAAACGAACAAACGAACAAACGAACAAACGAACAAACGAACAAACGAACAAACGAACAAACGAACAAACGAACAAACGAACAAACGAACAAACGAACAAACGAACGAACAAACGAACAAACGTACGAACGAACAAAAGAACAAAAGAACAAACGAACAAAAGAACAAACGAACAAACGAACAAACGAACAAACGAACAAACGAACAAACGAACAAACGAACGAACAAACGAACAAACAAATGAACAAACAAACGAACGAACAAGCGAACAAACAAACGAACAAACGAACGAACGAACGAACAAACGAACAAACAAACAAACAAACGAACAAACGCACAAAAGAACAAACGAACAAACGAACAAACGAACGAACAAACGTACAAACGAACAAAAGAACAAACGAACAAAAGAACAAACGAACAAACGAACAAACGAACAAACGAACAAACGAACAGACGAACAAACGAACAAACAAACAAACAAACGAACGAACAAACGAACAAAAAAACGAACGAACAAACGAACGAGCAAACGAACGAACAAACGAACTAACAAACGAACGAACAAACGAACGAACGAACAAGCGAACGAACAAACGATCATACGAACAGATGAACAAACAAACGAACGAATACACGAACAAACGAACAAACGAACGAACAAACGAACAAACGAACATACGAACAAACGACCAAACGAACAAACGAACAAACGAACAAACAAACAAACAAACAAACGAACAAACGAACAAACGAACAAACGAACAAACGAACAAACGAACAAACGAACAAACGAACGAACAAACGAACAAACGTACGAACGAACAAAAGAACAAAAGAACAAACAAACAAAAGAACAAACGAACAAACGAACAAACGAACAAACGAACAAAAGAACAAACGAACGAACAAACGAACGAACAAACGAACGAACAAACGAACGAACAAACGAACAAACGAACAAACGAACAAACGAGCAAACCAACAGACGAACAAACGAACAAACGAACAAACGAACAAACGAACAAACGAACAAACGAACAAACGAACAAACGAACAAACGAACGAACAAACGAACAAACGTACGAACGAACAAAAGAACAAAAGAACAAACGAACAAAAGAACAAACGAACAAACGAACAAACGAACAAACGAACAAACGAACAAACGAACAAACGAACAAACGAACGAACAAACGAACGAACAAACGAACGAACAAACGAACAAATGAACGAACAATCGAACAAACAAACAAACAAACAAACAAACCAACAAACGAACGAACAAACGAACAAACGAACAAACGAACAAACGAACAAACGAACAAACGAACAAACAAACAAACGAACAAACGAACAAACGAACGAACAAACGAACAAACGTACAAACGAACAAAAGAACAAACGAACAAAAGAACGAACGAACAAGCGAACAAACAAACGAACATACGATCAGATGAACAAACAAACGAACGAATACACGAACAAACGAACAAACGAACGAACAAACGAACAAACGAACAAACGAACAAACGAACAAACGAACAAACAAACAAATGAACAAACAAACAAACGAAAAAACGAACAAACGAACAAACGAACAAACAAACAAACGAACAAACAAACAAACGAACAAACGAACAAGCGAACAAACGAACAAACAAACAAACGAACAAACGAACAAACGAACAAACGAACAAACAAACAAACAAACAAACAAACAAACAAACGAACAAACGAACAAACCAACAGACGAACAAACGAACAAACGAACAAACGAACAAACGAACAAACGAACAAACGAACAAACGAACAAACGAACAAACGAACAAACGAACAAACGAACAAACGAACAAACGAACAAACATACAAACTAACAAACTAACAAACTAACAAACGAACAAAGGAACAAACGAACATACGAACATACGAACAAACGAACAAACAAACGAACAAACGAACGAACAAACGAACAAACGAACAAACAAACGAACAAACGAACAAACGAACAAACGTACGAACGAACAAACAAACAAACAATCAAACGAACAAACGAACAAACGAACAAACGTACAAACGAACAAACAAACAAACGAACAAACGAACAAACGAACAAACGAACAAACGAACAAACGAACAAACGAACAAACGAACTAACGAACAAACGAACAAACGAACAAACGAACAAACGAACAAACGAACATACGAACAAACGACCAAACGAACAAACGAACAAACGAACAAACAAACAAACAAACAAACGAACAAACGAACAAACAAACAAACGAACAAACGAACAAGCGAACAAACGAACAAACAAACAAACGAACAAACGAACAAACAAACATACGAACAAACGACTAAACAAACAAACGAACAAACGAACAAACGAACAAACGAACAAACAAACAAACGAACAAACAAACAAACGAACAAACGAACAAGCGAACAAACGAACAAACAAACAAACGAACAAACGAACAAACGATCATACGAACAGATGAACAAACAAACGAACGAATACACGAACAAACGAACAAACGAACAAACAAACGAACAAACGAACAAACGAACAAACGAACAAACAAACAAATGAACAAACGAACAAACGAACAAACGAACAAACGAACAAACGAACAAACGAACAAACAAACAAACGAACAAACAAACAAACGAACAAACGAACAAGCGAACAAACGAACAAACAAACAAACGAACAAACGAACAAACGAACAAACAAACAAACAAACAAACAAACAAACAAACGAACAAACGAACAAACCAACAAACGAACAAACGAACAAACAAACGAATGAACAAACGAACAAACGAACAAACGTACAAACAAACGAACAAACGAACAAACGAACAAACGAACAAACGAACAAACGAACAAACGAACAAACGAACAAACGAACAAACGAACAAACAAACAAACAAACGAACAAACTAACAAACGAACAAACAAACAAATGAACAAACAAACAAACGAACAAACGAACAAACGAACAAACGAACAAACAAACAAACGAACAAACAAACAAACGAACAAACGAACAAGCGAACAAACGAACAAACAAACAAACGAACAAACGAACAAACGAACAAACAAACAAACAAACAAACAAACAAACAAACGAACAAACGAACAAACCAACAGACGAACAAACGAACAAACGAACAAACGAACAAACGAACAAACGAACAAACGAACAAACGAACAAACGAACAAACGAACAAACGAACAAACGAACAAACGAACAAACATACAAACTAACAAACTAACAAACTAACAAACGAACAAACGAACAAACGAACATACGAACATACGAACAAACGAACAAACAAACAAACGAACAAACGAACGAACAAACGAACAAACGAACAAACAAACGAACAAACGAACAAACGAACAAACGTACGAACGAACAAACAAACAAACAATCAAACGAACAAACGAACAAACGAACAAACGTACAAACGAACAAACAAACAAACGAACAAACGAACAAACGAACAAACGAACAAACGAACAAACGAACAAACGAACAAACGAACTAACGAACAAACGAACAAACGAACAAACGAACAAACGAACAAACGAACATACGAACAAACGACCAAACGAACAAACGAACAAACGAACAAACAAACAAACAAACAAACGAACAAACGAACAAACAAACAAACGAACAAACGAACAAGCGAACAAACGAACAAACAAACAAACGAACAAACGAACAAACGAACATACGAACAAACGACCAAACGAACAAACGAACAAACGAACAAACGAACAAACGAACAAACGAACAAACAAACAAACGAACAAACAAACAAACAAACGAACAAACGAACAAGCCAACAAACGAACAAACAAACAAACGAACAAACGAACAAACGAACATACGAACAGATGAACAAACAAACGAACGAATACACGAACAAACGAACAAACGAACAAACAAACGAACAAACGAACAAACGAACAAACGAACAAACAAACAAATGAACAAACGAACAAACGAACAAACGAACAAACGAACAAACGAACAAACAAACAAACGAACAAACAAACAAACGAACAAACGAACAAGCGAACAAACGAACAAACAAACAAACGAACAAACGAACAAACGAACAAACAAACAAACAAACAAACAAACAAACAAACAAACAAACCAACGAACAAACCAACAAACGAACAAACGAACAAACAAACGAATGAACAAACGAACAAACGAACAAACGTACAAACAAACGAACAAACGAACAAACGAACAAACGAACAAACGAACAAACGAACAAACGAACAAACGAACAAACGAACAAACGAACAAACAAACAAACAAACAAACGAACAAACTAACAAACGAACAAACGAACAAACGAACAAACGAACAAACGAACAAACGAACAAACGAACAAACGAACAAACGAACAAACGAACAAACGAACAAACGAACAAACGAACACACGAACAAACGAACAAACGAACAAACGAACAAACGAACAAACGAACAAACGAACAAGCGAACAAACGAACAAACGAACAAACGAACAAACGAACAAACGAACAAACGAACATACGAACATACGAACAAACGACCAAACGAACAAACGAACAAACGAACAAACAAACAAACAAACAAACGAACAAACGAACAAACGAACAAACGAACAAACGAACAAACGAACAAACGAACGAACAAACGAACAAACGTACGAACGAACAAAAGAACAAAAGAACAAACGAACAAAAGAACAAACGAACAAACGAACAAACGAACAAACGAACAAAAGAACAAACGAACGAACAAACGAACGAACAAACGAACGAACAAACGAACGAACAAACGAACAAACAAACAAACGAACAAACGAACAAACAAACAAACGAACAAACGAACGAACAAACGAACGAACAAACGAACTAACAAACGAACGAACAAACGAACGAACGAACAAACGAACGAACAAACGAACATACGAACAGATGAACAAACAAACGAACGAATACAAGAACAAACGAACAAACGAACGAACAAACGAACAAACGAACAAACGAACAAACGAACAAACGAACAAACGAACATACGAACAAACGAGCAAACGAACAAACGAACAAACGAACAAACGAACAAGCAAACAAACAAACAAACGAACAAACGAACAAACGAACAAACGAACAAACGAACAAACGTCCAAACGAACAAACGAACAAACGAACAAACGAACAAACGAACAAACGAACAAACGAACAAACGAACAAACGAACAAACGAACAAACGAACAAACGAACAAACGAACAAACGAACAAACGAACAAACGAACAAACGAACAAACGAACAAACGAACGAACAAACGAACAAACGTACGAACGAACAAAAGAACAAAAGAACAAACGAACAAAAGAACAAACGAACAAACGAACAAACAAACAAACGAACAAACGAACAAACGAACGAACAAACGAACAAACAAATGAACAAACAAACGAACGAACAAGCGAAAAAACAAACGAACAAACGAACGAACGAACGAACAAACGAACAAACGAACAAACAAACGAACAAACGCACAAAAGAACAAACGAACAAACGAACAAACGAACGAACAAACGTACAAACGAACAAAAGAACAAACGAACAAAAGAACAAACGAACAAACGAACAAACGAACAAACGAACAGACGAACAAACGAACAAACAAACAAACAAACGAACGAACAAACGAACAAAAAAACGAACGAACAAACGAACGAGCAAACGAACGAACAAACGAACTAACAAACGAACGAACAAACGAACGAACGAACAAGCGAACGAACAAACGATCATACGAACAGATGAACAAACAAACGAACGAATACACGAACAAACGAACAAACGAACGAACAAACGAACAAACGAACATACGAACAAACGACCAAACGAACAAACGAACAAACGAACAAACAAACAAACAAACAAACGAACAAACGAACAAACGAACAAACGAACAAACGAACAAACGAACAAACGAACAAACGAACAAACGAACGAACAAACGAACAAACGTACGAACGAACAAAAGAACAAAAGAACAAACAAACAAAAGAACAAACGAACAAACGAACAAACGAACAAACGAACAAAAGAACAACCGAACGAACAAACGAACGAACAAACGAACGAACAAACGAACGAACAAACGAACAAACAAACAAACGAACAAACGAACAAACGAACAAACAAACAAACGAACAAACGAACGAACAAACGAACGAACAAACGAACTAACAAACGAACGAACAAACGAACGAACGAACAAACGAACGAACAAACGAACATACGAACAGATGAACAAACAAACGAACGAATACAAGAACAAACGAACAAACGAACGAACAAACGAACAAACGAACAAACGAACAAACGAACAAACGAACAAACGAACATACGAACAAACGAGCAAACGAACAAACGAACAAACGAACAAACGAACAAACGAACAAGCAAACAAACAAACAAACGAACAAACGAACAAACGAACAAACGAACAAACGAACAAACGACCAAACGAACAAACGAACAAACGAACAAACAAACAAACGAACAAACGAACAAACGAACAAACGAACAAACGAACAAACGAACAAACGAACAAACGAACAAACGAACAAACGAACAAACGAACAAACGAACGAACAAACAAACAAACGTATTAACGAACAAAAGAACAAAAGAATAAACGAACAAAAGAACAAACGAACAAACGAACAAACGAACAAACGAACAAACGAACAAACGAACGAACAAACGAACAAACAAATGAACAAACAAACGAACGAACAAGCGAACAAACAAAAGAACAAACGAACGAACGAACGAACAAACGAACAAACGAACAAACAAACGTACAAACGCACAAAAGAACAAACGAACAAACGAACAAACGAACGAACAAACGTACAAACGAACAAAAGAACAAACGAACAAAAGAACAAACGAACAAACGAACAAACGAACAAACGAACAAACGAACAAACGAACAAACGAACAAACAAACAAACAAACGAACGAACAAACGAACAAAAAAACGAACAAACAAACGAACGAGCAAACGAACGAACAAACGAACTAACAAACGAACGAACAAACGAACGAACGAACAAGCGAACGAACAAACGAACATACGAACAGATGAACAAACAAACGAACGAATACACGAACAAACGAACAAACGAACGAACAAACGAACAAACGAACAAACGAACAAACGAACAAACGAACAAACGAACAAACGAACAAACGAACAAGCGAACAAACGAACAAACGAACAAACGAACAAACGAACAAACGAACAAACGAACAAACGAACATACGAACATACGAACAAACGATCAAACGAACAAACGAACAAACGAACAAACAAACAAACAAACAAACAAACGAACAAACGAACAAACGAACAAACGAACAAACGAACAAACGAACAAACGAACAAACGAACAAACGAACAAACGAACAAACGAACAAACGAACATACGAACAGATGAACAAACAAACGAACGAATACACGAACAAACGAACAAACGAACAAACAAACGAACAAACGAACAAACGAACAAACGAACAAACAAACAAATGAACAAACGAACAAACGAACAAACGAACAAACGAACAAACGAACAAACGAACAAACAAACAAACGAACAAACAAACAAACGAACAAACGAACAAGCGAACAAACGAACAAACAAACAAACGAACAAACGAACAAACGAACAAACAAACAAACAAACAAACAAACAAACAAACAAACGAACAAACGAACAAACCAACAAACGAACAAACGAACAAACAAACGAATGAACAAACGAACAAACGAACAAACGGACAAACAAACGAACAAACGAACAAACGAACAAACGAACAAACGAACAAACGAACAAACGAACAAACGAACAAACGAACAAACGAACAAACGAACAAACAAACAAACAAACAAACGAACAAACTAACAAACGAACAAACGAACAAACGAACAAACGAACAAACGAACAAACGAACAAACGAACAAACGAACAAACGAACAAACGAACAAACGAACAAACGAACAAACGAACACACGAACAAACGAACAAACGAACAAACAAACGAATGAACAAACGAACAAACGAACAAACGTACAAACAAACGAACAAACGAACAAACGAACAAACGAACAAACGAACAAACGAACAAACGAACAAACGAACAAACGAACAAACAAACAAACAAACAAACGAACAAACTAACAAACGAACAAACGAACAAACGAACAAACGAACAAACGAACGAACAAACGAACAAACGAACAAACGAACATACGAACAGATGAACAAACAAACGAACGAATACACGAACAAACGAACAAACGAACAAACAAACGAACAAACGAACAAACGAACAAACGAACAAACAAACAAATGAACAAACGAACAAACGAACAAACGAACAAACGAACAAACGAACAAACAAACAAACGAACAAACAAACAAACGAACAAACAAACAAGCGAACAAACGAACAAACAAACAAACGACCAAACGAACAAACGAACAAACAAACAAACAAACAAACAAACAAACAAACGAACAAACGAACAAACCAACAAACGAACAAACGAACAAACAAACGAATGAACAAACGAACAAACGAACAAACGTACAAACAAACGAACAAACGAACAAACGAACAAACGAACAAACGAACAAACGAACAAACGAACAAACGAACAAACAAACAAACAAACAAACGAACAAACTAACAAACGAACAAACGAACAAACGAACAAACGAACAAACGAACAAACGAACAAACGAACAAACGAACAAACGAACAAACGAACAAACGAACAAACGAACACACGAACAAACGAACAAACGAACAAACAAACGAATGAACAAACGAACAAACGAACAAACGTACAAACAAACGAACAAACGAACAAACGAACAAACGAACAAACGAACAAACGAACAAACGAACAAACGAACAAACGAACAAACAAACAAACAAACAAACGAACAAACGAACAAACGAACAAACGAACAAACGAACAAACGAACAAACGAACAAACGAACAAACAAACAAACGAACAAACGAACAAACGAACAAACGAACAAACGAACAAACGAACAAACGAACACACGAACAAACGAACAAACGAACAAACGAACAAACGAACAAACGAACAAACGAACAAGCGAACAAACGAACAAACGAACAAACGAACAAACGAACAAACGAACAAACGAACATACGAACATACGAACAAACGACCAAACGAACAAACGAACAAACGAACAAACAAACAAACAAACAAACAAACAAACGAACAAACGAACAAACGAACAAACGAACAAACGAACAACCGAACAAACGAACAAACGTACGAACGAACAAAAGAACAAAAGAACAAACGAACAAAAGAACAAACGAACAAACGAACAAACGAACAAACGAACAAAAGAACAAACGAACGAACAAACGAACGAACAAACGAACGAACAAACGAACGAACAAACGAACAAACGAACAAACGAACAAACGAACAAACAAACAAACGAACAAACGAACGAACAAACGAACGAACAAACGAACTAACAAACGAACGAACAAACGAACGAACGAACATACGAACGAACAAACGAACATACGAACAGATGAACAAACAAACGAACGAATACAAGAACAAACGAACAAACGAACGAACAAACGAACAAACGAACAAACGAACAAACGAACAAACGAACAAACGAACAAACGAACATACGAACAAACGAGCAAACGAACAAACGAACAAACGAACAAACGAACAAACGAACAAGCAAACAAACAAACAAACGAACAAACGAACAAACGAACAAACGAACAAACGAACAAACGTCCAAACGAACAAACGAACAAACGAACAAACGAACAAACGAACAAACGAACAAACGAACAAACGAACAAACGAACAAACGAACAAACGAACAAACGAACAAACGAACAAACGAACAAACGAACAAACGAACGAACAAACGAACAAACGTACGAACGAACAAAAGAACAAAAGAACAAACGAACAAAAGAACAAACGAACAAACGAACAAACGAACAAACGAACAAACGAACAAACGAACAAACGAACGAACAAACGAACAAACAAATGAACAAACAAACGAACGAACAAGCGAACAAACAAACGAACAAACGAACGAACGAACGAACAAACGAACAAACGAACAAACAAACGAACAAACGCACAAAAGAACAAACGAACAAACGAACAAACGAACGAACAAACGTACAAACGAACAAAAGAACAAACGAACAAAAGAACAAACGAACAAACGAACAAACGAACAAACGAACAAACGAACAAACGAACAAACGAACAAACAAACAAACAAACGAACGAACAAACGAACAAAAAAACGAACGAACAAACGAACGAGCAAACGAACGAACAAACGAACTAACAAACGAACGAACAAACGAACGAACGAACAAGCGAACGAACAAACGATCATACGAACAGATGAACAAACAAACGAACGAATACACGAACAAACGAACAAACGAACGAACAAACGAACAAACGAACATACGAACAAACGACCAAACGAACAAACGAACAAACGAACAAACAAACAAACAAACAAACAAACAAACGAACAAACGAACAAACGAACAAACGAACAAACGAACAAACGAACAAACGAACAAACGAACGAACAAACGAACAAACGTACGAACGAACAAAAGAACAAAAGAACAAACAAACAAAAGAACAAACGAACAAACGAACAAACGAACAAACGAACAAAAGAACAAACGAACAAAAGAACAAACGAACGAACAAACGAACGAACAAACGAACGAACAAACGAACAAACAAACAAACGAACAAACGAACAAACGAACAAACAAACAAACGAACAAACGAACGAACAAACGAACGAACAAACGAACTAACAAACGAAAGAACAAACGAACGAACGAACAAACGAACGAACAAACGAACATACGAACAGATGAACAAACAAACGAACGAATACAAGAACAAACGAACAAACGAACGAACAAACGAACAAACGAACAAACGAACAAACGAACAAACGAACAAACGAACAAACGAGCAAACGAACAAACGAACAAACGAACAAACGAACAAACGAACAAGCAAACAAACAAACAAACGAACAAACGAACAAACAAACAAACGAACAAACGAACAAACGACCAAACGAACAAACGAACAAACGAACAAACGAACAAACGAACAAACGAACAAACGAACAAACGAACAAACGAACAAACGAACAAACGAACAAACGAACAAACGAACAAACGAACAAACGAAAAAACGAACGAACAAACGAACAAACGTACGAACGAACAAAAGAACAAAAGAACAAACGAACAAAAGAACAAACGAACAAACGAACAAACGAACAAACAAACAAACGAACAAACGAACAAACGAACGAACAAACGAACAAACAAATGAACAAACAAACGAACGAACAAGCGAACAAACAAACGAACAAACGAACGAACGAACGAACAAACGAACAAACGAACAAACAAACGAACAAACGCACAAAAGAACAAACGAACAAACGAACAAACGAACAAACGAACGAACAAACGTACAAACGAACAAAAGAACAAACGAACAAAAGAACAAACGAACAAACGAACAAACGAACAAACGAACAAACGAACAAACGAACAAACGAACAAACGAACAAACGAACAAACAAACAAACAAACGAACGAACAAACGAACAAAAAAACGAACGAACAAACGAACGAGCAAACGAACGAACAAACGAACTAACAAACGAACGAACAAACGAACGAACGAACAAGCGAACGAACAAACGAACATACGAACAGATGAACAAACAAACGAACGAATACACGAACAAACGAACAAACGAACGAACAAACGAACAAACGAACAAACGAACAAACGAACAAACGAACAAACAAACAAACGAACAAACGAACAAGCGAACAAACGAACAAACGAACAAACGAACAAACGAACAAGCGAACAAACGAACAAACAAACAAACGACCAAACGAACAAACGAACAAACAAACAAACAAACAAACAAACAAACAAACGAACAAACGAACAAACCAACAAACGAACAAACGAACAAACAAACGAATGAACAAACGAACAAACGAACAAACGTACAAACAAACGAACGAACAAACGAACAAACGAACAAACGAACGAACAAACGAACAAACAAATGAACAAACAAACGAACGAACAAGCGAACAAACAAACGAACAAACGAACGAACGAACGAACAAACGAACAAACGAACAAACAAACGAACAAACGCACAAAAGAACAAACGAACAAACGAACAAACGAACGAACAAACGAACAAACGTACAAACGAACAAAAGAACAAACGAACAAAAGAACAAACGAACAAACGAACAAACGAACAAACGAACAAACGAACAAACGAACAAACAAACAAACAAACGAACGAACAAACGAACAAACAAACGAACGAACAAACGAACGAGCAAACGAACGAACAAACGAACTAACAAACGAACGAACAAACGAACGAACGAACAAGCGAACGAACAAACAAACATACGAACAGATGAACAAACAAACGAACGAATACACGAACAAACGAACAAACGAACGAACAAACGAACAAACGAACAAACGAACAAACGAACAAACGAACAAACGAACAAACGAACAAGCAAACAAACGAACAAACGAACAAACGAACAAACGAACAAACGAACAAACGAACAAACGAACATACGAACATACGAACAAACGACCAAACGAACAAACGAACAAACGAACAAACAAACAAACAAACAAACGAACAAACGAACAAACAAACAAACGAACAAACGAACAAACGAACAAACGAACAAACGAACAAACGAACGAACAAACGAACAAACGTACGAACGAACAAAGGAACAAAAGAACAAACGAACAAAAGAACAAACGAAAAAACGAACAAACGAACAAACGAACGAACAAACGAACGAACGAACAAACGAACGAACAAACGAACGAACAAACGAACGAACAAACGAACGAACAAACGAACGAACAAACGAACAAACGAATGAACAAACGAACAAACGAACAAACGTACAAACAAACGAACATACGAACAAACGACCAAACGAACAAACGAACAAACGAACAAACGAACAAACGAACAAACGAACAAACGAACAAACGAACAAACGAACAAACGAACAAACGAACAAACGAACAAACGAACAAACGAACGAACAAACGAACAAACGTACGAACGAACAAAAGAACAAAAGAACAAACGAACAAAAGAACAAACGAACAAACGAACAAACGAACAAACGAACAAACGAACAAACGAACAAACGAACGAACAAACGAACAAACAAATGAACAAACAAACGAACGAACAAGCGAACAAACAAACGAACAAACGAACGAACGAACGAACAAACGAACAAACGAACAAACAAACGAACAAACGCACAAAAGAACAAACGAACAAACGAACAAACGAACGAACAAACGAACAAACGTACAAACGAACAAAAGAACAAACGAACAAAAGAACAAACGAACAAACGAACAAACGAACAAACGAACAAACGAACAAACGAACAAACAAACAAACAAACGAACGAACAAACGAACAAACAAACGAACGAACAAACGAACGAGCAAACGAACGAACAAACGAACTAACAAACGAACGAACAAACGAACGAACGAACAAGCGAACGAACAAACAAACATACGAACAGATGAACAAACAAACGAACGAATACACGAACAAACGAACAAACGAACGAACAAACGAACAAACGAACAAACGAACAAACGAACAAACGAACAAACGAACAAACGAACAAGCAAACAAACGAACAAACGAACAAACGAACAAACGAACAAACGAACAAACGAACATACGAACATACGAACAAACGACCAAACGAACAAACGAACAAACGAACAAACAAACAAACAAACAAACGAACAAACGAACAAACAAACAAACGAACAAACGAACAAACGAACAAACGAACAAACGAACAAACGAACGAACAAACGAACAAACGTACGAACGAACAAAGGAACAAAAGAACAAACGAACAAAAGAACAAACGAAAAAACGAACAAACGAACAAACGAACGAACAAACGAACGAACGAACAAACGAACGAACAAACGAACGAACAAACGAACGAACAAACGAACGAACAAACGAACGAACAAACGAACAAACGAACAAACGAACAAACGAACAAACGAACAAACAAACAAACGAACAAACGAACGAACAAACGAACGAACAAACGAACTAACAAACGAACGAACAAACGAACGAACGAACAAACGAACGAACAAACGAACATACGAACAGATGAACAAACAAACGAACGAATACAAGAACAAACGAACAAACGAACGAACAAACTAACAAACGAACAAACGAACAAACGAACAAACGAACAAACGAACAAACAAACATACGAACAAACGAGCTAACGAACAAACGAACAAACGAACAAACGAACAAACGAACAAGCAAACAAACAAACAAACGAACAAACGAACAAACGAACAAACGAACAAACGAACAAACGAACAAACGACCAAACGAACAAACGAACAAACGAACAAACGAACAAACGAACAAACGAACAAACGAACAAACGAACAAACGAACAAACGAACAAACGAACAAACGAACAAACGAACAAACGAACAAACGAACAAACGAACAAACGAACAAACGAACGAACAAACGAACAAACGAACAAACGAACAAACGAACAAACGAACAAACGAACATACGAACAAACGAGCAAACGAACAAACGAACAAACGAACAAACGAACAAACGAACAAGCAAACAAACAAACAAACGAACAAACGAACAAACGAACAAACGAACAAACGAACAAACGACCAAACGAACAAACGAACAAACGAACAAACGAACAAACGAACAAACGAACAAACGAACAAACGAACAAACGAACAAACGAACAAACGAACAAACGAACAAACGAACAAACGAACAAACGAACAAACGAACAAACGAACGAACGAACGAACAAACGTACGAACGAACAAAAGAACAAAAGAACAAACGAACAAAAGAACAAACGAACAAACGAACAAACGAACAAACGAACAAACGAACAAACGAACGAACAAACGAACAAACAAATGTACAAACAAACGAACGAACAAGCGAATAAACAAACGAACAAACGAACGAACGAACGAACAAACGAACAAACGAACAAACAAACGAACAAACGCACAAAAGAACAAACGAACAAACGAACAAACGAACGAACAAACGAACAAACGAACAAACAAACGAACAAACGCACAAAAGAACAAACGAGCAAACGAACGAACAAACGAACAAACGAACAAACGAACAAACGAACAAACGAACGAACAAACGAACAAACGTACGAACGAACAAAGGAACAAAAGAACAAACGAACAAAAGAACAAACGAAAAAACGAACAAACGAACAAACGAACGAACAAACGAACGAACGAACAAACGAACGAACAAACGAACGAACAAACGAACGAACAAACGAACGAACAAACGAACGAACAAACGAACAAACGAACAAACGAACAAACGAACAAACGAACAAACAAACAAACGAACAAACGAACGAACAAACGAACGAACAAACGAACTAACAAACGAACGAACAAACGAACGAACGAACAAACGAACGAACAAACGAACATACGAACAGATGAACAAACAAACGAACGAATACAAGAACAAACGAACAAACGAACGAACAAACTAACAAACGAACAAACGAACAAACGAACAAACGAACAAACGAACAAACAAACATACGAACAAACGAGCTAACGAACAAACGAACAAACGAACAAACGAACAAACGAACAAGCAAACAAACAAACAAACGAACAAACGAACAAACGAACAAACGAACAAACGAACAAACGAACAAACGACCAAACGAACAAACGAACAAACGAACAAACGAACAAACGAACAAACGAACAAACGAACAAACGAACAAACGAACAAACGAACAAACGAACAAACGAACAAACGAACAAACGAACAAACGAACAAACGAACAAACGAACAAACGAACGAACAAACGAACAAACGAACAAACGAACAAACGAACAAACGAACAAACGAACATACGAACAAACGAGCAAACGAACAAACGAACAAACGAACAAACGAACAAACGAACAAGCAAACAAACAAACAAACGAACAAACGAACAAACGAACAAACGAACAAACGAACAAACGACCAAACGAACAAACGAACAAACGAACAAACGAACAAACGAACAAACGAACAAACGAACAAACGAACAAACGAACAAACGAACAAACGAACAAACGAACAAACGAACAAACGAACAAACGAACAAACGAACAAACGAACGAACGAACGAACAAACGTACGAACGAACAAAAGAACAAAAGAACAAACGAACAAAAGAACAAACGAACAAACGAACAAACGAACAAACGAACAAACGAACAAACGAACAAACGAACGAACAAACGAACAAACAAATGTACAAACAAACGAACGAACAAGCGAATAAACAAACGAACAAACGAACGAACGAACGAACAAACGAACAAACGAACAAACAAACGAACAAACGCACAAAAGAACAAACGAACAAACGAACAAACGAACGAACAAACGAACAAACGAACAAACAAACGAACAAACGCACAAAAGAACAAACGAACAAACGAACAAACGAACGAACAAACGAACAAACGTACAAACAAACAAAAGAACAAACGAACAAAATAACAAACGAACAAACGAACAAACGAACAAACGAACAAACGAACAAACGAACAAACAAACAAACGAACAAACGAACAAACGAACAAACGAACAAACGAACGAACAAACGAACAAACAAATGAACAAACAAACGAACGAACAAGCGAACAAACAAACGAACAAACGAACGAACGAACGAACAAACGAACAAACGAACAAACAAACGAACAAACGCACAAAAGAACAAACGAACAAACGAACAAACGAACGAACAAACGAACAAACGTACAAACGAACAAAAGAACAAACGAACAAAAGAACAAACGAACAAACGAACAAACGAACAAACGAACAAACGAACAAACGAACAAACAAACAAACAAACGAACGAACAAACGAACAAACAAACGAACGAACAAACGAACGAGCAAACGAACGAACAAACGAACTAACAAACGAACGAACAAACGAACGAACGAACAAGCGAACGAACAAACGAACATACGAACAGATGAACAAACAAACGAACGAATACACGAACAAACGAACAAACGAACGAACAAACGAACAAACGAACAAACGAACAAACGAACAAACGAACAAACGAACAAACGAACAAGCAAACAAACGAACAAACGAACAAACGAACAAACGAACAAACGAACAAACGAACAAACGAACATACGAACATACGAACAAACGACCAAACGAACAAACGAACAAACGAACAAAGAAACAAACAAACAAACGAACAAACGAACAAACAAACAAACGAACAAACGAACAAACGAACAAACGAACAAACGAACAAACGAACGAACAAACGAACAAACGTACGAACGAACAAAGGAACAAAAGAACAAACGAACAAAAGAACAAACGAACAAACGAACAAACGAACAAACGAACGAACAAACGAACGAACGAACAAACGAACGAACAAACGAACGAACAAACGAACGAACAAACGAACGAACAAACGAACGAACAAACGAACAAACGAACAAACGAACAAACGAACAAACGAACAAACAAACAAACGAACAAACGAACGAACAAACGAACGAACAAACGAACTAACAAACGAACGAACAAACGAACGAACGAACAAACGAACGAACAAACGAACATACGAACAGATGAACAAACAAACGAACGAATACAAGAACAAACGAACAAACGAACGAACAAACGAACAAACGAACAAACGAACAAACGAACAAACGAACAAACGAACAAACGAACATACGAACAAACGAGCAAACGAACAAACGAACAAACGAACAAACGAACAAACGAACAAGCAAACAAACAAACAAACGAACAAACGAACAAACGAACAAACGAACAAACGAACAAACGAACAAACGACCAAACGAACAAACGAACAAACGAACAAACGAACAAACGAACAAACGAACAAACGAACAAACGAACAAACGAACAAACGAACAAACGAACAAACGAACAAACGAACAAACGAACAAACGAACAAACGAACAAACGAACAAACGAACAAACGAACGAACAAACGAACAAACGAAGAAACGAACAAACGAACAAACGAACAAACGAACATACGAACAAACGAGCAAACGAACAAACGAACAAACGAACAAACGAACAAACGAACAAGCAAACAAACAAACAAACGAACAAACGAACAAACGAACAAACGAACAAACGAACAAACGAACAAACGACCAAACGAACAAACGAACAAACGAACAAACGAACAAACGAACAAACGAACAAACGAACAAACGAACAAACGAACAAACGAACAAACGAACAAACGAACAAACGAACAAACGAACAAACGAACAAACGAACAAACGAACAAACGAACAAACAAACGAACGAACGAACAAACGTACGAACGAACAAAAGAACAAAAGAACAAACGAACAAAAGAACAAACGAACAAACGAACAAACGAACAAACGAACAAACGAACAAACGAACGAACAAACGAACAAACAAATGAACAAACAAACGAACGAACAAGCGAACAAACAAACGAACAAACGAACGAACGAACGAACAAACAAACAAACGAACAAACAAACGAACAAACGCACAAAAGAACAAACGAACAAACGAACAAACGAACGAACAAACGAACAAACGAACAAACATACGAACAAACGCACAAAAGAACAAACGAACAAACGAACAAACGAACGAACAAACGAACAAACGTACAAACAAACAAAAGAACAAACGAACAAAATAACAAACGAACAAACGAACAAACGAACAAACGAACAAACGAACAAACGAACAAACGAACAAACAAACAAACAAACGAACGAACAAACGAACAAACAAACGAACGAACAAACGAACGAGCAAACGAACGAACAAACGAACTAACAAACGAACGAACAAACGAACGAACGAACAAGCGAACGAACAAACGAACATACGAACAGATGAACAAACAAACGAACGAATACACGAACAAACGAACAAACGAACGAACAAACGAACAAACGAACAAACGAACAAACGAACAAACAAACAAATGAACAAACGAACAAACGAACAAACGAACATACGAACAAACGACGAAACGAACAAACGAACAAACGAACAAACAAACAAACAAAGGAACAAACGAACAAACAAACGAACAAACGAACAAGCGAACAAACGAACAAACAAACAAACGAACAAACGAACAAACGAACATACGAACAAACGACCAAACGAACAAACGAACAAACGAACAAACGACCAAACAAACAAACGAACAAACAAACAAACGAACAAACGAACAAGCGAACATACGAACAAACAAACAAACGAACAAGCGAACAAACGAACATACGAACAGATGAACAAACAAACGAACGAATACACGAACAAACGAACAAACGAACGAACAAACGAACAAACGAACAAACGAACAAACAAACAAATGAACAAACGAACAAACGAACAAACGAGCAAACGAACAAACGAACGATCAAACGAACGAACGAACGGACGAACAAACAAACGAACGAACGAACAAACAAACAAACAAACGAACAAACGAACAAACGAACAAACGAACAAACAAACAAACAAACGAACAAACGAACAAACGAACAAACGAGCAAACGAACAAACGAACAAACGAAAAAATGAACATACGAGCAAACGAACAAACGAACAAACGAACAGACGAACGAACGAACAAACGAACAAACGAACAAACGAACAAACGAACAAACGAACAAACGAACAAACAAACAAACGAACAAACGAACAAACAAACAAACAAACAAACAAACAAACGAACAAACGAACGAACAAACGAACAAACGTACGAACGAACAAAAGAACAAACGAACAAAAGAACAAACGAACAAACGAACAAACGTACAAACAAACGAACGAACAAACGAACGAACAAACGTACGAACGAACAAACGAACGGTCAAACGAACGAACGAACGGACGAACAAACAAACGAACAAACGAACAAACGAACAAACAAACGAACAAACGAACAAACGAACAAACGAACAAACGAACAAACAAACAAACAAACAAACGAACAAACGAACAAACGAGCAAACGAACAAACGAACAAACGAAAAAATGAACATACGAGCAAACGAACAAACGAACAAACGAACAGACGAACGAACGAACAAACGAACAAACGAACAAACGAACAAACGAACAAACGAACAAACGAACAAACGAACAAACGAACAAACGAACAAACAAACAAACAAACAAACGAACAAACAAACAAACGAACAAACAAACAAACGAACAAACGTACGAACGAACAAAAGAACAAACGAATAAAAAAACAAACGAACAAACGAACAAACGAACAAACGAACAAACGAACAAATGAACAAACAAACAAACAAACAAACGAACAAACGAACAAACGAACAAACGAACAAACGAACAAACGAACAAACGAACAAACGAACAAACGAACAAACGAACAAACGAACAAACGAACAAACGAACAAACGAACGAACAAACGAACAAACGTACGAACGAACAAAAGAACAAAAGAACAAACGAACAAAAGAACAAACGAACAAACGAACAAACGAACAAACAAACAAACAAACAAACAAACAAACGAACAAACGAACAAACGAAAAAACGAACAAACGAACGAACAAACGAACAAACGAACAAAAGAACAAACGAACAAACGAACAAACGTACAAACAAACGAATGAACAAACGAACGAACAATCGAACGAACAAAAAACGAACAAACGAACAAACGTACAACCGAACAAAAGAACAAACAAACAAAAAAACAAACGAACAAACGAACAAACGTACAAACAAACGAACGAACAAACGAACGAACAAAAAACGAACAAACGAACGAACAAACGAACGAACAAACGAACAAATAAACGAACAATCGAACGAACAAACAAACAAACAAACCAACAAACGAACGAACAAACGAACAAACAAACAAACGAACAAACGAACAAACGAACAAACGAACAAACGAACAAACGAACAAACGAACAAACGAACAAACGAACAAACGAACAAACGAACAAACGATCAAACGAACGAACAAACGAACAAACAAATGAACAAACAAACAAACGAACAAGCGAACAAACAATCGAACAAACGAACGAACAAACGAACAAACGAACAAACGAACAAACAAACGAACAAACGTACGAACGAACAAACAAACAAACAAACAAACAAACAAACAAACAAACGAACAAACGAACAAACGAACAAACGAACAAACGAACAAACGAACAAACGAACAAACGAACAAACGAACAAACGAACAAACGAACAAACGAACAAACGAACAAACAAACAAACGAACAAACGAACGAACAAACGAACGAACAAACGAACTAACAAACGACCGAACAAACGAACGAACGAACAAACGAACGAACAAACGAACATACGAACAGATGAACAAACAAACGAACGAATACAAGAACAAACGAACAAACGAACGAACAAACGAACAAACGAACAAACGAACAAACGAACAAACGAACAAACGAACAAACGAACAAACGAACAAACAAACAAACAAACCAACAAACGAACGAACAAACGAACAAACGAACAAACGAACAAACAAACAAACAAACAAACGAACAAACGAACAAACGAACAAACGAAAAAACGAACAAACGAACGAACAAACGAACAAACGAACAAACAAACAAACGAACAAACGAACAAACGAACAAACAAACAAACGAACAAACGAACATACGAACAAACGAGCAAACGAACAAACGAACGAACGAACAAACGAACAAACGAACAAACGAACAAGCAAACAAACAAACAAACGAACAAACGAACAATCGAACAAACGAGCAAACGAACAAACAAACAAGCAAACAAACGAACAAACTAACAAACGAACAAACTAACAAACTAACAAACGAACAAACGAACAAACGAACAAACGAACA